>CM053402.1:156474167-156510791 GCA_028644305.1 Xerus rutilus | reverse complement strand
TACACAGGGACACAGGAGAGTAATGCTCACAGGGGAGGAGGCCATGTGACTAGGGACAGGGCTGGAGCGTTGCCGCTGCAGGCCAAGGGATGCCAAGGTGCCTCCCCTGTAAGCAAGAGGCAAGAAGGACCCTTCCTTGGTACTTCAGAGAGGGTGTGCTCTGCAGGCAGCTGGAGTTTGTGTTTCAAGTGTCCAGAACTCGGAAAGAACAAGATGCCTGCTGTTTTCAGCTGGCTGCCTGGTGGTGATTGGATACCACGGCCCTAGGAAGCTAATAAACAGCCAACAACGGGGCGGGGGAGGGGGGCAGAAGGCTGCTGCCTGCAGCTCCTCTGGGAAAGCACACCCCTCACCCAGCCACCAAACCTGAGCCAGTTCCAGCAGGGCTGGGGTGCTAAATGCACCCTCGTGTCATTCCTAATACTTGGCTGGAATCCGCACACCCACAAGCTGGCAGAACCTCGTGCTGCTCTCTGACATGTATGACAAAGCCATAACAGTGACGTGCCACGTGCAAGTCCTAGAATGGCTGCCTGGCCTGGCCTCAGGGTGGCTGCCACCCCAGGGCCCTGCACGTGCTGTGCTGTGCTGCGGGCGCCTACTGCCAGCACTTGGTCTGCTCTGGTCCCTCATTCCACTGGCAGGCAAAGCCCTACCGGTGTCTTTCTTCTTGCTTCTGTGTTGTGGCCCTCACTCACCTGACACCTGGCCCCTGGGGCGTGCAGGAAGGTGACACCCCTTTACCAGCAGGAGACAGGCAGGTAGGTACACGTCTCTCCTCCCCACCCTGCAGGCACTCGTCTTCGGAACGTCTCAAGAAACACAGGATGGGCTTTGGAAAGCTTTGGTCTTAACAGGGCAGCTTGGCCGGCCTCCTTCCCTGCCATAGTCCTGTTCTCATTTCAAGCACCATGCCCAGCCTCTGAGCCTCGTGGTCTTTCAGTGACAGCTCCCACCCATGGGGCTGCTGGAGGTGTGCTGGGGAGGAAAGAGCGTCCGCAAGGTGCGTGCTCCAGGCTCTGCACCTGGCACATGGCACTCTTTGTCCTTCCTCCCCCCATGACAAGGAGGAAATGCTGAGTCTCCTGCCTTTCCCTCCCAGCACACTCACAGCCCTTCAGGCAACAGCACAGAAAAACCGTAAAATAAGCTTGTCTCGTGCATTTCTTACCAGCCAAATGTTGGTTTTTAAGCATCCAGGTGATGCCTCTGCAACCTTTCACCCTCTGGATGCCCAGCTGGTTTCCT
The DNA here is from genome assembly GCA_028644305.1 of Xerus rutilus. NCBI lineage: Eukaryota > Metazoa > Chordata > Mammalia > Rodentia > Sciuridae > Xerus > Xerus rutilus. The sequence continues at coordinate 156,509,543 of CM053402.1, read as the reverse complement.
TGGCCTGCAGCAGACCTTCCTGGTTGGGGGTGACACAGAGGGGTCTGTCACTCGTGGTTCATAGGCACACATCCAGTGACGTGCACAGCTCCCCGTAGCTGACAGTACAGTCTCAATGGGTGTCTCTTTCCAGATCTGTACTTTGGCTGGTGTCACATGCACCTGAATGAGGCTAAAGGGGACTCCTATGGGACTTCTCTACAGCTTCTCTGTCAGAGAGACCTTACCCTTTGGTGACAACGAGGCTGTGGAATATAAACTCACTAAATGAATGCTGTCAGCGACAGGGTGCTATAGCCAACAACACCACAGGAAAGGCTTTCCTTTTATGCCTGTGTTTGGGTTATTTCTGTGGCTACAAAACCCAAAAGACAGAACCCAACACATATAACTCCAAAGCCTAAAAGCCCTCACACTGCCAGGAGTGTGGCCAACTCCTCAGCGTGTGCTCAGACCAGGCTGCTGTGTGGACAGAAGCCCTCCTGGTATCTTACCATGGATTCTGCGTGGTGGTCACAGAACGCTGCTCTTGAACAGGTAAGGCAGTTTTCATGCAAACCCCCCCCCGGACTCTACATCTCTGTTAACACAGCCTTCCCTGTACTACAGAACCCAGAAACGCAAACACGGCAGCTGCTTCAGGTTCCAGCGCATTTCTCCGTCCGCTGATCTGGGTGAGACGGGCTGGTCTGGCTGACCCTGTAGAGAGTCACCGGCCAGCTTCCGTCACCTTTTCCTCTTGGACACCCTCCAGGTGCCTGTCCTGGGCAGCATCTGTGCTTTGGGAGCAGAGTCACTCCTGGTGTCAGCGTGAGATGAGACAGGTCGGAGGTCAGAGGTCGATGAGGCTGAAGGTGAACCAAAGCCCCCTGCGGTTTGCCGTCTTTCGTCTTTCCTTCACTTTGACCTGCTTTCCCAGGGTTGCGTGTTATCAAGGCAGAAGGGAATCTGACCCCAGTGGCAAGCCTTAGTAATCCATAGTATTGTTTGAAATGGTAAATTAGCACATTCTGTGTTTTCAAATTAGCACGCATTTGAATGTTTCCCCAGGGCTGGTATGGATTTGTCCTGATCAAGCCATGTCATCCAGTTTTATCTCTTTGGATAAAAGTTCCCCCACCTTGGCTTGATGGGCATTTGGGCTTTGTTTCAGGGGCTGTCCTACCCATGCTAGGCTGTTGAGCCGCACCCTGGTCCCTACTCATGGTCCCCAGCTGAGATCGTCATGTCTCTGGATCTCTGGAGACAATGTTCCCATGGGTGGAGGGGGTGCGTGTTCAGAACTTCGGGCTGGACTGGCTGCGTTGCTCTTGGAGAATCCTCTTACTTCCCCTTGAGGAGGCAGGCTTCAAGATCAATGGGGCTGCTGCAGTGGCTCTGTTTTTCAGGATTAGGTGAGAGAAATGGGGGGAAGAAAGGCCCAGACAGAGTCAGGGGGTATGATTCTCCTTTCTTCCCGCGGTGGCCTGGATGTGGTTTGTCCCCTCTGAAGCCTGTGTTGTAGTTTACTCTCTGCTGGGAGAGCTCCGAGGGTGGAAACTCAGTGACTCTGGTATCTGCAGGGCCTGTGGGAGGTGATTAGCTTTAAATAAGGTATGGGGTAAGCCCTGTGGTGACGTGAATCCTGGTGGCTACATAAGAGGAGAGAGGCCAGACACACACACATACACACACACACCAGGCCTTCCTGTCTCTTGCTATGCAGTGCCCTGTGCCATTTGGGGACTCCATCAGTAAGGAGGCCATCACCAGAGGTATGCTGTTGACTTTGAACCAGAACTGTGAGCCAAAATAAGCCTCTTGTCTTTATGCCTTACCCATGGTGGGGTGGTGTCTGAGTCCATTTTCTGTAGCTAATAACACAGCTCTACGGGTTGTTGGTCTGACTTAGGATGTATCTGACTCCTCAGAGAAGCTGCTAACAGGTCAGCGTGAAGCCAGGCTGGAGCCGTGGGCGTGGGCCACCTGTGGTTTGCCTTCAGCCTGTAACAACCCACACTGTTCCTGGCACATGGCGTCTGCTCAGAAGCTGGTGCATCCACCGAGCCTGCGCAGCACTTAGGAACTTCCACCTGGAGCACCTCATTATCTAGCAGTAGTGGCGTCCACCTGACCGCTCACAACAGCATCATTTGCCTTCATTAGCAGAAGGGACTGGAGAAGTTCCAATGCTGAGGGCAAGACCCCACCTGATGGGTAGCGTGTCTCTTTGTACAACTTGAGAGGAAAATTCTGCTTTATTCCCTTCTTTCCCACTTAGGGTATTTTTGTTCCTCTTCTTCACCCTAAACAACAGATGCATTTCCTCTGAGGTTTTCTTTTGCAGCCTCAATAAAGGGCTTGCTTTGCTGTCAGGGAATTGCTCAGTGCTGACCAAGTGCTTTTTCTGGTGTCTCCACTGCTCTGCGTGTGGATTGGGGATGCAGGTGTAGATGGGTGGATCACAGCTGCCGCTCTTGCAGTGAGGTGAGGCTTGGGCATGTAACACATTTTGCACGATACAGTTGGTCTTTGTAAGTATGCAGCAGTACCCAGGTCAAGGGAAACTGCAGATAAAAACCCAAAAGCACAATGTGCTGAGAATCGTGCATGCCACATTGTGATTAAACAGAACGCTGTCATGTAACACAGCTTGCAGTGCTTGACTGGGGCCAGGTGGCTGTTTGTGGAGCTGCTGGCCTGTTTTCTGCTGTTGCTCTTTCTCCTCTGTCACTGGCGGGCCTTCCTCCTCCCATCCCTGCCCCCGTCTCCTCCCCTCCCTCAATGCAGTGGACAGAGGGATCTTTCCAAATCCAACACGATCAGGTCACTCCCCCTGCTCAAACACTTGCAGCAATGGCTTCCCGTGTCGCCCCAAGGCCCAGCACTAGTCTGCCAACCTCCCCACTCCTGTGACTCCTGTCAGCCCCTTGGATGCCTTGACATTCCTCCATCGTGCTGGCTGCTCCTGCTCTGGGTCCTTGCATCTGTGGGTCTCTACCTGGAACGCTCTGGTCCAGAAGTCCCCATACGACGCCAGTCTTCATGCAAATGGCATCTTCTCCAGTGGGCCCTGCTACAGTTTGGAAATTGAATGTCCCCCCAGGTCCCTGTGTTGAAGGCTTTGTCCCCAGGGTGGTACAACTGGGGAGGTAGTGGAACCTTTACGAGGGGACCTAGTGAGAGGCCCTTAGGTCACTGGGAATGAAGACCCAGAGAGGACTGTGGGACCCTGACCCCTTCCCCTTCCTCTTTGCTCCCTGGCCATGAGGTGGGTGGTTTTCTCTGCTATGAGTTCCCGGCCACTGCTATCCAGTGCTCTCACCAGAGGCCCAAAGTGATGCGGCTGCCTGGTCTTGGATGGAACCTCCAGAACTGTGAGCTGAATTGACCTCTTCTCTTTATAAGTTAGTTGCCTCAGGCATTTTATTATGGTGATGGAAAGCTGACTAATGTAACCCACTCTGGTCATCCTGTTTATAGCCTCCCCCTGCCTTCCTCCGCTCTGGGACTCCCAATCCCCTTACCTGCCGACTTTTTCACTCTCTCTGCAGCAGCGTCTTATCCCATACTGTGGCTCTCACTGTGGTCTGTCTGTTCCAGCTGGACTGTGAGGCCCAGGAAGGCAGGGATTTGTCTCACTTGCCCACTGAAGCAGCAGCACCCAGCAAGCCTGGGGCCAGCAGGGACTCATGTTAAGTGCTTGCTACCCTCGCATCTCTTCCCTTTCGGTTCCCAGCGTTCCTTTTTCTGTCTGCTTCTGGAAGTGTTTCTCACATCTCCTCCCAGGCTTGCTCTCTGCCGTCTGCCCTGTGGGGCTCACTGCTGCTCTGTGTGCACGTGGCCACTGGTTATTTTTCATGTGGGCCTCTTTTTGATTTGAGGGAGCTCCTTTATTTTTCCTTTAAAGTAGTCTGCTTTGATTTTAAGGATGTAAAATCCTCTCAGATCATATTGAGAATATAAGAGGTTTTTAAAAATGTGCGTATCTACTGGGCTTGCATTGGGTGGACTTGACCTTCCCTTTGGAGCCCGCCTGTCTTTGAACGAGTTCGGTCTCACTCTCTGTTGGTGCTTGCTGGGGGTCAGTGGCTACGGGGCGGCTGCGGTAGCTGCCAAGGTCACTGCTCTCATCTTTCAGTCACTGGTGGGAGGAGTGTTCACACTGATCACATTTCTTCTTGGTTGTTTAAACAGACCATAGTAGTTTGCTAAAGCAGGACATAGCTGTAGGAAACAGACAGCACTGTGCTAGGGTCCTGTCCTCCCAGGCAGGGGGAGTTGGAGGCCCCAGCAATCCCCATGTGCCCTATGACTCTGTTCCCTTCCCTGTTTTCTGCAGCCACAGGGAGCAGGCTGAGGCTGCTGGGCCCTCATCCCCCTCACACAGGCCCTCAGGATCGGGGAGATTCTTGCAGAGTCCGCACCCTATGCTGAGCAGAGGGCAGGTGAGTAACTCCCTCGCCTCTCCCCATGCCACTCTCTGCTGGCTGTATGGGTCCTCAAGGTTTCAGGAAAGCAACTGAGAGTGCTTTCGCCCTTCAGCAGTGTTGGCGGATCTCTTCTGTGATGCTGAGTGGCTGGGAGAGCAGAGGTGGACGGCTGGGCTTCTCCTTCCTAGACCATGTTTCTGTATTTTGTGAAATGTGGGTGGCGGTTGCAGGGCACGGTCCCTACGTTCAAGGAGACCAGGACCTGGTTGGTGCGTCTCACAGAGGCCATCGCCTCCTCCGGGCCCCACCCGGGCTCCTGGCCCCTCTCCTGGCCTTGTGACAGGCACAGTGCTCGTCACTTTGCGCCTTCTCACGGAGCCTCCCTCCTGCCCCATGTGCTGTGCCCCTCCCTCTGTCCCCATCCCTGGACCTCCCAGTTCCCTTTCTGTACCAGGCCCTTGTTGAGGCGGGATGGCCGTCCTCCCTCTTCATTCTATGACCCTACTGCCTGACCCCACCCCTGTCTCAAATGTTCAGGGTCTGCTTTGATGGCACTCTTCCCCCCTCCTGATATCTCCCTGCTTGGCTGCGGCTGAGTGTGGCTCCTCTGCACCCCGCTCCTGGGCAGCCGGCCTTCTCCCTGCCTGCCTGCTCCTCTGGCTTCCTCTCGACCTCGTACTCCAAGGCTCTGCTGGTTTCCCCTGACCCACAGCTCACCCTGTCCTTTGCCTTGCTCTAAGTTGTCTTGCCAGTAAAATGAGGCTGTGCTTCTCAGCTGAGGAGGGACCTGAGCGGGCTTGCTCATTCCCAGACCTCTTAGCTTCTACAGCCCGCGCGGGCTGCCTCTGGCCTGGGAGGAACCTCCACGCGAACCCTGCATGTCTCCGCTGCTGCTCCGACTCTGCTGTCTGGGCTGCCTGACCCTTGACCTTGTGCATTTCCATCCGTCCCCCTGTTTCTGTTTCTTGATCACCCAGCTGTGGAGGTCTCTGCTGCCTCTTCATAAACCTGGACTCTGGACCCACACACTTGCTCCGTGGCCTTCCTGCCAGGGTTTATACTCATGCCTCTTTGTCCCAAAGGCTGCTTCCCAACTCCCTGTGTTTTATGTGTCGTGCATTATACAGTGGAGGCCTTCATTCAAATTGTTGAATGAACAGGTGTTGAAAAATTGCTGTGGGGCCCCCTTGACATCCTTGAGCCTTTTGAGGGCTCAGGGCTGCAGTTATGAATGTGACTTTTGCAGTTAATCAGACTTGGGTAAAGGTACCAGCTGTGTGATCTTGCTAGAGTTACTATATTTCTCTGAGCCTCAGCTCCTTTAAAATAACAACTTCCTCATAGAGATTTTGTGAGCTGAGGCACACATGGATGTCAGCACAGGATTTGGTCTATAGTAAATGCCCAATAAATGATAACTATTACTATTTTTTATTTTCATCCAAAACCCAAAAGAGACAAGGGGCCCTTCCCACCCGGATGTAGCTGTGAACAGAGAATGAAGTGAAATTAAATGCCCCCCATTTCCTTCCTATAATGATCTCAGCTGCATGTGCATGCCTTGGTCCCCAGGCCTTTCCTAGATAGCAGTCATTCACACACCCTTGACATTTTGAGCCCTGTGGGCTATCTGAATTGAGCGGAGGGGCTCAGGAAGGCTGGTTGCCCTCTGGTTTCTTGGAGCCTTTGGCTGGAACTGCGTAACAGGCATGCAGCAGGACCTTGAGCTCCCTGCTAGCCACGATCAGTGTGTGGTAAATTTCTCCAGATGGCCAGGCACCAAGGCCAGCTCTGGAGACCTCCTCCTCTTCACTATTTTCCCAGGACAGCCCTACATTCCTGCACATCTTTCTATGCAAGGGGGAAAAATTGCTTTCCTAAGGAAAAGCACTGTTTTCTCAGGGATCATCATTTCTTATAGAGGGAAAGGCATTTACTTCAAATCAGATTCATAATGACCTTCTAGGATTGGTAAAACACCCTTGGCTGAAATGACCAACCTCTTTCTCCATTCTAATGCATGGTGCATTTTCCATTATTGAGCAAGGCCCTCGGTGGCTCTGGAGTCCTCTGGTGAAGCACCTTCTCCTGGCTTGACACTTCAAGTGGTGCAGGAGCTGGCCCTTTAGCCACCGCCCAGTGATCATTTTGGGGCTGCCTGTTGGGCTACAAGCCACATAGCCTGGTGACAGGGGAGGTTGTGGTGACAGCATCATCAAGAACGCAGCCCTATCAAGTTTTCTATGAAATAAGAAGAGACTTTGTCAAAGACAGGCTAAAGTGTGGTGATGATGTTGTGGGTTAGAAATGGCTGGCACTGGGGTCAGCCTTTGGGAGGGGACATCAGATTTAGGCTCAAGTGTGCAGCTTGGGGCAGGGTGCTGGTGGGGCTGGAAGTTCAGTGGTTGGGAAGCTGCAGTGAAGACCCAGCATCCACCCTCCCTGGCTCTGGGGGATGAGACTGCACCCTGGAGGGGGTTATGAGTATATCAACGGGGACCTGGTTTCACTCCAGCCAGGGGTAGTAAGAGGATTGTGTGGGTAGTAGGAGGATTGTGTGAGCGACGGTGGCATCAGAGAGTAGCAGGGCACACCACAATTTCATTTTATGCAGTTTTAGTTACTCACAGACCACCATGGTCCAAAAATACTATGTGGAAAATTCTAGATATCAAGAATTCATGTTTTAAATCATACGCCCCTTACTGAGTGAGGTGATGAAATTTTTTACTGTCTCCTCTGCCCCACCAGAATATGAATCCTTTTTGTCCAGTGTATCCACATTGTATATGCTACCCACCCACCAGTCACTTAGCAGCTGCTTCATCATTCAGGTCAATTGCCATGGTACCACAATGCTTCTTATTAAGTCACTCTTATTTCACTTAACGGCCCAAGGCACACAGATGGTAATACAGGGGATTCAAAGAAGCTTTTTACAGGAGAAGCTGTAAAGTGCTTCGATTGAGTGGAAAGGTGAAAGCTCTCTACTTAACAAGAAGAAAAACAAAATGCATGTAGAGGTGGCATAGATCTATATTAAGTTGTTGTTGATCTTTCTGTGTCTAATTTATAAACCAAAGTTTCTCATAGGTATATATGTATGCTATAGAAAAAAACAAGTTCAGACAGGGTTTGACACTGCCAGTGGTTTTTGGCATCCACTGAGAGTCTTGGAACATGTCCCCAAAGGAAACGGGAGGGTTCTGTACATGTGCTCCTAGGAGTCGCTTCAGCAAACAGGCTTTCCCTGAAGCTTGGGCAGAATGGAAATGGAAAGGTGGAGAAGACGAGAGAGGATGTATTTGTACAACTTGGCTGCATTGGGAGGGCCCTGGCGAGACAGACAGAGTGCACTCAGGTTGGGATTTGAGGACAGTCTGCTGAGGGGCTGTTGGCAGAGGCGTGAGACGGATGCAGGAACAGGGCGCTGGGGCCATGGCACGCTGTCGGATCTCTGCTGTGATCTAAACGTTTCCATCCCCAAACTCTCCCGTTGATGTCCTACCCCAAAGGTGGGGCATTGGGAGGTGAGCAGGTCCTGAGAGAGGAGTTCTGTGATGGGGGACTGTGGAAAGCTAACTAGTCCTTCCACCACACAAGGACAGCAAGAGGTCACGCCTATAAGGAACACACCCGCACTGGACACCACATCTGCTGGCACCTTTGCTTTGGACTTTTTGGCCTCCAGAACATGAGGAATAAACGTCTATTCTGTATAAAGTTCCTATCTGTGAAGATGCTCCTGGGCTTACGATGGGTTATGTTTCAATAAATAAGTTGAAAATACCCTAACTTAAAAATGCGCTTAATACACCTAATCAACTGAACGCCTGTCTCGGCTACGCAGTGCACTGTAGAACTGTCCCAGCATCCAGAGAATGGACTGGACAGCATGGCACTAGCCCAGGAAAAGACCCAAGTTCAGAGTTTGAAGGCAGATTGCTTTTGTATCATCTGGGTCAAAAAGCATACTTTGGACCATGCTGTGGAGGGTCACCTATATTTTGTTCCCAGCAGCCTGACCCAACTCACTGAGCTCAGGTCAGCAGATGAGGAGGCAGCCAGCCAGCGGTGGGACCATCCAAGGCAGCAGATGCAGTAGGTAACCCCTGCTCTGCTCCCCGCTTCCCTCTGTGCTTGGGCTCCCGCTGGGCCAACCCCTCCAGAATTCAAGGGTCCAAGGCCCCCATCAATGTGCACCTCTGCCTCCAGGAGGAGACAGAGGCGATCTGGGCATGAGCTGGAGAGGAGGCCTGGGACTGTCCTCTGAGCTCTTTAGTGCAGCCACCGCTGGCCCTCTTCCCTCTCTTCCCTCTGTTCTTCCTCCTCCTTGCTCCTCCTCCCCCCGCCCCCAGGACATTTTGCCTGGAGACAGCTTGCTTTCCCTTTCCAGGCTGGCTTCTGCCTCTGGAGAGAGGCCGTCCCTGGTGTCTGTCTGCCCCCTCCATTGCTCTGCCCAGAGGCAGCATGTGTGGAATGAGAGAGGCCAGTGCAGGCAGCCCTGCTGTCCCATCTGGCCCCCACTCTGCTGCCCAAGGTCAGTGACCCGTTGCTCCCTGGTGACCAGCATGGTGGATGCCGGCTCTATACTTTCGACTGTCCTTTGCAGACAGATGTGGGCATGAACTCTGAAGCGATGTGCCTGGCAAGAAAGCCAGCCTTGACATGGAGGAGGAAGGCTGTGGACGGCACTGATCAGCCTGCAGGAAGGTCTGCAGGAAGCAGGTCTGGTGTCCACCTTCTTCAACAGGCGCAGCCTAGAAATTCTTCCCCAGCAAAAGGAAGAGGCTTCTCTCGGGGGTGTGAGCTGTTTTGCCATTTCACAGTCTGATGTGTTTGTCCAGGTTGATGGGAAAATTTGAACCTTAATCTGCCCTTAAATTGCATTTGCTGATGTTGCTCAGAAGTGTATTGATTAGATAATTTCTATTTCCAGAAAAGAAACTCAGCTTTGAGTTAGGGCCAAGCTGGAAAATTGAGAGTCAGAAAATTTGAAAAAATGGGAAAACCTGGAAAAGAGGACTTAGGGAGAAATTTTCTTTCTAGGATTTCTTGGGCACTGGCTGCTCTGGATGGTGTTGATTTTGTGCACACACACACACACACACACACACACAACCACACACATATACCACTCCCCCCCATACACATCAAATTCCCCACAAGACACACCACACACAACCCCCAGCCCACCCCGACTTCTCCCTCAGGTCCTCCACCAGACAGGAGCCAGGTCAGTGCACAGCGAGCGACCTCCTGCACTGGAGGAGGGGAGGCCATGGAGGGCTGTCCTGTGCAGCCCGATGAGACAGTGTATACTGGCCACAGGAAGCTGAGGAGGCCTTCTTTACCGTGTGTAGCAGCAGCCCTGGCCTTCATCTCCGCAGGCTCCCACACCTGTGTGTGTGTGTGTGTGTGTGTGTGTGTGTGTTCATACGTGCCTGTGCGTGCTCCTGGGGGGCTGATGGGCAGTGATGGCATGTGGCTACAGAGCTGGGACCACTCAGCCTCATCTGAAGGAGCTGAAGCTGGCTCCCAGGAGTGGCGGAGCCATTGCTGTGGTCCTCGTCCTTTTGTAGATCTGGGTTTACAGCCCCAGAGGCAGCACGATATCCAACTTCCAGATGCACTGCCTTCCCACACCCTCAGAGTCTTCCTGTCCAGCCTCTACGCTGTCCGTGGGGGAGTCACAAAGGCCCAGCCACCTGCAGTCTGGGGATGTGGAGAAACTTCCCTGCACCCCTGTAGGAAGTGCTCCCTGGAGGAGCAGAGGGTCACTGCCCCTGCCCTGGGCAGGGAGGACTTGGTGTTGGTTGAAAAGCCTAGGAAGTCCCAGGTCCCCAGTGCTTTCTTCCCTGGTCTGCTAGGCATATGGGGAGCCTCCTTCAGCCAGTGGCACCCTGAAGAAGAAGAAGATGACTCCCAGACCGGGTAAGCGTGGGCAGCATGTGCTGGCTGGCTTAGAGAGCAGCCCATGCCAGCCCTTTCCAGGATGTGCACACTCAGACTTTCCCGCAGTGGCCCCAGCACAGCATTCCCAGCAGCTCCCCTCAGGAGAGTGAGACAAGCATGAGTCCACCCTGAGGTCTGTGGTTGGCCAGCTCCCTGAGGGAGGCACGCGGGGACTTGGGGCAGGAGCTCCCCCAGCAAGAGCCGGCTGAGCCAGTGCCCTGTTCTTTGACCTCGGTGTGAGATGCTCCCTGCCGCCACTTCTTGTTCCCACTCCTTCTTTAGGTCTCAGTTTGTGCTTTGCCACCTTCTCTGACCCCACGGCTGGGTCAGGTGTCCCTTCTGCTTGGTCTCATAGCAGGCTGACATTTTTCTAGTATAGTCCCTGACTCACTGAATTATTATTTCTTGTTGATTTACCCATGGCTCTCAGTAGACATTCAGAGGGCAAAGATATTATATTGTTTACAAGATATTCTGTGGACCTGGCAGAGAAATACTCAATGAAGATTTTCTAGGGTGCTTGGAGCCAAGCACGTAGGGCTAGAAAGGCAGGAAGTGCATGGAAATGAGGCCATCAGGAAGCGTGGCAGACACCCCAAAGTTTTGCCTTATTTAGACTTTGACTCCAAATAGCACCACGGCAAAGCCACGCGGTTACCCACTGGCACCGTAATGCTGTGAAATATGTCAGCCCAGAGTCCAGCCACCTAAAGCAACAATCCTCCCCAGACACTCATGGGGACCCCCCTGTGCTAGGCTGGGTTTTGGCTTTAGATTGCAGCTGGGCTTGGTCCATGTGGGTGGTGGCTACCTCTGCTCTCCACCTGGTGGGAATCAAAGGTCTCCAGAGACCACACCACACTATGGACACACTTTCAAAGCCTCTGTGTGCATCTGTCCTGCATCCCAGCACCCATTGGCTAAAGGAAGCTGCACATCCCAGCCCAGTCCCAGCGGGCAGGGCAGCCGCCACACCCACAGCATGACAGCGTGAGAGAGAACACTTTGCAAACAATGGTTCAAACTATCAAAGTTCCATTGTCTTAATATTTTGATCATCGTCTGCTAAGGAGATAATGATACTGGCCTTTATCAAGTCCTTATTAAATCCACACAGTGTTTTGTGACTTTCCAGGCTGGAAGGAGCAGGGTGTGACCCTGGCATGTCTGAGCCCAACTCCCAACACTACTCAACAGTAACAGTGTCCTCTCTTTTCTTTTCCACGACTGAGGTTGGGTAAAGCTTTACATTGTTCCTGGTGCTTTATGCTGGGTGTAGTGGCCTGGAGAGGTTAGGTGGGAAAGGGGAGAAGGAGGTTCTGAGGTGCAGTTCGAGGGGGCGGGCAATGCCTTCCCCTTTGTGGTGCTCTAATGGAATACCTGAGGCCAGGTATGCGTAAAGCTAGAGAGCCCCAACAGCATGGCAATGTATCTGGTGAGGGCCCCCGGCTGTATCACGAGGCAGATGTCATCAGTGGCAGGCGGCATGCAAGAGAGCTCATGTGCGGGGGGCACAGGAGAGTGAGCTCAGAAAGCTGAACTCAGTTTATGACAACCTGCTTCCATGGCCAGGCCAGTCCTGGGAGGCCTCCTGCCACCTGGAGATGAGCAGCCATCCCTTCCCAGGGTGGTACCCAGTGACCTAATGCCTCCCTTAAAGCCTCCACCACTTCAAAGCTGCTCTGCTGGGCAATTATGTCTCCATATGAGTTTTGGAAGGACAAATGTGTGCAGACCAGAGGATGTGATGGTACACCCTTATAATCCCAGCAGCTCGGGTGCTGGTGTAGGAGGATTGCTAGTTCCAGGCCAGCCTCAGCAACTTAGCAAGATTCTGTCTTAAATTGAAAAATAAAAAGAGCTAGGGATGTGGCTCAGTGGTTAAGCGCTCGTGGAGTCTAGCCCTAGTAACAAACAAACAAAACCCCAAACCAAACCAAATCAAAAACAGCAGCAGAGCACAGATAGAAGACTGGGAAGAAGGACACACTTTCCTCATTTCAGTACCTGGCCTTGCAGGGACCCAGAATAAACACACACAGCTGCAGAACAGCACTGGCTAATTCCCACAAACTAAGATGTGGCAGGTGGCGGGTACCCAGAGGCCTCACTAGTCCCACATCCTCATTGTACAGAGGAGGAGTGGGAGCCGGAGGACAGGGAAGTAACTGGCCCGGGACATATGGCTCATTAATGGCAGCCCTAGGTGGAAGCTAATTTGTAATTCCAAACCCAGAGCTTGGTGCCCATTGCTCTGTGGGAGCCAGGAAGTGGGAGCCAGTGGGCACCATGGCCCTGGAGGGGTCCTGGGTGATGGACCAGGGCAGGACACTGTGTGGTGCCACAGAAGCAGGCAGGGCCCTGCACAGGGGTGCCTGGCAAGGTGAACAGGCTCGAGCTTTCGTTTGACCGCTGGTGGCTGGCACCCGGGGGCCCTGCCTGGAGCTTTGTTTAACATGAGGCCACCTGGCGTTTCTGCAGTCCTACAAATTGTTTAGTGGTAAATATGATGTAAATATGAACTGTCTGCTGGTATTTAAAGTGACAGAGTGAGCAACCAAGCAAATGGTAGGTTAAGAGAGGCAAAATCCTCCAGAAGTAGGCTTTACTGTGAGGATTTCTCTGTTTTATCTGTTGTTTTTCAATGGCTCTCTGTACGTGATGAACAAGTAGTCAGATAGTTCAGTTGGCTTTAGTTGTGGTTCTTAAAGGTAAAGTGGAACAGAGAAAATAAGGTTTAAGGTGAAGAGGAAAGAAACAATATAAATGGCATTGAGCGTGCACTTCAGCACAAACAGGGGAGTGGGTTCATCAGGATCTGGAAGCAGCACTTGTCCGCTGTCTCCAGGGGCCTGTACACACTGCTCTGACTCTTGGTGTTCCTTCCACAGTGCTGGGCACGTCTCTTATCCACAGCTATGTCCTGAGCAATGGGCACAGGGGCTGGACGTGACAATCGACCAGCAGGTGTTTGTGGAATGAGAGTTTCTTCTTCAGATGGAGATGCTGAAGATCACAGCAGACCCTCTCGTGCACCACAGAAACCAGCAAAAACTAAGTGAATTTTTAAAAGTAGAATATTTTTTTAAAAAGTCATTTAAGAGATGGCAAAGTCTGAAGAAGCAAAATTCCAGAGAAAAATCACTTCTAGGGGAACTGAGATGAGCAAATACTTTTCTGCTTTGAGGGAGATGGGTAGGCCTGGGAAGAGCGGAGAAAACGGTTGAGGTAGGAAGGAGCGAGAGGCACTTGGATGGCCCTGCGGCCACATGCATGGAACTGAGGGGGAGACCCAGGTCCAGGACACTCCTCACCCACTCCTCACGCTATAGGACTGTGAGAGCATGGTGGTACTCAGAACTGAAGGAAGAGCTCAAAAGGAAAAGAAAGAGACAGAAGAAGGGAGAGGGAGGGGGAGGAGAGGAGAGGGAAGGGAGAGGGAGGAAAAAGGAGGAGGAGAGGAGAGGGAGGAGGGGAGAGGGAGGAGAAGGAGAAGGAGGGAGAAGAGAAGGGCTTACAGAGAAGTTCTCAGCTTTAAATAAAAGTAAATAAGTAATTTAAATTTCAATTTTCTAAGCATTTCTCAAGAAAACATAAAAGAGAAAATTAAAACAAAGGAAAGTGGAAGAAGGAAATAAGGGTAAAGACAGACATCAGTGAAATAGAAGACAGATTTACAGTTGAGAAAACAGTGGAGTGGATATACATCTATCAAGATGGAGCGTGAAAAGAGACCACGTAATCACCAGAATTAGGAATGGCAAAGGGAGGACTCACTATAGATCTCAACAATAGTAAGCTATCATAATACTATATTTTAATAATTTTTATAAATAATACATTTGACAGATTTAGATGAAATGGACAAATTATTTAAAAATACAACTATATCAAACCTGACACAGGAAAAATACAAAATAGTGATCATGTCACGCAGTTGTGAACTGTCCTGGAATTTTGACCTAGCCTTTACTAGTTTGAGACCTAATGTCTTTCATACTTGAATTTTTCTTTCTGCTATTTCATGCTTTACCCAAAGCCTTGCTTAACATTCAGGAATGCCCAGTGGCAGTTGCGGACACCTACACTGCGCGCTCTGGGGGCTGGTTTTCTCTCCATGCACTGAGCAGCTTGAGCATCACACACCCTCTCTGTGGATACGACCAGGTGGCTTACAGGACAGGATGGCATTGTCTAATATTTCTGGGTTTGGGTTTAAGGTCTTTCATTATTCTTGGAAAATTCTCAGCTGTTTTCTCTCCAAATGTTTCTTTTGCCTTATTTTCTCTCTCTCATTCTTCCAGGATGGCAGATATCTGGGTGTAGAGCCCCTGGGTATTATCACAGTTCTTCAATGCTCTATTATTTTTGATTTTCTTCCTCTTTCCCCCTTGTGTGTCCCATGGGTAGTTTCTATTGATTTACCTTTAAATTCAATGATTCTTTCCTTAGAGGTTTTAGATCTATCGATGATCCTGGAAAAGGCATTCTTCATTTCTGATACCATGGATTTATTTTTTAATTTCTAGTGTTTTCTTTAGTTTTTTTTTATAGTTTCCAACTTTAGTCTGAAATTCTCCTCTGTTCATGCACTAAAGGTCTGTAGTATCAGTCTTATTTATTTTAAATTTGCCATCTGATAGTAACAGTATCTGCGCCATCTCTGAGTCTGATTTGGTTGATTGATTTCCTTGACTCTTGGAAATTGATTACTTTGTCTTACTTTCTCATGTCTCAAAATTTTTGTGCTAATGCTGATCATCGTGTGGAGAAGGTGGAGACTGAGGCAGGCGGAGCCATGCCTGGAGTGGGCAAGGGCTTCCTCCGGGGCTGTTGGTGTGGGGTTGAGTCGCTCTGGTCAGAGGTGAGCTGCGGGTGGCCTGGGGCTGGGTTTTCTTGTCCCCGTGGCTGTGTTCAGTGCAGTGCTACCTTGCTGAACCCTCTTTTGTCGCTGTGTACATCTGGAGGGCGGGGTGCTGGAGGACTTTTGCCAACATTCCTGCTTCACATTTGGCTGTAGGCTCCCTGTGTGTTTCTATTGCGGCTGGGTTGCCCCCCATGTTCTTCTCCCCCTCTCAGCATAGACTCTTGTTTCTTGGTCACTTGGTGATTGAGGCATTTGAGTTCTTTGTTGTACTGGTGTTCTGGAAAAACCCAGTCCTAGTGTGTGACAACCATCCCCAAAGTACCATGATACCAAAATAATAATAATAATAATAATAATAATAATAATAATAATAATAATAAATAAAATAAAAGGAGGCAGACACAGGGTTGCCCAGGGTACAATTTATGGGGGACTTCATGACAGAAGCATGGTTCTGAGTGACAACAAGAACAGTGGCCCCCGCAGTTTAGGTCAGAAGATGGGGGCTTACAAAATGGTCAGACAAAAGTAACCTTATCAGAGTCAGATGTACTGATTTTATCTCAGATTAACATTGGAGAGTCAGGCACACTCTGGAGCTGGGTCAGGGCACGATGCTCCACCTACACTATAAAGGATTTGTCTATTTATCGCAGGCTGGAGATGGCTCAGGAGGAGTTGACGAGGTCCCTCGGGGGCACCAATGGCTGTTACACTCCAGATGGCTGCAGTGCGGTCAAGGTGCCTCCATGTCCTGGTCCAGCCTCAGTGTAGGCAGGCAGGTGCCAGTGTCATTAGTTTGGGACTGTCAAAGTGATGTTGGTTCCCTTCTCGTGTTGGCCAGACTCTCCCTGGTCCTGCAGCAGGACTTCATGAGAGGATGTGGAGGCACCGGCCTGGGACCAGGGCCCCACACCCCTCTCCTCCTCAGCCTGGCTGCCGGGCTCCACTGTTTCTTTTCCTGGCCCCCGTGGGTCACTTCTTGTTCTCTATGGGACACAGGCCTCGCCTTGCTTCCCAGTGGAGTGGGGCCGGGGCGGGGCCGTATGTCCTTCCTGCTCCTGTGGTAGCTCCTCTCTCCAGGCCTGCACCACGGCAGGAGCTCGGTCCCGTCCTTCACCACCCTGACTTTGATTCCTTCCTGATTTGATTTTCAACACAGGGGAAGTGGGTGCTGTTTACAAGGTTGGGGCTAATGGAGTTGGCTGGGCGGCTTCAGTTTTGCAGGCTCTCTGAGTCTCTGTGCTGAAGACAGAGGCCCCCGTGATTGCGTTTAGGTTTTTAAAATGTATAGCATGGGGCTGGGGCTATGGCTCAGCGGTTGAGCGCTTGCCTTGCATACGTGAGGCACTGGGTTCGATCCTCAGCACCACATAAAATAAAGAAAGATATTGTGTTCACCTACAACTAAGACAAAATATTAAAAAAAAAAAATGTATAGCACATTAAGCCTTGCAGTAAAGGACCTTAGACTGACTCCAGATTTCTTTTAAACCCTATTTATTGGCATGAGCTGTTTTATTGCCTCATCACGGCAAGAACTGTAACAGGTATCTGAAGTTGCCTTCCTCCATGCCATTGCCCATATGAGACCAAATAGTCCTTTTATTTTATAAACATGTCCTTTGGAACTATAGATATTGCAGGAAACCTAGATCAAGATTAACTACCCGGAAATCACAATCCAGTGAGGCCTCATTGACCTGGCTATTCCAGAATTCCAAAGCTTTTGTTCATGTTCTTTAAGAGGAAATTGCTTCTCCTTTCCCCTCTCCACACTGTGTCTTCCTGGTTGTTAAAGTGCAGGTCACTTCACTGCATTTCCAAGTTGGCAGGGAGGCACTGCCAGCCATGTCCCTGTGCTGTGGCAGACTCAAATCCTCCATGAGCCTCGCTGAAGAATTGATTTAGTGGCCACTGGAATCATTTCCAGAACCATTTAGGATGGCAATTAATTTATGATTAATTAACTTGGGTGTCAACCACCTAAGCTTAGGCTGGGCAATGAAGCTTTTAGTTTAAAGAAGGTAAAAAATGCTGGGTGCGATGGTTCTGGCCTGTAACCCCAGCAGCTCAGGAAGCTGAGGCAGGAGGATTGAAAGTTCAAAACCAGCCTCAGCAACTTAGGGAGGCCTTAGCAACTTAGTGAGACCCTGTCTCAAAATAAAAAAAAAAAATAAAAAGGGCTGGGGATGTGGCTCAGTAATTAAGCACCCTGGGTTTAATCCCTGGTACAAAAAAAAGGGAGGAAGAATAAGAAGAGGAGGAGGAGGAGGATGAAGAGGAGGAGGAGGAGGAGGAGAGCTTATTCAGGCAAATGACAAAAACCTGGACGGAGGGCTAGGCAAAGGTAAATATGAAGAGTTGTGCAGGGGCATCTGCCATCTCCCTTCTGCATGAGGTCCTTCACCGAGATGGACGCCAACACTGAGAGCGACGTGGTAAACAAGCTTCTGTGACTGTGGTGCTGGCTTTAAGTAGCAGTAGTGTTAAGGGCTGGGCAGAGGTCTTCCTCAGGCAGGGGACTTGCTGACAGTGCTGTCGGTTGCTCTGGGCTTCCTGGGAGAGGGTGGACTTTCAGCCTGTATATTCTCATCCCAGCGACTCCTGAGGACCCCAGATGGCCTGGCAGAGCTGGACTGGGAAGGAGGTCCAGGGCAGAGAGAGGAGCCTGCAGACCTCACCTCAGGGTGTGGAGGGCACAGGGCCAGGAAGGGGCTGATGAGGTGACAGCTGAGGCCCTGCACCTCTCCAGGGTCTGAGGCCCATCTGACATCACAGTCAGTGAGGAGCCCGAGAGCATGTGTATTCTCCATGGGGCTGGAAAATTATAACCGGGTTGCATGTGGTCTTTGTTTTGAGGTAAGAGTACATGGATAATAATGGCACTTGCAAAGAAATGCTGCAGCCACGCCCTCGGGGTGGGGATGTGCATCGGCTCCCGGAAGCAGTCCTGAGCACGGTCCGTGCTGGGCTCCCAGGGGTGATCTGGAGCCATCCTGACAACTGCTTGTCTTATTTTGCTCGCTTTAATATTTGCTTTTTCCCTCGCAGGCATTTTGCATTGATTCTTGTTGCTGTCACTGATGCCTGACCCTAGTGTCCTAACTCGCTTAGAGGACTAATTTGATGCTTCTGACCACAGCTGTTGAAGAAAGCAAGTGAACCCTCCTGTGGGAGTTGTGTCCAAGGTAGTTGTGAGGCAGCTGCTTCTCGCTCCTCTGCTCCAGCCCCCACTCTGAGGGCTGTGCCCTCATTGTCCCGCTGACCAGTGCTGATGGAGGTGACCCCTGCAGGGCCTGCTCTGCTTTGGTCCAGCAGGGGAGCTCCTCATGTACCTGCCGTGCTGGTGAGTCTTGAATGCAGACACAGGAGCTGCTCTGATGGAGAGGCACCACGGGCATTTCCTAGAGCCCTCTCTGCACAAAGAAAGCTGGATGGCCTCAGGAAGGCAGCCTGGGTCACTGTACCCACCACTGGAGCCTCGCCAGACAGGTTGTAAGGGTCTGTGTTGTCAGCGTGGGCTGCCGTAACGAGCTCCACAGACGGCTCACTTGGCAGAAATGTTTCCTCACAGATCTGGAGGATGGAGGTCCAAGATCAAGATGGTGGCTTCCTTCCGAGACCCCTCCTGGGCCTGGAGATGGCCATCCTCCCGTCTTCATGTGGTTTCCCTATGTCTGTGTCCTAATGGCCCCTTCTTTCAAGGAGAGGCTGTGGTGCTGGACTAGAGCCCACCTTAGTAACCTCATTTAACTTAAACTCCTTAAGCCCCATCCTCAGGTACAGTCCCATTCTGAGGAACCGAGTTTAGGACTTTAGAGTGTGAATTCATGGGAGACACAAGCGAGCCTACACTTGGATCGAATCCAAGACACCAGACACGTTTGTTCTAAAAATATCCAGGGTGTTTCCTCCTCCCAGTGCCGTTTCTTTGTTTAAACACACTGTGTCACGAGCCCACCTGTGCTCACCGCATGCCAACCACAATGCCGTCCTGCCTTCCAGAGATTTCTTCGGTTGGTCTTCCACTTGTCTGCCACACTTGAGCAAGCTCTTGTTTTTTCTCACAGACAGCTGATCACACCCATGTGTGAGAGTTTGACTAATGGGGCTCAGAGAGAGAGAGAGAGAGAGAGAGAATGTGTATGTTCTTTGGGGGTACTTTTCTGTCCTCCCCAGCTCCCTCCACACACTGCCAACAGATATGACTATACTTCTTATATATAAGACACGGCATTGAAGAATTACTGGACTAGAGCCATGGAAATTGCAGAAAGAAAGATCTGAGCAAAGGAAACATCTCCTTCTGTGGGTGACACAATGTTGGGGGAATCCAAAAATATCTTGACAGCTGGGAGCAGCTGGCCAACTCTAATGAGATGAAGTCTGATCGGAGCTAATTATTCAGCCTGGTGTTTGCCTTGGGAGGGGTCAGTTGCAAAAAGCACAAGATGCCGGGGACGTGGCGTGGAGGCCTGGGTTGACAGGGAGTCTGTGGTGAGTCCCCTGAGCTTCGTCTCTGCAGTGATGAGGTTTTGTCTAAGGCAAGGGAGGAAACAGTCTCATTTTTCTTGGGACAGATCAATGTCCTCTAGGGCTAAGTCTTCAGATGTGGGCACCATACTTCAAAGGGATGATGGCAAATGGAGCAATCATTCCTGAAATATATTCTGGGGAGAGAGGGCTGGAGGAAAGAGTATTGGTGAGAGAAGAGCATGCTGGGTATGCAACACCTTCGCCAAGTTGCCAGGTAGACAGCACATTCTATGGGGGTTCAGCGGGACCAACGGTGGGTGGAACCTGATTGTGTACCCGTATGTTACGCAATGGCTGCATAGGAAAGTGGTGCCTAAATGCTTAAATAGAAATCAGGCTTGGAGAGAAATTTGGAGAGGTTGTAGAGGTGATTCAATTATTGAGAATAATGATAACAAAAGAAATGGAGCACAATATGGAAGAAATAAGTCAAGGTGTATCCATAATTATGAGAAACACAAATGTGTGAAGGTAACTATTAAAAGATGCATAATCCAAGTGTATGTTTACAAGAGAAAAGCACAAACCAACACAATCAGGTTAAAGAGGTAAAAAGAGAAATATCAGATAAACATTAATTAAAAGAAAGCCAGTAGCCTGTAGCTTGAAAGTAGCAATGCTGATGCTGAAGAAAAATTGCGATCCAAGATGATCTTTATTTTCCCATCTTTTTTTTAAAAATTTTTTTTGGTTGTAGATGGACACAATGTCTTTATTTTATTTATTTGTATGTGGTGCTGAGGATCGAACCCAGTGCCTCACGCATGCGAGGCAAGTGCTCTACCACTGAGCTACAATCCCAGCCCTATTTTCCCATCTTAACCCCTAGCATCATCTCTCTCTCCTCTACTTCATGCTGGAGTATAAATCCAGGAGAACAGAGAATGTTTTTGTTCTGCTCATTGCTGAATCTTTTTTTTTAAAATATTTTTTGTCATGTACGGACATGCTAGCTTTATTTTATTTATTTTTATGTGGTGCTGAGATCGAACCCAGTGCCTCACATGTGCTAGACAAGTGCTTTCCCACTGAGCTACAGCCCCAGCCCATCATTGCTGAATCCTGAGTGCCTAAAACATTTGCCCGTCCTAGTGAGTGCTCAATAGCTGTTTGTTGAATGAAGAAAGTGACTGCTAAGCCTCCTTGGAGTACTGAGGCTCTGGTGCTTCCAGACCTCTCCTGATGTTTGTCTATACCTTGGGGCCTCCTGGCCAGGTCATGGCAGAGGAGGGACGGCTGCTCTGTGACCTTGATCCACATTCTATTGCCACGAAGGAAAATCCTGGAGCCTTCTAGAAACTCACGCACCTTTTACATGCTCTTTGCTCTCCAGTTCCCCAGAACCTCCTATGACATTGGACAATGACATGGACCACACAGGGCACTGCTCGACACCTGACGAGGCTCCAAGTACCAGTGTAGGGGCTCCCTCTGCACCAAGGGCAAGTCTGCCTTCTGCTTGCTGTGGGTCCTTGTAAGGTGCTGCAATTTGAAGAATTTCTCTTAACCATTTCACAAACATCCATAGGTTCTTCCCCGGCACTCCACCCCCCACCTCAAATCAGGCACTGCAGACAGTTTGCAGTGGGAATCCATGTTGTATTAGTTTCCTAGCGCTGCTATAACAAAGTGTAGCACACTGAGTGGCTTAAGACTACAGAAAATTATGTCATTCCAGTTCTGGAGGCTGAGAGTCCAAAATCGAGATGGTGGCTGGGCTGCATCCTGCTGGTGGCTTTCAGGGAGAATCTCACCGTGCCTCCAGCGATATCTGGCAGTTGCCAGCAGCCTTTGGCATCTCTTGACTCTTAGATGATCCACTCTAATCTCTGTCTTCATCTTCAGGTGGCCTTTTTACCTGTGTGTATCTTTGTGGGTCTTCTATGAGGACACCAGGCACTGGATTATGTCCTCACTCTACAGCATGAACTCATCTTAACTAATGACAGCTACAAAGACACTGTATCCAAATAAAGTCTCACTCTGAGGTTCCATGTGGACATGCTTTTTTGGGGATGGACACAACTCAGCCCCATTGCACGTGCCACGGTGCAAGTGCTCTGAGCAACAGAGCAGAGACTGTGCACAAGCAAGAATGTTTCAGGCAGTTTTGTGACGTTAGATCTGGAGAGAGGGGTCACTTCTGAATGGGGAAGGAAGGGAGAGGAGAAGGGCTCACAGATAAGTGAGAGTCCTTATGCTGCTCTAGGGCCTGGCCATGCCATAGTCCCCCTGGACAGCTCTGCTGGGTACACCTAGGAGCAAGAGCAAGGGAATGGTAACCTTATAAAATAAGGCTCCAAGAGCAACTAGGAGCAGGAGATGGGAGGCCTTGAATGCAGGCTGGGCTGGACTCCTCTCCATGACATGGAAACCGAGACTACCTTCTCTATCTCAGGGCTGTTCCACAAGGCCCGCTCTGCTCCAGCAGATGCTCCCTGTCCCCATGGCAGTGGGGCAAGGGCAGACGGTCACAGAGTGGAAGGTAACAGGCGATGTGGTGCATGCGGAACTCAGCACTGGAACAAGAGGCCACTCTCTTGCAGCCACGGAAACTGTGGCTGACCCTGAGCTTGCAGCCAGTGATAGGGTTCCTCCCTTGACGCCCTCCACCCAGACCAGCCTCCAGCCAGTTTCCTCCCAACTGGGAGAAGATGATGAAATTACTCAAAGTTTGCATTTTGTCAGTGGGCGTGACACAGTTTCACAAAGCAGTGGATGTGGCCACATATGGAATAACAAAGATGTGGATTTTCTCAGCCACCCAAAACCTCATGGCTCTCAGCTTACAGACCACATACAGCATAGTCATTAGATTTCAAACCAGCAGCTTAAATCCAAGGTGAATCAAAATAAAAGAAGCCAGCTAAAAATGTAGGAAAACAGCCATCACCCACAGAGAATGCTTTTAGCGAGGCTGCTGTCCCTCAAAAGGCATTTTCTTATTCTCATTACTTGTCCTGATTTTCCCTATTTTATCAATCAGTTGAATATCTGAGAGAGAAGGGACCCTTTCCGGCCTCAGAGAGGGAGTCAGGGAGCACCCATTTGTGGACAGGTCAAAACTGGAGCCTCCCTTGCCTCCACTCTTGCAGCCCTGGCTTCCTCCCCCCTCCGTGGAAATGACTCTGTGGACCCCTGCCCTGGGTGACTGGAAGTGGGAGAAGCCCCAGTCTCCTGCTCACCCACCCAGACAACCAGAGGGCAGTGGCTCTGCCTGCCTGTCCAGTGGTGCTCAGCCCTGGGCTTCCTTCAGGATGGAGCTGAGGTTCTGCCTGTCAGTGTGGGTCCGAGTGTTTATACTCGAGTTGTTCATGGGACTTCTGACTCACCTGCACTCACCTGACGGGGAGAGGTCGGTGTCCATTTTCATAGCAGGCCAGCATCACAGCTCCAAGAACCCCCAGGCAGCATGGGCAGGGTTGCCCACCCTCAGCCCTGGAGAGTCAATCGAGGGTGTGTCCCAGAGTGAGACAAGCCACATCCTGCCCGCTGCTCTGCACCAGCCCAAGAGGCAAAGCAAATTGCTTTCTCTGTGCCACACAGAGCACAAAGGTTTCAGAAGATGGGAGCTTCTATTCAAAAGGGTATCCCTGCAGTGACGTGTTGAGAGAGGGCTTCTCCCCCAGGGACACTCGCAGAACTACTGGGTGGACCCTGTAACTGCAGACCAGTCCTGTGTCAGACTCGAGGCAGGCCAGAGAGGGAACACAGATGACTTCATGGCTGGCAGTGCACCTCTTGTCTTTTTGGAACTTTTCTGAATACATGTAACTAATGCTTGTGGCAAAAAAAGAAAAGTGGCCAGTAAAGAATAAAAGGGATGGTGGCACACAGGAGGCCCAGGCAGGAGGATCGCAAGTTGAAAGCCAGCCTCAGCAACTTAGCAAGAGCCTGTCTCCAAATAAAAATAAAAAGGGCCAGGGATGTGGCTCAGTGGTTAAGCACTGGTTCAATTCTCAATGCCCCAAACAAACAAACAAAAAAGAATAATGACATAAAGCACAAAGGAAGACATTACTGTGAACTATCAACATAAACAATGCTGATGTGTCCATCAGACTTCTTTAGGAGAGTGCAGCGTTGGAGAGCATAGAACATAGAACAGAAAGCCCTGCCCCAACCCTAGAGTGAAGATTGCAATGATCAGGAAAGAGATGATTCTCAGACATGCAGGAAATTGCACAGTATAAGACAGATTTATTTTTGCTGCAGACTTGCAAAAACGTTTACAAAAAGAGTCCCATCAGGATAGGAGACACACCCTGCTCCTGCCAGGCCCGTCATCCCCTATGAAACAATTAAGATTATGCAGAGTGTACTGTTTTATCACCTGCTTTTCTCACCGAAATACAAATTCTGAACATTGTCCTGTGTCATTACAAATTGTTCTAATAGCTGAATAGCATAAGGATTAGGAGAATGAGCTGGTCAGTCAAACTGACTAAAGTTAAATACCAGTTTTCAGAATTACTAGCAATGTGTCCTTAGGTGCATTGCTTGCCATTTCTCTGCCTTACTTTCTTTTCAGAAAAGACTGATAGTAGTATATACCTTGTAGAGGTGTTGTGGAGATTAAATAAATGCAAACTATGTACCAGGTTCTTCTCTGAGAACTTTGCAGAGCAATCTTCAATAAATCCAACTATTATAATTTTTCTTTTAATGCATATTGTTTTAAGTCGTGCCTTGTGGATCTGCTGTACTGAGTTGTGGTCCTGAGAGACGAGAAAAGGGGTCCTCAGGGAAGACGAAATAGGGCCTCACAGGATGAGGTTTTGGGGTGACGGTCTGCCGGAGCCACTCCACCCAGACTCCGGGGTAGGTAAACATTCTGCGGGAGCCAGACGCAGAAACACCGTTTATTCCAGAAAGTACAGAAGCTTATATACACTCCTGGACCAATCATGGCCCAAAGTTACAAACAATGGGGTGCTCTCTGTCAAGCCCACAGTCCATTAGCATAGAATGGGGAAAGATGGAAGGGAGGGGTTGAAGGTGTGGAGATGCTCCTACAACTGCAGATTTTAATGACTGCATAATGGTCCTCCATATGGATGTTCTATGAATTATTTTACCTGTCTGTGAATTTTGTGTTTCTATTTCTTGCCGTCACTGTAAAAGTGACGCAATGAGTACCTTTGGGCCTACTACTTAGAATTCCTGGGAGTGGGACTTTTGGGGCACATTTCACTGCCTTCTGCAGTCTAGATGGAGTCTGAAGTGGTCCAGGGGGTGCGTGCTCGTGCTCCATAGCACTGATACCTCAGCACACATAAGGAAAGCCACTCGTCACTCTAGCTCATCAGAGCCACTCTGTGTTGCCAGAGCACCTGCTGGAGAAGGGAGGACTCAGGGACCCCTTCTGCTTCTGGGGTCACACCTGAATTACCAGGTTCTCTCCTCACCCCTCCACCAGGGACTCCCTTCTTCCAGGTCCTGGGCATTAAATCTTGGGTTTCAGGTGCCACATGATCATCTTCCTGGCTGCCAGGACCCCACCAGGCACTGCCCTGAGCAAAGTTACTTAGCAAAGCTCCCCTCCCACCCCCTGTTTGGGGACTTGTGATTTCCTCCTCCTCTGCTCACGCCAGCTCCTCCCACTCCGGGCTCCACTGATGGCAGGGAGCCGCTGGAGTTCTCACCTCCTATTTTCTAGGATGGGTGTGTTTTTCACGCCTTTCCCGAGTGACCTTGACTCCATTCATCCACCACTTAGCTCTGCTTTGAAACTGTGGCAACATGATTGATCAATCAACCACACAGGGGCTGGCATTTAAAAATCAGCCTTAAAGGTAACAACTGTTTTATTCCTACAGGGAGAGATGAGCTGTTATTCAATGCAAACGCCTAAGGGGGAGGGAAGCCTAGGCTTTCCACAGACTCTGTCCCTGCCCCTTCCTACTGAGCCAGCTGACGTCAGGCTTTCATAAATCCCGGCTCATTAACTGAGCCGCCTCCTCATCTGTCTCTGAAGTCTCCCCCTGTACCTGGAGACTCCTCCCTCCTGACCCCTTGGTTGGTGTCTGCTCTGCCTAGAAACCTGCTCCTCTAGTCATTCCATACCTGGCTTCTTCTCATCTTCTGGCTTCAGCTCAAATGCCACCTCCTTAGAGAATCCCTCTCTGACTGCTCACTGGACCTGCCCTCTGAGGTCCCTGAGAGGTCACTCTGCTTGCTATGAAGGAAGTAATCTGACACAGTTGTTTTCCGATAGGTCTCCCCCATGGGCTGTGAGCTCAGCGGTGGCAGGGAGGTTGTCTGTCTTTCTCACGCTGTCTCCCATTAAATAAACATCTGTGAGCACACGCCTGTGCCCACACTCTTGGCCGTGAGTGGAGCGTAGCTGCAGTCTTTGTATAAACAACACAGATGCATCATTTTACAGAGCTGGAGGTCAGAAGTCAAGGCAGTGCTGTGGTTTGGATAGGAGGTAGCTTCCAGAAGCTTCTGCGTTAATGCAGGAGGAGAAATGATTAGATTCTGGAAGCTGTGACCTCATCAGTCGTCGATGCACTCTGTGTGTTGATAATGTGAAGGACTACTGTGTTGGTGGTGGCTGTAGGCAGGGGGCGTGGCCGGAGGAGGTGGGAGTACCCTGGGCTATGGTATCTGGTCCCCTGGCCCCTCCCTCTCTGTTTCCCAAGTGCCAGGAGCTGAGTAGCTTTCCTGTGCTGTGGGCTTCCATCAAGAGGTTTTGCCTCGACCTGAGCCCAGAGCAGCAGTCAGCCACCATGGACTGGTCTCTGAAACCATGAGGCCAGAATAAACTCTTCCTTTTCTAAGCTGTTCTGGTCAGGTATTTTGGTCCCAGCCATGGAAATCCTTTAGAGCAGGGCCACATTCCCTCTGGAGGCAGAAGGTGGAATCGCTTCCCACCTTTTCCAGTGGCTGGAGGCTGCCAGCCCCCCTTAGCTCATGGCCGCTTCCAGCAATGGGCTCTCCCCCTCTGCTTCTCTTGACACCGGGATGTTAGGTCACACGGTACCGTCATCCCAGCTCTCCTTGCTTGGCCCCACTTCTCCCAGGAAGGCTTCTGTGGTGCTCTCCAATTAGTGCCCAGCAGCCCTAAGGCTCGCTATGCCATTTCCTGGCTTCCCTTAATGCCAAATATGTTTCTCCGGAAGAGAGCTCTGTGGGTTTTGATTTCCCGTGCCCCAAGGCCGCTTTTGCTGTGAGCAGCATCTGGGCGGCCAATCGATTTTCAGGCTGTGCCAAGCCTGGAGCCTGCCTGGTCGATAGTACACGTAGGGGCAGCTGAGTAGCAGGCCTGCCTGCTGCCATGGAGAGCCTAGCTCTCTCAGGCCTCCCTCGATGCTGTCAGAGGCTGTGTATCCACCTAGGACCCTTGTTGTGTAATTTCCACAGCAACGAGAAACACCGCCCTATGCCTAGGTTATTATTACATCATGATGAGAAAAATACATCATCAGTAGCTTTGAAGACCTGAAGCCCAACAAGGAAACAGTAGGGAGCTTGTGCCTGCGTCAGGAGATTTGCAACCAGTAGGCCTGGCAGGGATCCACTCACCACAAGCAGAGCAGGGCCAGGACGCCTGTTTCTGTCCTCTGCTGACCACTTTCAATATGCAATGTGATTTGCTTGGTTTTATGACTTTATGATAAGGGCAAGGTCTGAGGTCAGGTCCCCTTATGCCATGGATTAATTCTAAGCACCCAGAAGAGTGGGTGGTGGTGCTCTGTGAGAACACTGGTGCTGCAAGTGTTGATGGGTGAAGCTCTCAGGAGCCATCAGGTGACATGGATTCAAATGAAGCCCTTACCACCTCTCTAGTCTCATGAAGGTGTGGCTTATTCCAGAAAGAGCTGAGGCAGGATGGGAGAAGGCAATCCTGTGGAGGAATCCTCATTAGGGTGTCAAATGCAACTATATCCCACGGTATTTATGCAAATTCCCTTGCAGAGGAATCCTCCTTAGGACATCCTCCTTAGGACAATCCTCCCTAGGACCAGACACAGCCCTGTACCATCCCTTACTGTGTGGCTCATATTACCAATCCAGGGTCCTAGAAGAGAAGCCTGGGGCCTTGCTCGGGGCAGGTTCATCAGGCAACTTCATCAGGTTCATTAGGCTAACCTATTTGTCCTCCCCATCCCTCTCTCTGTGCTGGGGATGGAACCAGAGTCTCACCCCTGCCAGGCAAGGGCCCCACCGTGGAGCCACACCTCCAGTGTGCCAGGTTTACTTCCACAGATGGTTGCCATTGGCCCCACAGCAACAGATTCTCCTGCTATCAAATCATTTCTGTGATAAAGTCAGTTGCCACTGAACTTTGACCTGCCGTGATTGGTTCAGATGTGAAGCTCCTCTGCTGGATCGAATCTACTTTTGAACTCCTTCATGGAGTTTTCATCTTCAGAAACAACGTGATTAAGTCCGAGTAGTGCATGTCTTTCTTCAGACCTGTGCTTTTTTATTCCAGGGTCTTGTTCTCTTCCTGTGTGTTCGATCTCGTTGGCTGTGTATCATTTCTGTGGTTTGAGGGGAGAGATTGAAACTCCCATCTGCTGAGTTTCTGTCATGGTAGATTGCTTTGTATTTTTTGGATTCCAAACTTATTTTTGGTGTTTTATTTTTCCCCCTTGTTGAATGCCCCCACCACTCGCCTTGGTTTTATGAGGTGTAATTTACAAAGAAAATAGTGTCTATTTAAGGTGTACAACTTGGCAGCGTGGTATATGCACACTGAAATGATTCGCACATCAAGTGGGTCAACACACCCACGGCCTCGGTGGAACCTGTGCGTGCACCAGGTCAGCTCTGCTCGTCCAGCCTCTGCAAGCACGCACTGTGTCACCCTGAGCACAGTCTCCCTGCTGCACAGTAA
Organism: Xerus rutilus; assembly: GCA_028644305.1. Taxonomy (NCBI): domain Eukaryota; kingdom Metazoa; phylum Chordata; class Mammalia; order Rodentia; family Sciuridae; genus Xerus; species Xerus rutilus. Next base: position 156,480,922 of record CM053402.1, on the reverse strand, counting down.
GTCCTGCAACTGGACGTTTGTGCCCTTTGCCCAGCATCTCCCCCTTCCATCCACCAGCAGTCTCTGGCACTTTTCTGTTTAACCCTCCCCGCGCCTGCTGCCTCAGCTGTCTGCAGCCCAGGCCTTTTCCCATCAGCTTCATAGTTCCTGTGACTATGACACGTAACGGCAGACCAGCAGGAAATAAGGTCCATGTTTTATTCCTAACGGGGATGTCTGTCTGTCCAGAGTCTCTTAGTCATGCACTTCCCAGTCCTTTTCGAGGGGCTGGCGGCCACATCTTTTCCATCCCTGCATCAGGAGCCTGACCTCTTGTGTGGATGCAGTTCTAACTCCTCCTCCCTGAGGCCTCACCGAGATGTGTCCTCTGCCTCTGGGTCTGTGGTGACCCTGGTCTGTCTGGCCCAGGGCCTTGCAGTCAGCGGGCCGTCCCTGTTCTTTGCTGGTATCCTTGTGCATTTCCAGAGGCAGGGTTCCATGTTCCTTCCCTCAGCCCACAGCTCGCATCGCTCGCCCACCTCTCTGGATGCAGTAGCTGAGGAAGGCTGTGGGCTAAGCTGTGTCTTTTCTTGTTGCTCCACTTTGGGCCTCTGAAGCCCTGGTTGCCTCTTTTGCAGCTGGGGATAGGCTTGTCCCCCAAGGGCAACTGGCAATGCCTGGGGAGTTTCAGTGCCATACCGGGAGTGGGCATGGATGCTACAGCATCTAGCCACCAGGATGCGGCTGACCGTCTTGTGATGCTCAGAGGAGCCCTTACCACAAAGCACCTGGCCCAGATATTCATAGTGCCATGGCTGGGCTGCCTCATCCTGCAGCACTGGCTCTTTCTTACCTAAATGTTAGCTAGCACCAGGTGTGGCTATTTTCTGCCTCTGCCATCCATCGACACCCTCCTCTGCTCTGCAACCCAGGAGGCTCCTCCTGCCTGTGTTAGGTCTCCCCCACCAGCTGGTAATGAGAGCAAAGCCCCTGCCCATTGGCTTTGGCATTTGGGAGGCAGTCACTGACACCTGAGCAGGGAGAGGGGTCTAGATGTTTCTCTGCTGCTCCCTGCCTCCCCTGGGATGCCTTATTTTGGTGGCATCTGTATCCTTGCAAGATCACAGCTCCCTTTGGGCAGCCCTTCCTCTGTGGCTAGCTGCACCTGGACTGTTTCTTCCCCGGTTCCATCCCTGCTTGCTGGGCTCTTGGTGCCTCCGCATCTCTTGACGTGTCTGCTCACCCTGTGCACAGCTCTGTAAACAAGAACACCATTAGTTTTGCTTTTGCACCATCTGTGTTGGACAGTGTCCTGTCAGAGTTGTGACTGATGCAGCCACCCTGGTTTCCACAGCGGCAGGGCTTGGTAACCTCACTAATGCTCAGGCTTGTTGTTTATTTCCATCCTGGGCCTCCAGTACACAGGTGGGCTGCTCTGCCAGCAAGGAGACCTCTGTGTCTGCATATTACAGTGGCACAGTGACATCTGTCAGCCGAGACCCCTTGAGCCAGGTCCATACTTGTGTGTAGAAATAGGGACACGAATGAAGGCCAAGCTGTCACTGAGTGTCCACTGGAAACCTGGTCCTCAGCTGTGCAGAGAGCCTCCTTCATCCCAACTGAGCTTGGAGCACAGTTTTATATTCCACCGACTCAGGGCTTGGTGGGACCTAAAGGGGTGACCCTGAGCAAAAGAGGCATTTGAGATGTGCAAAGCCAGGCAGATCCTTTCCTCTGAACCATCCATCCCGGTTTTAATAGACTCTGGGCAAGAAGCCCAGCATGTCTGCAGAAGCTCAGTCCCTCTCGAATGTGACCCTGGAGACCCTGCAGAGTGGCTTTTCTACTTCCTAATGATGACACTGTAGAGAGGGAGCCACAGAGTAACTGTACGTGAGTGAGGGAGAGAGGGTCCCATTGCAGGTATCACTTGGTGCAAGCAAGTGCAAATGAACACCCGGAGAAGCTCTGGAGGCCGGCGCTCGGGGAGGGGGCGTCCCCAGGCTCACCCTCACCTGGGTCCTGTGCCGTCCAGCCCCTGCTGGAGTGACTGCTGCATGACAAGGAACTAAGAGCATGTGGACTACGTTGCTCGGTCTCACACTCTGGAAACTGACCAAGTTCTGCTTTCTTGGGGGTGCTAGGTCATGCTGGGGTGCTGGATCTTTCTTACTGTCTCTGGAAGTCCTGGCCCAGGTCTCCCTGCGGTCAGGGTTAGGCATAGTCAATAACAGGAATTTTGTGCTTGATGGAAGGACCCAGGGGTCCTACAGAATTTTGACACCAAGGTAGGGAGTGTGCAGGGCACTGCAGCTGCCAGATGCCCGCGCAGGAAACGAGTCTGGGTGAGGCAGCCACGCGTGCCTGCTGGCCCCTGGCTGTGTGTGGGCGCTACAGCTTCTTGCTCCCCACTAGCTGAATACAGATCTCCTGGGCTCCAGCCTGGCCTCAGACACAAGCTGCCTTTTGAGCCGGGCACGGTGGCACACGCCTGTAATCCCAGCACTTTGGGAGGCTGAGACAGGAGAATCGCGAGTTCAAAGCCAGCCTCAGCAACGGCGAGGCGCTAAGCAACTCAGTGAGACCCTGTCTCTACATAAAACACAAAATAGGGCTGGGGATGTGGCTCAGTGGTCGAGTGCCCCTGAGTTCAATCTCCAGTACCACAAAAAAGAAAAAAAGAAAAAAAAAGCTTCCTTTTGAAGAACTTCCAGCAAGAGAGCCTGCTGCCCAGAGGTAATTCTGTAGTAGCGATCTGTCAGAAAACAGAGGGGTGGGGATCAGGCTGCTGCCAGGCTCTCTCCCGCCTCAAAGCTTCCTCCCCCTCCCTCCCCCTCCTGCATCTCAGGTTTCAACCACTTTAGCCTTGGATTGCCTCTGGGGCGTTTTCTACGGTTTCACTGATATTTAATGGTTTTGATTATACTATAATATTTGTTTCACTCCGGGTTAAGAAGTTTTAATAGTTTCTGTTCTTCCTTTTAAAGTAGTCCTCCATTTAAACTTCAAGAATTTCTTTTATGTTTTCTATTGTCATTTTGGGTAACTTTTAAGTTTCAGAAATTGCCTTTTAGATTGTTATGTTGCTCTTTAGCATATTTTATACCTAGTTTTTATCACACTATAATGTATTATTTTTATATTGGCTGGTAAAACATTTAAACCTCATTTTGCTACCTTGCCATTTACCACTCAACTTTAAAACTTATCTTCATTATAAATCAATTCTTACTTTATTTCTCTCTGGGGCCCTTTTACATCTTTTTCAAACTGGCAAATATTTTAGATAATCCCTTGAAACTGCATTTTTGGGAGCTGATCTGCTTCAACTTGGTGAAAACTCTTTGTCTACAAGTTTGCAGACACTGAAGGAAAAGAGAAAACGTACAAGCAACAGTAGGTGGTATTCATTTTCCATGTTCCACAACACTTACCACAAACAGCAGCTTAAAGCAACGCACAGGAGCTGGGCATGCTGGCCCACGTCTACAGTCCTAGCTGCTCAGGAGGCTGGGGCAGGAGGACCGCTCAAGCCGAGGGGTTCAAGGCTGCCTAGGCAACAAAGTGAGACCCGGTTCCAAAACCAAAAACATTTATCGATTCCATATGTCGAACCAACCTTACATCCCTGGAATGAAACCCATGGTGCACTATCTTTTAAATGTGTTTCAGTGTGTGATTTGCCAGTATTTTATTAAGAATTTTTGCAACTGTGTTCATCAAGGATATAGGTCTAAAGTTCTCTTTCCTTGATGTGTCTTTGGTTTTGGTATTAGGGTGATACTAGCTTCATAGAATGAGTTTGTAACGGTTCCCTCCTTTTCTACTTCATGGAATAATTTGATTTTATGATTTTAGCTCTTATATTTTAGTCTATGGTCCATATCAGCTTACTTTTTACCTATGGTATGAGAATAGGGGTCCAACCTCATTCTTTTGCAGGTAGATAACCAGTTGTCCCAGCATCACTAGTTAAAATGATAACTTTTTCCCCATTGAATGAATATCTGGCACCCTTGGCAAAAATCAGATGGAGGGGTTTATTTCTAGACTCTGAAGTCCATTGATTTCTGTGTCTTGCTTTATGCAAGTAGGCCGCTATTTTAATTATTATTTCTTTGTAGTGAATTTTGAAAATGGAAAATGTGAGTTCTTTAACTTGGCTGTTATTTTTAAATATTATTTTGGTATTCTGAATCCTTGAATTTTCAGTTGAATTTAGACCCAACTTTTCTACTTCTGCAAAAAAGGAAACTATTATTTTGACAAGAATTGCATTGGATCTGTAGATCATCATGAGGAGTATTACATTTAAACAATATTGATGAATCCATGAACATAGGTAATCTTTTAATTTATTTAAGTCTTCTTTAATTTTTGCAGTCATATTTTATAGTTTCTGGTGTTCAAGTCTTATATTCTTTTTGTTGAACTTATTCTTGAATGTTTTATTATTTTATACTATTGCAAATGGAATTGTTTTACAATAGAGATTGTAAAACAGGTAGGGATTGTTCATTGCTAATATAGAAAAATGTAATTCATCTTTTAATATTGATCTTGTATCCTAAAACTTTGTTGAATTCATTTATTAATTCCAACTTTTAATAAATTCCTTAGAATTTCCTATATACAAGATCATGCCATCTACAAGTACAGATGACTTTACTTCTTTTTTGTCTAAGCTGGATGACTTTTGTTTCCTTTTCTTGCCTGATTGCTTTGGCCAGACCCTCTGGTACCATGTCAAATAGAAATGTCAGGAACAGATACCCCTGTCTTGCTTCTGATTTGAGGGGAAGTTTCCTCTTTCAACATTCAGTATGATGTTTAGCAGTGTGTTTTGATAGATGCTTTGGTATTGTTACCTTTTTTTTTTTTTTTAAATATTTTTTTAGTTGTTGATGGACACAATTCTTTATTTTATTATCTTGTATGTGGTGCTGAGAATCGAACCCAGGGCCCCACGCATGCGAGGCAAGCGCTCTACCGCTGAGCTACAATCCCAGCCCTTGGTATTGTTACCTTTAAGAGAACTTATCTTGAAGATATCTACTAAAATATTTACAGGTAAAATCATGTGTGATTTGTATTTACTTTTGATGATTTTACTTTCATCAAAAAGAAAGTGGGGGAGATAGAGTTTCGATAGATACTGGGGGTTATCTCTATGCTGATAACTCTTCCAGGTGGGTGAAGACAACCAAAGAGTTCGTAGTAGTGTTCACTCTAATTCTGTGCACATGTGGAAATTCCCATAAAACTTTTTTAAAAAGTCCATCAGACACACATTCTCTACTGAGTCCTTAGGCTTAGAAATGGATGTGATTACATGTTAGATGGAACCGACATCCATCTCTAGGTTCCCAGACAAGAAAAACATCTCTGGTTTGCATACACAGTGGCCGTGTCTCAGTGCAGGCTGGGCTCCTTTATGAGACAGTGTGCAAGTGATCTGGTGCTGTGTGAGCAACTCCCTGTGCAATAGAAGACTGCCTTGGTGCACTGCCTCTGGCTGCAGGTTCGGTGGGTAAAGATTCCAGTGCAGGAGTTTACAGGGGTAACCTTAGGAAACACTAGAGAGTGGAGGAGGGAGGAAATCCAGCCACTGACCATGTGGGATGCTGCACTTTCAATTGCTAAGGGACAGCAGAATGGAGTGTGCCTCAGAGATGCCCTGACCACGCACCAACTCCTGTCAGTCTTTGATTGAAGGTTGCTCCCTGAGGGCTACGATGTTCTACTGGACAACCCCCGGGCAAAGAGGAACAGCTGCTGGGGTGGGAGGTAGGGTGGGCACTCACTGCAAAGGGCAGGCCGGAGCCATGCAGGGTCCCCACCTTGAACATGTTTTCACTATCCTCTTGTTCTGCAGCTGACCTCGGGTGACATTTAAGCCCTCACCCAGGAATTCTCCTCTTTCCCGGGAAATGGGATAGAGAGGGCCTTAGCCACTGACTTCCACCTCATCTTTTCCTCCAAGGCCATCCCACAGATTCTCAGAGAAGCAATGTTGGAAATAAATGAAAACTATGACACCGTCTTTCAAGTGGTGCCAGACCTCTACCATGCAGTTAGAAAGGCAGCAGAAGTGACTTGTGTTCCCAAGTGCCACCTGGAGGGACTACCTCTCAGGCCCCTGCCGTCAGCCACACTTTCTTCTGGGGAGCCTGAGCTCCCTCAGCATTGTCTTCTTGGGCTCTCCAGCGGCAGGAGAAAGCAGGTAGGGCTACTCGTCAGGTGCTCATGGCAGCCGAGAGGTGCCCCTGCCCCAGTGGTGTGCTCGCAAACATTCAACAATGGCTTAATAATAGTTTCTCTGAAAAACAAATCAACAAGCAAGTAAATGAATAAGCCCCCAAACCCCGAGCTGTGATTCTTAGCATTTGCTGACTTTGGAGGTAGAAATTCTCCTGCCATGGCTGATTTCTAGCCTGCAAAATCCCTGACAACCATGGGCTCTCCTGAGTTGCATAAGCTGCTCCATCCAGTGCGTGCCTGCCATGGGGGCCCCTCCTCTCCTGGAACTGAGGTTCAGAGCCAGGCCTCTGCAGGTCCTGCCAGCAGCTTCAACTGCAGGAGCAAACTAATTCCCTGGCCTGCACCCCACTGCCCAGGAGCCCAGCACCTCCAGTCGCCTGCACTGGCCCTTCACAGGCCCTCATCAGCTCTGAACCATGATAGTGTGGAGGACAACAGCTGGAAAGGTGGCTGTGACTGACCAGCAGAGGCGAGAATGCAGAGGCCCCAGCCACATGGACAGCCCTTGGGGGGAA
>CM053402.1:156457714-156473667 GCA_028644305.1 Xerus rutilus | reverse complement strand
TTTACAGAAATAGCGAGAGAAATGACTTCAGAACATTAGATAAAAGAGAATGTGCTTAGCTCCTCTAAACCATATCCAGGTTAAATTAAGACAGTATTTTAGTCAAACTGCTTTTCTTGCTGCTGTTCAGGATGCACGTGCTGCTGACATGCATAGCAGATCCAGGTCCTTCAGCAGACACACAAGTGCCCCAAATCCAAACACAGGGTTAGAGTTTCCACTGTCCTATCGCCAAGCAGGTGGTGACCAGCAAACAGACAAGAGAATGGACATTTCAATCTGATAAATAAACCAAAGCAAAACCTCCATCCTCATTATGAGACACAAAAGCATCGGGTGGAAACCTACAATTTCAGTTCCTCTCTGCTGCGAATCTGTGTTCCCAGTTGTGAGGACTGAGGGAATTATTTTGCCAGGGTGGGTCATTAACTGGATTCCGTACTCAGCTGACTTGTAGAACTGGGAGCCCAGCGCTCGGAGCAGCAGCAGCGATGCCCTTGATTTATGTGACTAAGATGGTTTAGCCAGGTCCGGGAAGAAGGTCTGCTCTCCTGGGTGTCACCCAAGGGGGCTGCCAGAGACAGAAGCTAACCACGTGGCACCCACTCCAGGAAGTCATATTAGAACAGCAACAGGATCATCCAGTGTTTTAAAAATACTGCAAGTCCCAGGAGACCCTCCACATGCAGGATGTGAAGCCCGTGATTTGAGAATGTGCGGAGGGCTCTCTAAGAGGCAGGATTTGGGTGCTAAGGAGCCCTAGTGGCAGCTTCCAGAAGTGTCTGGGCACAGATTTAGCACCATGACCCTCAGGCTGGCAGAACACCATCTTCTTCCAGGTCAACTTGCCGCCTAGGCTGCCCTTGGAAAGGGGCCAAGCCATTTGGCCAGACTGGCAGCGGCTGGGTGGACACATCTCTGCAGCTCTCTAGACTTGTTGGGGCGCCCTGTTCTAAGTGCTGCCAGTGCCAGGCTGGAGGAAAGGCACAGTTTAGGGAACACATCCCTCCTATACTCTACCCCAACTTGGGTTTTCTCAGTGGAGGAGATGGTTCTTATGTCACAATCTCTTCTGGAATCTGTGTTTACCATGTTGGTCGCTGAATGAGATCTCCTAACCTCAGGACTCTATGAGCTAGCTGGCGTCCTACAAGAGGATTTTTCTCTTCTTCCTTTGTTTGCTTATTTATGTCAGTATTTTACATTATTCGTTTTGATGATCAAAAGGGCCCATGTTTGGCTGGTGACAGCATCTTCCCGATGGCCCCTGTCCTCTTGACATGTTCCCATTGTTTTTCTTTACCTTCAGGCACAAGATTTTCCTGACTTATCTTGTAGATTCCCACTTTTAGATCTGAAACCAGTCATTTCTCCAAGAAATCCTGGTTATTTTTTAGTGAGGAATGGTGTCCAGAAGCCAGGTCCTGGGGGCCACATTAGCCCAATGGTGTCACACTGCTTGGTGTCATTGCTCCTGGGCCCACTCAGCAGACAGAGCAAAAGGGAGATTTACATCAGTGGCTAGCTATCCATCATGTGTCAGTCTTCTCTCTCTATCCATCTATCATCTATGTATCATCTATCAATATCTCTACCACCTATCTCTGTATCATTTATATGTCTATGTATCTATCTGCATATCAGTATTTTCTAGTCTCTAAATCTATCATCTCTCTCTAGTATCTGTCATTTATTATTTACCTATCCATCCATCTTAAAAGCCATATCACCTGATGCCCCAATACATTACTTAAGTGTTCACTCCGACCTCCCCTTTCTCCGTATGTATAGTATCTTTCTCCAATAACGAGAAATGCATCCCTGCCCACAATGTATTTAGCTATTTCTTCAGTGCTGGGGTGCCTAGTTGCTGAGTGCTAACTCTTAACATTGAGAATAACAAAGCCCGTGGAATTCAGTGTGTTACAGTTCTTCCTACCTCTAGCCTAGGGATGGATGTCAAAATACTGGGTCCATATGTCGTTCCTCTCTGTTCTTCCTCCTCATCTTTAGTCATTTGAAATCCCATAGTAGTTAAGTTGATTTGTTTCTGTCTGTGTTTTATTGTCAGCTTTCTTTTCCTTATTCTTATTCATTTGAAGCATATGGGACACATACTTTAATGTGGTTCCAAGAGTCGGCCCTAAGCTCAGGGAAGCACTTCTCCCAGTTCTGTTCACTTCATTCTCTGAAAGTAATCCAGTCCAGTAGTTTCCCATTTATTCTTCCTGAGCTTCTTTTTGCACAAATGAATAGGGACATGCGTATTTTCTTAATCTCCCTTTTTAGCTTTGGACCTCTTTTTAACTTTGACTTTTGTGAACCTCAGCAAAGCTTTCTGGAAATCTCTCCATAGTGTTCTGTGGGGATCTCCGCCTGTTCTTCCACACCACACCACGGTGTGGACATGCCTTGGCTTCTTCATCCACCATCTGGGTGAGGGCACCTGTATAGTAATATTTGGTCATTATGAACGATTCTGCAATGAAAAGCCTCGACTTCACGTCAATAAATCAAAAGGCAAAGTCGTATGTGGTTTTGTAAGATATTGTCATATTCTCCTCCATAAGGGTTATACTGATTTGCATTCTTTTTAGCATGATTTTTAAGTAGAATATTATATTTACAAACTTTTGTAGATCTGATGTGTGAGAATGGGATCCCAGTGTAGTTTCATTTATTTACTTTTTTGGAGGTATATATCTCCATCTATTTATGTCTTTAACTTCTCACAGCAAAATGTTATAATCTGAAGTGGATAAGTTTTGTCCACATTTTGTTGACCTTATCACTGAGCTTTTATCTCTTTCTCTTAGTGTTTTGGAAATTTCCACTTCTCTCCTGCATACGAGCTTCAGGAGTTGAGTTAAGTGCTTTGGAGAGAGAAGTCAACAGCTTTCCTGTTAGCCTCCCGCACAATAATACAGGTAATCAATTTGTTTTCCTCCCAAATCAAGTGTTTTTCCCCCAGATATTCATTTCAGGGATACATTCAAGGTCATGGGACTCCACTCCTAATTCTCTAGGAATTGCTTTCCCATTTAACCTTGGAAAGATGTGAATATTAGTGTTTTACCCAAACATTAAATTTCTGTTTTCTACCCATGTAGACAACTTGAGGAATTTCATATTTACCAGAAAATCATTCCTTGGGTCCAGTATCAAATAATGCTATTTTTAAATTGTTTTATTTTACATGTATTTGCACTGAATCTGCAGATTAACAGGGGTATAATGGACATGTATACAATATAAAACCTTAAAGTCCTTAAATATCATGTCTGTTTGTGGTTTCCTAATACCTTTCTATATAGTTTTAAAACTTTATGGCTGAATTTGAAGATAATTAAGACTGTTTCTACATTGAGCTTCCAATGTATGATCATGATGTATCTCTCTACTAATTAAATAATTTTTAAAAACTCAGGTAAATTTTGCTGTCTTTTTAAATCTTATTGTAGTAAATTGATATAAAAGTGCACATATTGAATGTATACCTCTTGATGAATTTGAACATGTGTAAAGCACCCTTGAAACCATCTCAGTATAGTTCAGTTTGCATTTCTGTTATTCTGAGAATGAAATATTCTCATGCTTGTGCATCATTTTGATATCTTTTTATAAATTGTTCATGCCTGTGGCTCATTTCTCTATCAAGTTTTCAGAGATTTTCCTCTCAATCGCAAGGAATCATTTATGTTAGAAATCTCATCTATTGTCCCTGATGTTGTGAGATTTTCCACTTTCAACTGTCTTTGGACTTTACGGTGACTTTGCTATGCAAAAGATTTTTTTGTACTTACTGACTCAAATTTACCACTTTTGACGTTCGTCACTCTTCCGATTTGTGTCACGGTTTAAAAGACTTTCTCTGTACTAAGGCCAAAGAAGAATTCATCTGTGCTTACGTGTGGTACGTGTTTGGCTTCAACTTTTACACTCCAATCTCTGATCCATTTGGAGTTGATCTCTGCCTACGGTGTGAGGTCTTTTTCCAAAGGACTCCCTGGTTGCCTAACACCATTTATTAAAAAGTTCACCTTTGCTCTGGGAATTTGAACTGCTACTTTTACTGTGTTCTGCATTTTCACCTGTACTTGGGTCTTTTCTGGGTTTATAATTCCGTTCCACCTGCCTGGCTGTCTGTTCCTGTGCTAGCCCTACACTGTCAGCTCAAGAGGGCTTGGGGGTGCTCACATATCTGAAAGAGCAAGACCTCACGGCAGATGCTTTCTCTTTGTCTGTTCCCTGGCTCTTCCAGCATACTCAACTTCCCGGATGAATTTCACGGTCAACTTTTCTAGCTTCCTGAAGCTACTTGCTGGTTTTTCAGTGGGGATTTTGTTGAATTTTCAAATTAATTGGGAAAGGGAACTGAGATCTTTAGACTACTGAATCATCCTGTCAGCTCTGCCTGCTTCTCGGGCACCACTGAGCCACCGTTAGCTGGGTCCTTGGGACGCGGATGCCGAGGCAGAACCAGGAGGTACAATGAGCAGTGAGGAGGGCGAGGGGGCCACGCTGTGGTTTTACCAGCGAGGCTCATGACACGAGATACACCAGAACAGAAAGCTGCCCCCCAGAGCTGTGTGGCACGTGCTCCGCTGGCAGGTAGCTGGGAAGACGCCAGGGGGAAACGCGCAGCTGAACTGGAGCAGAGCAGAGAACAAAGACCTGGAGCAGAGCGGAGGACGGAGGCTGAGCGGAGGACGGAGGCTGGGCGGAGGAGTCCCGGGCTTTCATTATTACTCTCGCAGAGCTTTTTGACTTTGCTTAAAACTGTTTATTTTGTTAAATGACGAATCAGTTACAGATATCAACCTCTACACAGGTTAGTAATGGCCAGAAACAATCGCTTGCAAGATGACCGTGAAGTCCCGCGTGAGACCACTGCGGGAAGTAAGGCCTGGAAATGCGGGGAAAGCCCCGCGTTGACAGGGAGAGGAAGGGAAGGACACAGTTAGTGTGGAAGCTGGATTCAATGACAAGAATGAAATATATTCCAGGCACCAGTATTCCACAGCGAGTGGGGGTTTGTCAGGCCACCTCCGCTGGCTTCCTAATGACATCCTTGCCAGTCCAAGACGGCGGGGTGTCAGTCAACCTGCTCCATGGCATCAGTCCCTGCACAGAAGCCCATTATTTAACTCATATCCTTTATTTGCCAGTGCTCTTCCTAGAATGTCAGTGGATAAAATAAACAAATGGATAAAAAGCACAGTTGCTGTTTTGTTGCTAATTGTTTGGCTTATCACTTTTTCAGTGTGTGGGTCATTTTGATGGCAGGTAGTTTTGGTCTCCAAATCCCTAATGGTTTGCAGTCAAATGGTGTCAGTGGGGCTTGGCAGTGGCAGCTGGTGCTGTGGGAACCAGAGGCTCCCTGCTGGGCTTGCAGCAATCAAGGAGACTCAGACATAACCCAGAAAGACACTGTGCAGTGGCCACAAGGGCCATCTAATACCGTCTTCTTTCCTGGTAATGTCAATCTTCTTGTAATTTGCTTCAGAAAAAAACTAACATAGACATTCACTTGGATTGGAGAGCACTGATTAGCAGAACACACCCCTCTATGCATTCCCAGCACATCCAGTAGAGTTCATTTCTAGTGCCAGTGTCATCTAATTTACCATGACCTCCTGGAGTGCACTTTGAGATTTCCTGTGTGGAAAGCAGGACAATAGCTCCTAAGATGTCCACACTTCAGTCCCCTGGAATTTGTGACCTTAAGACCTACCATGGCAAAAGGGACTTTGCAGACAGATTAAGGATAAGGACTTTGAGATGGAAGGATTGCCCTGGATAATTCAGGTGTCCCAAACTAATTACATGGGTCCCTTTAAGTAGGAGAGAAGGAAAAAAAAAAGTCAACAATGGCACCATGAGGAAGATTAGACACTCATTGCCAAGATGTAGGAGGCTGTGTGCAGGGACCTGAGAGAGGCCTCTAGTTGCCAATGGCAGTCCCCCACCGACAGCCAGCAAGGAAGTGCAGACTTTGATCCCACAGCAGCACCAAAGCAAGCGCTGCCAACAGCTGGAATAAGGGAGGAAAGACTCCCTCTCTGGAGTCTCCAGAGAGGAATGAAGGTCTAACACCTAGACTGTAGCCCGTCGAGGCCCATGTGGGACCTCAGACCTGCAGAACTCTAAGTGGGCACATTTGATCTGTTTGGGCTGTTAAGTTTGTGGCAATTTATCATCACAGAAGGAGAAACCAAACATAGCCAGAGCCAGAGTTAGAGCAAACAAGCAGTAGTGCATTGGTGATGCTTGCCTTGGGCACTGAGCTGGAGAGCTCAACAGGGCGAGGACCTGCCCGAGAGGTCAGGGCGCAGCCCTTGGGTCCTGCAGGCAGGAGGATCCAGCCTGTTGCCAAGTAGGGTAGTGGAGGGAGCGAGAGATTCAGCAGGTGGCTGGCTCCATGTCTGGCTCCACAGACTCCCGACCCTCTTGATGCTAATTTCATATGGAGGTTTTGCTACGTGAAGGATGGGACTCCATTGTGGAGATTTGTAGAACGGGGTCGGTGGTTGCACTGACCAAGGTTTCAGAAAGCAGACACATAGCAGCATGGTGCTACCCAGGGCAACGTCTTGACCCAGTAGGACCGGGTTCTAACATCATCAGTGGGGGCTGGAGGGATGCCCGAGGTGGCTGTGGTTGGCCAGGAACAGGAAACCTCTCTGGAACCCATAAAACCCGTGCATAAGGACCGCTCACAGAAAGCTTTTGGCCCCATGGGTTGAAGGTGTGCCCACCAGCTTGTGGCATTCCTGGGAGCTGGTGGAGCGTTCAGGAGATGCGTCCTAGTGGGAGAGGCAGGTCACCAGGCGTGTGCCCCTGATGGGGTCTTTGCACTCTCTCGCTCCTTCCTCTCTTCTCTCCTCAGCCACTGTGAAGTGAGCGGGCTCCTCCCTCTGCCTTTGCACTGTGGCCTGTGCCACCACAGGCCCAAAGCTACGGGCCCACGAGGGCATGGACAAGAGCCTCTGAAGCTGGGAGCGTTCCCCCTTAGAAGTTGGCTATCTCAGGCGTTTTTGGCACAAAAAAGGAAGGCTGACTGGCTAACAGGCACCAGCCCAGGTGAGCCGGGGCCCGATTATCTCCAAAGCCCCGCACCTCCTGTTTCTGCAGAGTGGCAGGTTCTGACGCTCTCTTGGAGGCCACCGACCTGGTGCTGTGAAAAGCAAGCTTTCTCTGGGCCCAACTCTTCCAACCCACCACACTCGGTGTGTCCCATAGGGGATGATGTGGCCACCTTCCTTGCTGCCAGGCACAGCTGCACCCTGAGCCCTGAGATGACGTCTCCCTGCTCACCAACCCAGTCTCCCACTGGGGAAGAGGAGAAAATGACGAGGGCAAGCTGGATTGCTGGTCAGTGAAATCAGCTCAGAAGACAGCCCTTCCTGCAGTGGACGCCGGCTCAGTAAAGAGAGCACTGGCAGGGAGGGCACGGGGCAGAGCCCACGCCAAGATGCCAAGAGCAGAGGGAATCCCCTAATGCACAAATTTGGAAGATAAAAGCACAAAACCTTTGAGGAAAAGATGGAATAGCACAGGGGAGAGCTGGTGGCCAGTGCCCATGGATACGTCTCTAGCGAGGGCTATTGAAAGAGGCAGCCCTCTTGGCCACAGCTGGTGAAGAATCTGCATTTCCAACACACAGAACAACCCTACTTGATTTCAGTGAGTGAGATTTCTAGATGAAAGACATCAAACATTATTTTTGTTATTAAGCTTCTCAATGACAACACAAAAATGAAAAGCCAGTGATTTTCATCAGCTCTGAGGTAAAAAGGAGGACCTGGGAATTTTGTTCCTAACCTAATTATTGTTCATGTGGAAGGCCCAGTGGTTTTTCAAATGTTAAGAGCTCAGAAAAGATGCCACAGTTGCTCTCATTATGAAAAGATGATTCAAGAAAGTGGGAAAACAGAAAGAGAAGCAACTCACAGTAAAGGTGTCACCAGAGGGGAATCAGGACGTGCCCGGCACGGTGTGAGCACAGATGAACAGCCAGGTGGGACTTGATAGTGCAGAGATGGTGTTTAATGCAATTCCAAAGGAAGAGTTCCTAATAAGAAAGGCCAGTCTTGAGGTGAAGGTCAGACAGTTCCACAGATGCTGGGAGTAGGCAGGCGGTGTGAGAAACAGAGAGAGTGACAGAGATCTTGTCTTTCAGAGATGTGGTTATCAGTATTTAATTCTTGACGTTAAAATAGACAGATAGGCTCTGTTGCAATTAAGTTGCAAAAAACAGATAAAGGGTTGTGTTAGTCAGTTTTGTGTGGCTGTGATCAAAATGTCTGACAAGAACAACCTAGAGAGGGAAAGGTGTATTTTGGCTCATGGTTTCTGAGTCAAGCCCATGGTTGGCTGGCTCCATTGCTCTGGGCCTGAGGTGAGGCAGAGCATCATGGCGGAAGGGCATGGTGGAGGAAAGCTGTCAGCTCATGGCAGTCGGGGAGGAGAGAGAGAGAGAGAGACTCATGGCAGCCAGGAAGGAGAGAGAGAGAGAGAGAGAGACAGACAGACAGACAGACAGAGATAGAGACAGAGAGGAGACAGAGCCTGGCAGGGCATGCCCCAGTGACCTACTTCTGCCAACTAGGTCGCCCCTCCTAGCTCTCCACTCAGCCGTCAGTGGATTAGGTCAGAGCCCTCATGATCCATCCACTTCCTGAAAGCCCCAGCTCTGAGCTCATGAGCTCTGAGAGAGTTCCAGATTGAAACTCTAATAAGGATAAACAAGCAAAGCTTTATATTAAAAAAACACTTTATAATTCATTAAAAGTGAATAAAGGGTAAAAAAGATGATAAAAAACAGCAAATGGGAAGCACCTAAAGCTGTACTCATGATAAATACGAATTGGATTAAGTTGTCTTGTTGAAAGAAAAAGATTTTCATCTTGGATACAAAAAATAAAAATTCAGCTATTTGTCTAGACTACTATTATTAGACTATTGTCTAGACTATCTGTCTATTTTAATGTCAAGAATTAAATACTGATAACCGCGAATCTGAAAGACAATATTATTATCTATTATTAGTAATACAATACTATTATCCAAAGCACAAAGAAGTTGTCCATAAAGAATGGGCAAAGATGTATGAGTCAAATATCTACATGGGTGTGCATGTGTGTATTAGTGTGTGTATTCTATTTGAAATTTAAGGCAAAAATCATTACAAGGGATAGAAAAGTATTTTTTGTTATTAGAAGTTACAATACAAAAGCATTTTACGCATTAGTCTTCACGTCCTGAGCATAGCTGTCTAATGTAGAAAGTGCAGTGAGAATTCAAAGAAGAACTCGGCAAAATCTTGTTATCACGCTGGGTGCTAACCCCTCATTCTCACGATCGGCTGGACCAAGCACAAGAAACCATGCAAGCACTTGACAGACAGTTAGCAAGCACACAGAAACAGAGCGCGTAGGATTTAGTTAATTAATTCTATCAGCTTCTACTGAGCACCTGCTCTTTGTTCCATACTGGCAAATTAACAGTAAGACATAAACATCTCCAGCTCTTGGGGAGCTCCATTTGGCCAGCAGGCTGTGCTGGCCCCGTCTGTCCCTCGCGGCTGCCTCTCCCTTGCAAGGGAACATGGGATGTGCAATCTTTGGTACTTATGGCTAGGGCTGGCTATGTCATTTTCAGGACCTGAAGCCAAAAGAAAAATCCAGAGCCTCTTGCTCAAAAAGCATGGGAAAATTTTCTTTCCTTCCATGGTCCCCTTCTCACCTGCCATTCAGTTTTTTTTTTTAAATTTTTCTAATTAATGTCATCCATGCTGTCTTGGAGTTGGGGATGCTTGCCAGGTCAGGGCAGACGCGGGTGCTGGGCTTCAGAGTCTCTCCAGTACAGCGGGACGATGAGGGAGAACAGGAAATAGACGACACATCTGCCAACCCGAGGTTTCTGCCGACAGGTCGCGAGGAAGAGAGGCATTTCATGGCCGAGTTTTCAGCAGGAAGCGCAGCTGTTAAATGGAGCAGCCCTGTGAGCTTTGTTCACTCTGGCGCTAACTCAGAGGCTTCCAGACCACAGGTGTCAGCCCCACGTTGAGCAGATGGCACCAGCAATGCTGTCACACGGCTCTGGTGTCTTCTGCCTTCCCGTCTCATTTGCGGGCACAACTGAGGGATGGATGGAAGGTTAACTTTGCACAGTGAATTTAACAGGAAATCAGCACAAGCACATGAAGTCTTCCTGCTGTGTGTGGATATTTGGAAGGCTCTTGTGCTAGCAAGCATGCAATTGTCGCCAGTCCAAAAGTACTTTTAAGGGAACGTTCATGTGTGTCAGCAAGTCCTTTCCAAATCCCCCTGAACAACTTCCCCTGTTATCTACTCCAAGTCTTCATTCCTGTGCTTCCTGTGATTCTGGAATTTCATCAATATTTTGGGTTTATTTTTTTTCTAGCCTACCACTGTGTCCTCAGTACCTAGAACAGAGCCTGATACATAATAAGAGTTAATGAGTATTTGCTGAATGAATATATACATTTAATGAGAATTATTATTCAGATTTTATAAGGTAACATATTCCTTGTAAGTAACATCAAAAAGTGGAGTTGAGTTTCAGATAATTCATTTACGATTTGTGGAATGGTTTTTCTTTCTCCTTCTGTTTTTTAAAAAAAATTTTTTTCAATATTTATTTTTTACTTGTAGGTGGACATAATATCTTTATTTTAGTTATATGTGGTGCTGAGGTTCGAACCCAGTTCCTCACACGTGCTAGGCGAGCACTCAGCACTACCACTGAGTCATAACCCCAGTCTTCTCCTTCTGTTTTATAATGGGGGAGTTTCATTTATTTTTCAAGTTGCTTAGACATGAAATTTATTATGAATTTTTGTTGATTTCCATTCTGAGCTGAGATGAAAATATTACTTCTAATAGTAAAAGGGCGTCAGGTCAGGCATCTCTGACACTCGGTTCAAAGACCCTGGCTTGGATTCCAGCTGACAGCTGGAGGCTGAGCTGTAGTCCATGGCTCAGGTACCTTTGCTCCTGCCCCCAGCAGTGCCTCTCCTGGAGGGTGGCTGGCAGTTCACCAGGAAGAACGTGGGCCACACACTCTTCTCAGCCTGCCATCTGAGATAACTGTAAGAGAATGAGTTCATTGCTAAGCCTGGAGCTCTCTCTGTTAGCCCAAAGCCAACAGATGCCACTGCAAACACTCTGTCTAGTTTGCACAAGCTTGGGAAGATCTGACCTACAGAAGGAGAGAAGGAAGGAAAGATGGAGGCAAGGGGAGGAGGAGTCTCAGGCCCCAGCGCCATTCTGGCAATGGCTTGCCCAGGCCAATGGACTCTGGGCCTAAATCTGTGACCTGTTCTTAGAGTTGCAAATTTGGCAGGCATTGCCTTACAATGGTAACACCAGTGGTTCTCAGGCCTTGACTGGTAGCAGCCTGTAGCAAGTGTGGCCTCTTCAAGAATAATGTGTGGATCCAGAGAGGAGGTGTCCAGTGCTGCCAACCAGTTGTGCTCCCTGCAGCAGGAGGTCTCAGGGCTCATTTCTGTGGCTGCCACAACCCTCTTGCATCCTGAGCCTGGATAGAGTCATCTCAGTCTGCAGTCAGGCTTTAAGGTCTTGGAAGCTTCAGGCTCCTTATAAAGAGGCTATGCAGATACATACACCTTTGGAAGGCAGGTGGGCAGATGTCAAATGGGCTGGCGTGGCCCCACCTCGTGGTGTTCACATCACCATGTGATCCCCTTCTCTGGGGTGTGGGCTCGACTTGCTTCTGCCTGAAAGAATATGGCTAAAGTGCTAGGATGTCACTTTGGGGACTAGGTTAGTAGGGATTGTAACCTTTGTCTTGCTATCACTTTTGCTCTACTTAAAATCTTCCTTCCTGGCTTTGAGAAAGAGCCATAAGCAAAGAGCCATGTGACCAGGATCTGAAGTAGCTTCTAGCCAACAGCCAGCAAGAAACAGCCCCCCACAGCAAGGAGTCGATCCCGCCAGCAGCATGCCAGCTTAAAGTGGGTCTGCACCATCCAGGCTTCTGATGACACCCAGCCCTTGTCCGCACCTGGTTGAAGACGTGTGATACCTCAAGCAGAGGACGCAGCAAAGCTGTCCCCCAGACCCTTGACTTCAGGAGCTCATAAATGCATGTTGCTTTAAACTACCAAATCTGTGAGCATCTGCAGCAACGGAGAACTAGAGAGCGGCTAGGTCCACCTGTGACCACGAGTGTTTAGACCCTGCATTCCCTGGACAGATTGGAGGGGGATTATCAGGTCCTTCTGTCTTGAAGTAGGAGGCCCAGGCCTGATTCTAACAAGCACTGTGGTCGGCAGCTGCTGGCCGTATGAGCACAGGTGCAAAGCAAGCATCCTGGAGCTCAAGGAGCAAATACAAGATGCGACCAGGAGAAAGTTAAGTCCCGTTTGGACTCTTCATCAGTGAGTCACACTTGGCACATGTTCAGCAAAGAAGGATAGGCTGCTCCTCAAGGGAGAGCACAGAGACAGCGAAGTGGACATTTGTCTGCAAAGCTGAAGAAATAGAACAGGCCAGACTCCTTGTGATCTGAGTCAGGGAAAGAGACCCAGAATTGATTCACACACAGAGGAACTGGAAGGCCACGGGATTTCAGGTGAGGATTTAAAAAGAAATGTGCTGAGCTAATGATGTTAGGGTGGAGGGTAGAAATCAGATGAAAGATATCAAATAGAGTAATTAGATTAGAGAAGCAGACCACCATGATATACAGTTCTGATCATTGGTTAAGAATAGAGGGGGACTGTTATTATTTGCAAAATGATATTTCAATTTTATCAAAGTCCTTTACTCATTGAAGGTAAACTAAAAATGAAGAAGGATAAATAGAAAAAACAAGGTTAAAAAAAGGATTTGGGTTGAAATGGAGTCTTAAAGGAAATTTTAATCAGCTAGAAAAAAATCCATTTCTCAGTTCATAAAAGCAGAAAAGGGCTGGTTGTAAATAATGGTGGTAAATATAAATTTGCTAAGTGACAATATGTTAATTACAGATCCATATTTAGCCAAGAGAAGAAGAAAAAACTGAAAATACAGAAAATCACCTTAAAAATAGAAGCCGAGAAAAGGAAAGGAAGAAAAACCACTGGAAGGCATCTCTGTAACCTTTCAGTGACTTCAGAGGAGGCAGGAATTTTAGGTTTCAAGCTTTCTGTAACAAGAAGTTAAAATAATGCCTGCATCTTTCTGTTTAGCCCAGAATGGAAAGAAGATCCCTGCCAAAGCAGAGGGCAGTAACCTCCCCGGGAGCCCCCTGTTCTGGGGAGGCATGGGCCCTGGGAACCCTGGCCACCATGCAGTGACCACTCCCCTGATGTGCTGCCAACAGGCCCACTAGGATGGTGATGCTTCTCTGCATGTGGAAGACATGGGGTTTGAGACTCAGGCAGGTTCAGAAATTTGTCCAGTGATTCACAGTGAGAAAATGGCCCAGCCAGTGTTTGAAGCCATGGTAAGAACGGCCCCAGATCTTCCTGGGCTGATCTGTGCCCTGCTCAAATTCATACGTGGAAACCCTGTCCTCCAGAACCTCAGAGTGTGACCCTGTTTGCAGATGGGTCTTTACAAAGCTGGGCAAGTTAAAGTGAGGCCACTAGGGTGAGTCCTGATCCAGTATGACTACTGTCCTTATGAGAAGACAGAGTTTGGACACACCTCAAGACAGCCAGGTGCACACAGAGGAAGGACCATGTGTGAACACAGGGAGAAGGCAGCTGCCTGCAAGCTGAGGAGATTCCAGGGGAACTGAACCTTCAGCACCTTGATCTTGGACTTCCTGCATGGGGAACTGTGAGAAAATAAATTTCTGTTTCTTAAGCCACTCAGTCTGGGGTTCGTTGTGATGGCAACCCAAGCAGACTCGTGCTATGTCCTATGTTGAAAAAAAAATGTGTCACTAGGTATCCGTTTAGTGCTCTGTTCCTGTTGGTGGAAAATGACTGGCACCGTAGTTTTGGAGCTATATGGTGCTCTAGGAGACTCCCAGAAGATCTCCAGAGATCACGGGCTGCCCCGGGGCTGAGCACGTTTGAGGTCCCCCTTCTCCACCCTCATACACTCCCAGCTTCCCCACAGCCTCCCCTTACCAAGGTGACACCAATCAAAGTGATATTGGTTGTGTAAAGTAGGTTAGGTTACACTGCAGCCCTGAGGTTTGGTTTGGGTATGGTTGGAAATATTCTTTTTTTAAAAATTTTTTTATTAGTTTATTTAATTGCATTTCAAGTCATAGTACATATATAGATCTCAGTTTTTCCATTTCTCTGGTTGCAAACCAGATAAAGTCACACCAATTGTGTCTTCATACATGTACCAAGGGTAGTGATGACGATCTCAAGGAAATATTCTTAATGGTTAATTCTCTTGGCCAAAACAGAATAATTTGATTCTACAGGATCAGAAAATCCACCTTGATTAGCAAACACATGTCTCTGTCAAGTTGATACTTGGACATGCAAAGATGGTATGGAGGGAGAGACTGCCTGGATTTGATGGTGAGAGGGCAGGGCCTGGTGGGAGATGGGAAGTTTCTAGAAAGGCAGGGTGGAGATCCTAGGGAAAGGCACAGGATGGGAATGGGGATCCTTCCTGCGTGGGTACTGGCCCTCATGTGGCTGCCTGCCTGTGAACTGTTTGTAGAGTGGCAGGTGGGTGGACCTACGGGGGTGCTTTTTTCTGCCCACGGGACAGGTGCCTGCATGTGCCTCACCTGTCCTGTGTCTTTGGGATGGAGGAACCCCAGACCTGAGAAAGCCAGGAGCGAGCAGCCTGGACAGCTTTGTGCTGTCCCTCAGGGAGGGCTCAGAGGCCATGAGGGCGAATTTGCAGGATGTCAGCCTTCCCTGTGGAGGTCCTGGTCAGACTCTGCAGACTCCAGAACAGGGAGGCGTTGTGTTTTGTTCATGTGAGGCCTCTTTAGAGTGAAGCTGTGGCTCTGGTTTGAAACAAGGCAATGTGGCCCATTTAGAGTAGCCAAGTCTCCCAGGAAACGCAAGCCTGTGCCAGTGGCGCATGCTCGGCAACACACTCCACCTGGGTGTCCCTGGCCAGGAGGGGACGCGGCTAATCTTCTGCCACCCTGAAGCATGGACTTGGGGTCTCTTTCCTAATAACTGTGGCAGGTTATCCCGACCCGTGTGGAAGCATCTGTTCCCTGATAAGCACCAGGGCTGTGTCTGCTGGGTGAGGTCACCGTGTCTGTAGAATGACAAGTGAGGGACCTGGCAGGGGTGCAGAATTTCTCTGGGAGGAAACTGCTCTTTGATTAGGCAAAGGACCATGGTGGGCATGAGCTGAGGGTCCCTGTGCTTTGCCTTGAGGTGAGAGGGTTACACAGGGTGGAAATAACCTGCGTGGGCCGCTGGGGCTCAGGCAGCGGTGTCCCCACAGCAGCAGGAGCTGGCCATGAGAAATCCCTTCACTTGTGAAGAGGACAAGGTCCTGTGGTGTTGGGATCTGGGGCCCAACTTGAGGGTTTTCTCCTCTATCTGCAGCACCTCCAAGCCTCAGGTGGCCACTGGCCCTTCGGCAGAAGGGAGCTGGGGGTGAAGGGTCGTAGGATTCCAGACGATGACTCGAGTGTGGCCACGGCAGGGAGCAGCTTAGGTGGCTGAGGCGGGCACATGAGCCTCCAGCTCTGCCAACCACTGCAGATCTGTGGCCTCATGGGCTCCTGTGCACGGGCTGGGACTGGGACCGTGTGGACATCAAGGGGCAGATGAGCCCTGCAAGGCTGGAGGGACTTGGGCAGGCAGAGCAGGACAGCCAGGCTCAGCTGTGTTCTGATGGAGATGTACAGAGGAGAGCGGATGCTCAGAAAGCAGGTGCATGAAGGGCCCAGAGGGGGAGCATGACAGTGAGGGCAGAGGCTGGGAGGCTGGGAGGGAGGGAGGTGGGACTGGAGCAGGAGTGGGGTCCCTGTGTGCTGCA
>CM053402.1:156399839-156457214 GCA_028644305.1 Xerus rutilus | reverse complement strand
AAAAAGAGAGATGTCATGAAAGTAGAGGGGAGACCCCTGGGGCAGAGGAGGGGATGATTGGGAGGCAGGAAGGGAGGGTTAGGGGAGGTGAGGAGAACAAAGCTGGTCAGATTATGTTATATGCATGTGTGATGAAGCTCAACACTGTAGTTAATGTGCAATGACAAAACTGTATTTATCATTTTATTTTGTGTAGATCAGAGTACACTATCAGTTTATAAAGCAAATCAAAATAAAGCCTCTACTCATTAAAAAAAAAAAAGTTGGGCACAGTGGCGCAGGCCTGTAACCCCAGCACTTTGGGAGGCTGAGATAGGAGAATAACGAGTTCAAAGCCAGCCTCAGCAACAGCGAGGCTCTAAGCAACTCAGTGAGACCCTGTCTCTACATGAAACACGAAATAGGGCTGGGGATGTGGCTCAGTGGTCCAGTGCGCCTGAGGTCAATCCCCTGTACAAAAAAAAAAAAGAGAGAGAACATA
The DNA here is from genome assembly GCA_028644305.1 of Xerus rutilus. Lineage (NCBI taxonomy): Eukaryota > Metazoa > Chordata > Mammalia > Rodentia > Sciuridae > Xerus > Xerus rutilus. Next base: position 156,456,733 of record CM053402.1, on the reverse strand, counting down.
CTCTTAAATGTGTTCCCTGGGAAGTGTAAGGGGTCAGCTGTCTTCAGGCACAGCCCACTTCAGAGGCTGGGCCCTGTGTCAGCCTGTGCTGGCTTCTCTCTCCTTCCCCGAGATCCCCTCCTTATTCTGGGGTGCGCTTTCTATGCAGGGGACAGCCGACAGCCGAGCTGGCTCACGAGGGCCTTGTGGCATCATGCACACGAGGGGCTTTCCTTCCCAGGTCCCTCCCTGTGAGCTCAGGACTGCTCTGTTTCTCACTGTGCATTGCTAGGGTAGAGAGGGAGGTGAGACCCGCAGATTGGCTCACGTCGAGGCAAACACCCACCTCTGGCTGGGCTATGCAGTGGGTTTGTGCCCAGCCGCAGAGGGGAGAAGTTCCGCCATGAGAGAAGGTGACACCAGGAGAAAGGCAGGAGCAGCTCTCTTGCCCCCAGGGACCTCAGGCCTCTGCCCCTCACCCCGACTGTCCCCAGGGCACAGTTTGTAAACTGCCCAGCCCCCTCCCTGCCACCTACTCCAGGAGACTGAGAACAAGGAGAAGACTGACACCCATTATTCACAGATTCTGCCTTCGCGCATTTCCCCTGCTCCCTAAAATGCATCTGGAACTCCCGGTGGGTACTTCCCGCACCCCTGCAGCCACTGGCCTCAGCGGTGAAGATCCGAGTCACCTACGCGCATTTCCCAGCGGAGGCCCGGCAGGTGCTGCGTGGCCTGCCTCAGCCGGGCCCTCTCACAAGTGTGACTTCACATTCTCCTTAGCTCCTTGCTCTTCACGGTGTTGTCCTTTGGTTGGTGACTTCACTGTTTAAAAGGTCCTCAAGTGTAGTAATAAAAGGCTGGCTAGTGTTCCTTGCACCAGAAGGCTGGCACACGCCTTATGGGGAACCACAGGTTCTATAAGGCCAGTCCGGTGTGACTCACGGTGCTGTCGGCTGTGGGTACGAGGTCAGTGCTTCAGGAACACATAAATAAGGCTTCTGTCAGCAGAGACGTGCACAGTACAACACGACATGTGGACTGGTTGACAAAAACGTGGCCCAGAGACCCAGAGGCGCCTAGGCCCGTGTTTTCTCTGGGAACAGTGGGTCGGTATTCACCAACCCAGGGTTCAATGGGTCCGAATCCGTTGATTCAGTGTTCGTGGCGACTTCATAGAGTATAAATCCCCCAAATAAGGAGAATTGACCATAACTTCCTCTCGGCCACCTGAGAGCCATTGGTAAGCCGGGACTCTTCTGCTGTGAGTCCACGGTGTCCTTGTTCTGCCGTATGTGACGTGGGACAGAGATAAGGAAGACAAAGCAAATGCACACAAGATCCAAGGGACAGAAGAGAGACGCAGAGAGACGTGGAGCAGGGGAGAGGAGAACACCCAGGGGAAGGCTGCAGGCTCACAGGCGAGCGGACGTCACACCAGTGGCTCCGGTGGCCTTGGACGTGTCTGGGGCGAGACTCTAATCAGCCTCCAACACAGACACTGGGCCTTACTCTCAAAGTTGTGTGGACCCAGATGGCACACCCGGGGCAGCTCAGGGGAAGCTCCTCAGGACTTCACAGATGCTTGTGAGCATGTGCAGCTTTCAATTAGCAACATCCACATGTTTAGAAAAATCAGGGTGGTGAGAGAATACGTATACGTACAAATCATAACTTTTAACTAGGGATCTTCTTATTCTCTATCTTGCCATTGAAAAGTTCAGTAAAAGTGGGGGGGGGGTTGTCCAGGAGGATTTCAAGGTTAACATGGATGCCACCTTCAAAGGACAGCTGGTCGGTGAACCGGGGAGGAAAACGACCGACGGGCGTGCTGCTCAAACGCTCGGCTGGACAACTGCATTTAGGAACTTCCGGCTGCCGGTTTCGCATGTTGTAGGGAGAGTGAATTCACCCCCCAGGCCATGGGGCGGTGGAGGCATTGATTCTGCCCTTACTGGTCCGGCGGAACCCAACCCATCGGTGCACGACAGCGAGGTGGACTCCCACACGAAGCACCTCCGCCTACAGTGATCTCTACAAGTAAATAAGTGAGCGGCACCAACAGGTTCCTACTGAAGTATTGTTTACATTTTCTAAGCACACTCTCATCTGATTTTCTGCTCTTGGAAACTGTGATTCCAACGGAATCTTAGAGACTATCTTTTACTTTCTCCCCGCCCCCCCCCCCGAAAACTGCCAGCTATTATTTTCAGACTTTAAAATGTATTTAAGACTTTATTTTCCCAAGGAGTTCTGAAAGCTTTGCATATGTATGAATGGAAAATTTAGGATTTTCCAGGTGCTGGGTAGCCTGGGCACCGTCTAGCCAGCTGGTCGATCCATTTGCAACCCCTTACTAACATGCCCACACTGGCGACCAGCCTTCATCTGGGTGGTCATTGGGCTGCTTCTCTGAGACCTCACCTTCGCCTCAGTGGAAGATGCCCCTGGGCTTTATTTCTGGAATGACCATCGAGATCAGTTTATCAAAATCCTTTTTCCAAAGCACATCTTGGTTTTCTTGTGCTTCGGTGTGAGGAATGGCAGGCATTTGGGAAAGCGCTCACGCTGATGGTGCATGAGTTTCAGTCAGGTCACGACACTGCCTTCAGCGTCCACCCTGTGTGCATGTGTGGCATTCACAAGACTGGAAAGAGCCTTGTGTATCTGCCAGAGACTTGGATGGCACTTTTCTCCTTCATTTATTTCTTTATTTATTTTTCTGTATTGTGATCTTTTGTAACATGTGCAGAAGTCACTTTAAACACTGACATAAATCCTTGCTTTCTGTTCAAAATGCATTCCAGGAAGGTCAGGATCCGCTGCGTCTGCTGCTGGCTGCCGCCTCTCCTACCCAAGTCCCAGTGAGACCTTCCCAGGGGAGGACAGGGCTCCTGGCCAGACACCTGTTTGAAGCCCTGACAAGACGGTTCTCCCTGTGCTCACTGGTTGTGTCCTACCCTTCCTCGGGGCTGCTTTTTTCCTACCCCTCAGGGCCACCTTGGATGGTTGCTAAGCTCTGCCTTGTTTTTGAGCATAGTTGAGAAGCCAGGTATGATGGGCATTGAACTGGGCATTGACCTGGACAACTGTGGCCAGCACTGGCAGTCTCTCAGAACAAATCGGAACATTCTGAGCTCTGACCACGGCCTTCTGGACTCATTGTCCCTCAGGACTTTGCCCTGTGAGTAAATCCACCATGAGATGCAGCCTCTACTGAGGGCCCAGGCCTGGCCTGTATAGTCTGGTGGCTCCCCTAAGGGCATAGCCCTGCAGCTCTGGCCTGCTTTAATTAATTGATTTTTATATACATGCACACAGAGAACAACATAATAACAAGCACCTGTCCCCAGGTGCAGCCGCTCTCGTTATTTTGCCAGACTTGTTTTGTGTGCAGCGCGGTTTTCCCAGATGCAAAGCAAATCCTTGTCTGTGCACTTTCTTGCTTCAGAAGCTGTCTCTGGGGACTGAGAAAGGGCAGGACTCTGAGCCTCTCCTGCTGACCACTGTTGTCCCTTTGGTCCAGTGTGATTATGGGCCCAGCAGGAGGTTTTCCAAAATGGTAGCAAGGATGAGTCCCCTTCCAGCCCCTGTGGGTGTCAGGGAGTCCCAATGATCCCCTTATTGAGATGGTCACTGTTTCTTTCCCAGCCTTGTGTAATCTCAGCGAGTCCCTGATAGGGAGAACAGCAATGCTGGTCCCAGCAACCTGGCTGCTTGGCATCATGATCAATGCTATGCCAACCAAACTGTCTTTAATTTCAGTGCTCCTAGTAAAAGTCAAGTGTTAATTATTGACTTGTGTTCAGACATTGGCCTAGGGAACATGAACTAGTTATTAAGAATGAATGCTAAAGAAAACTGATTTTTGCTCATAGGAAGGCAGCTGGGGGCTTTCTTTTAGTGTTGGGGAGAACGTCAGCTTTGAAGTCTGACAGATGGAGTTCAAAGGTAGGGTCTCCCAGGTCTTTGCTGTGTTGTCTTCCACATATTATAAAGTTCCTGGGCCTGGGTCCACATGTGTGAAGCAGGGCCACAGTCCACTCATGTCCTGCTGTTGTGGGGGTTGAACAGGGTAGTGCTTGGTTAGTAAGGCCATGCCATGGCTGCAAAGTCATCTCTTGGGACAGTGTTCCTCTTAGTTCAGGCAGGGGGAGTGGCTACAGTTCAGATAGATTCAGAATGTGAACTGGAAAATGCAGATTACTACAGGTACTAAACAGTCCCCAAATACTAAATTGCATGTCCTTCACCGAGGTCAAAGCGTCTGCCCCCTTTCCTGGAAGAAGAGAGAAACCTGATACCATGAGTTGAGGCTGGATCAGGGGTGAATGCATAAAAAATGGTGGGATATTCTTCAACCTTAAAAAAAGAAGGAAATCCTGCCATTGGTCATATAAGTGAACCTGCAGGACATCATGCTCAGTGAAGCAAAGCCAGGCACAGAAAGACAAGCCTGCCTGGCAACTGCTCTGCAGACTCTTATAAACTTAAGCAATCATTTGGGTGGAAAATTTACATCAAATATGAAAAGTCAAGCCACGAAGATGTCCACTTTTGTTCTGTTTCATCTTTTAACTAACTTAATTTTTTTTTTTGCAATACAACGGCATATGATGCAATAATCCCACTACTGTGTGTGTTTCCAGAGGAAGTGGAATCAGGATTTGAAGAAAAGTCTGCTGTCCCAGTTCAGGGCCACACTGTTCCCACAGCCAGGAAATGGAAAGCACCTAAGTGTCCACCAGCCGGTGAATGGAGAAAGAAGATGTGGTCTGCTACACCTGGAACACTGGTCAGCTACTAGACAGTGTGGCGTTCTGCCATTGGCAACAACTGGGATGAACCTGGAGGGTGTTCTGGTGAGTGAAATAAGCCAGGTGCAGCAAGAAGCAGCCCACGATCTCACCTAGGTGTGGACCCGCAGAGTGGACATCCTGGAGGTAGACAGCATAGTGCTGGTGGCCAGAGGCTGGGATGTCTGGGGAGGTGAGGAGATGTTGGTGGAGGATCCATGGTTGCAGGTGGACAGAAGGAATCAGTGTTGAGAGAGCTGTTGCACAGCCGGGTGACTGTGGTCAGGGTGACAGGTACCATCCTGGGCAAATGTGAAGAGGGTGAGGCTCCATGCCCGCTCCCTGGAGGTGACAGCCATCACCCTGCGTAGATATGTCAAAGCATATTGTGTACAGTGAAAACACCCAGTTTTGTCTGTCAATTTAAACACAAATGAGTTAAAAAGTATTTCTCTTTTTTCTATTTTTCTGATGTAATTTGCAGAAGAACAGTAATTTTTTTCCTGAAAGGTTTAGAATTTATTGGTAATATCATATGGGAGTAGAGTTTTTTTTTGTTCTGTTTTGTTTTTGTAGATAACTTCAAAATTATGGATTAAATTTCTTAAGTGACTGGAATAATTCTTACACTTTCAATACTTTCTATTGATTTGAGTATATTTTTTTTCCTTCTGGAAATTTGTCACCGTTTTCCTCAATTTTTAACTACATTGGCATAAAATTGATAACGTTCTGTTGAGATGCTTTTAATGTCTAGAGACCTTCCACTCATGATGGCTGCTCTTCCTCTGGCCTGTCTTTTCTCTCTGGAGTGCTGGAGGCCAGGGTTCATCAATTTTGTCAATATTTTCAAAGAGCTACCTTTGTCTTTATCAATTGATAAAGACATGCATTTTTATTTGGCTAATTCCTGCACTTTTTATTACTTCCTTCTTTTATTTTTTGTTAGGTTTGCTATTCTTTTCAGAACTTCTTGAGATGGATCTCTAGCATTTATTTTAAACATTTCTTATTTATTAATACATACATTTAAGGCTGTAAGTGTCTCACACTAAGCACATCTTAAGTCATAGCCCGTAAGTTTTGATCTGTGGTATTTTTAAGACCATTCAGTTTAAAACATTTTCTGATTTAGATTACAACTTCTCTTTTCACTGATGGATTGTTTAGAAGCATATTGCTCATTTCGCAGACGTGTAGGAGTCCAGTTATCTCTCTGTTATGGTTTTCTAGCCTGAACCCACGGTGGACAAAAAATATACCCTATAAGATTAATTCATTTGAAAATTTGAACCTTGCTTTGTGGCCTAATTGTCACTTTGGTGAAGTGTTCCACATGAACTTGAAAAGAATACATATTCTGTAGTTGCTGGGAGGAGAGAGGGCCAGCTTGTGGTCAGCACTGGCCAGTCCATCCCCTACCTGATCTTAGGATGGTGCTCGACTGTCTCCTGGCTGCTGTGTAAGGTGTTCCGCGCTGACCGCACATCTCCTTTCAGTTTGTCAAGTTTTGCTTTAATATTTCAAATGCACACTCTTTGGCATATTCAAATTTATAATTCTATGTTTTCCTGGCAGACTGAACTTTCCTCATCGTGAAGGAGCACCACGTTCCGTGTGTAAATGGCTGTGGGTATCGGTATGTGCTTGGCTTCCTGAAGGCACCGCCTCACCTGTGCTGATCACCAGGTGGAGATGGTTCAGTGCTGGATGTCAGTCCTTACCTAAACCAGTCTCTGGTCTGTTCACTCTTTCTTCTAGGGTGCAGTTCTCAGGATCCCAGTTGAAAGCTTGATGTGTTCACAGCTGCCCCTTCCATGTTGGGCCCAGAACACCAATTTTTGTCTCTTGCTCAGGTGGGACATCTAAAAGCTCTGCTTGGATTATCAGCTCTCAACCTTGCTGGAGAAGTGAGCTTCAGCCTTTTGGAAAAGAGCAGATGCAGCCCAGATGCTAGGCTGGCTCCCAGGCCCAGAACTGCCTCCTGAGGAGTGCTGAGGAGTGCTGGCCTCCAATTTGGCCAGTCAGGCTGGGTCACGGGAAAGGCTGGTCCCCTCTGCCCACTCTGCAGGGCCTCCATCCAATCCCACTTTTCCTCTCTTAGTTGTTTGAGTTTGCATTTTTTTCCTTCTGATTCCCACTAAATAATCGGGGCAATCGTGCTTCTGAGCGGTGGGGTTTCCTCCTCTCCTCGTCGTCTCACCTTCATATTCTTTCGCTACGGTGTTCTTTATGGTTGCATTTTCCCAGTAAATCCAGAAGCATTTCTTGCACATCCTACGAGTGCCTCTCTTGACAGTGTTAGCCACAGCGGTTGTGTCATCTAACAATTTGGTCCATTTTATCCTTCCTCGAATACAAATCTTTCATTTTATTGTGATGATTCTTACTGATTAGTTTCTGCTCTTGGAGGTCTTGTTTCAGAGGGACGTTCCTGACCCATCTCATGAGATATGATGCTAGTTTCTTCTCTTAACTTTATAATTTTATCTGTCTCATTAAAAAAACATCTGAGCAGAGTCTGCTCTCACATATGGTGTGGCACTGGCATCTAATTTAATTTTTTTTTTCCTGGAGTGAGCCACTTTTCCCAGGATCATCTGCTAAATTTATCCTCTCCTCCACTGTGTGTCACTAACTTGCATTAAATTCCCACAATGCATGTTTTTCCTGAGCTCTCTCTTCTGCCCACTCATCTCTTTGTCTTTCCAGACTCGGTGCCGGGTTCCCATGACCTTGAAGTATGGCTTCATATCTATTAAGGAAACTTATCTGTTTCTTTTTTATAAAACTGACTTAAATGTTCATGGACTTTTATTTCTCCATATACTTTAAAAATAAGTTACGGAGCTTCTAAAAAAATCTGAGTGAAGCTTTGGTTGGAACTGCTTTGGATTTATGTAGCGGTTTGGTGATGACTGATACCCTCATAACTACCTCGTCTTTTGGCAGCAATACTTTAAAAAGCCCATTGGGTTTTCTAGGTAGAGGATCATTCAGTGATGGTTTTCTCTCTTCCTCTTTAATTCTTTTATTCTTTGTTTTCTTTTCTTGTTCTGTTGTCCAAGACCTCTGACATTATCTAGTACTAGTAAAAATGGGCATTCTTGTCTTGTCTTAACAAGAAAAGTGTTCACAGTCTTTCATCAGGAATTGAAATTGTTTGGCATACATCTTTTTCAAGTTAAGGATCCTCTCTTCTCTCAGTTTGCTGGGAATTTTTCATGAGTACATATGAAGCATTACTCAATACTTTTTCTGTATCCACTGAGCCACGTTTCCTCTTCCTCCTCTTGTGCTGCTTCTCCTCCTCTTTTTCCACTCCTCCCCCTCCCTCTCCTCCTCTTCCTCTTCCTTCTTCTCCTTCTTCCTCCGCCTCCTCCTCCTCCTTGTATCTATTATTGTTCTAAATTACTACCTAAAACTACCTCTTGGACTGTATCCAGTGACTGCACACAGCAACGTTCTTTCTTTAGTAAAGATCTGGACATGTAGTTTGGTCAACGGGCTTGGACTGTTTTTATTTTTCCCCCAAGTTTGCAACATTGAACTTAACCTAATTCAGCAGAGGGCTCTGCAACCTGGAAGAGATGCTCTTGAAATTCTCTTAACCGTTGTCATTCTTAAAAAGCCGTACCATGCTCTCTCTGTCTGAGAATATTTGAGCAATTATCTTTACTGTGAGTATGAAGAAAGAGGTGCAGGGGACGGGAGATGTGAGGTGTGGTTAGGGGGCCTGCCCAACATGTGGGCTCGGCTTCCCTCGGTCTCGCCAGCGCTTCCAAAAAAATTGGCCCCTGGAAACTTTGTGCATAGTTCTCGTTTATGTGAACGTATTTCCTGAGCCGCTTCTCCCGACGTCCTCCAGGTCTCCTTGGCCACCGTCACCAGCTCCCACCTTGAGCTCAGGAGCTGTAGGGATGGGAGAGCTGGTGCCAAGCAGGAGTTCTGAAGGTGGCATTCCTCTCCTGGAGACCCCGACTGCCACCAACACCCAGCTGGCAGGAGCTAGAGGTACACCTGTGGCTCCTGAAGTCTTTTGCATCTGCCCAGAAGTAAGTCCAAAGAGTGGTGAGGTGGCAAACTCTCTGGAGAAGGACTGCTTTTTGTCACTTGTCTGTCACTGAGGCTGGGCGGTGGTGCTCGGTGAGTGCTTACCTGTGCTTCCTGCTAAATGACCCTTCGTTGCACAGCCCCAGACAGGCTGAGCTGCACCATGCCATCATCCGCAGGCTGGTGGTCACCTCTCTGTCTCCTGGAAGACGGGGTGCTTTGGGACCATGGGAGCAGCCTGGCCTGGGGAGGCTTCCTTGCCCTCTGGTGAGGCCTGGTCCCCGGCTCAGCTGTACAGAGACGTCTGGTCCTCCCTCCCCTGGTGGGCAGAGGGACTTCTTTTTGTCACATTTATCCTGCTGTGGTCTCTGTGTTTTCCAGAGACAGCAGGAATGTTCCCCATGCTGGCTTCCTCTTGTTCTAAAGCTCTCTTATCTCTTCACGGACTGGCGTTTTGTGAAACCCATCTTTGGGAAGCTTTCTTGTGTTGTGAAGTGCTGGGTATGTGTCTGGAAACCTCCTTCTGAAGCCAACCCAGCCAACTCCTGCTCTGCTGATGTCACTTCTGGCTGCCCCCCCTTCCCAGTGGCCAAGCAGGAGCACATCTGGGTGGCGAGAGAGCATCTCCCTGGCTGGCCTTGGGCTTGCTGAGAGGCCTGGTGTTCGGGCAGGTGGGAAGCACTGCCAGGCTGGATAAGCAGCCTCATTCTGCAGGCCCTGGACATCATGTCCAACAGGAGAGTGGACTGGCCATCTCCAAGGCCTCTTGCTGCTCCCAATTTTTAAAATTACTTTTCTTCACACGACTATGGCTTTAATTTTCTGTGGAATGCACTGGCCTCTGAGGACATGTTCTTGTCACTTCATATCATTTCCCAAGGGAGATGTCAAGGCTCCAGAAGTGGAGCTCAAGTCACAGCCATGGGTCCTTCTAGAACCTTCTTTCTGCAGCCTGATTTGACATGACCTCTGAAAATTCCATGAGGTCATTCTTCAGAGTGGCAAAATAACTTTCTGAGGTATGAATCATGACTTTCCTCCCTGGTAGCTCTCTTCCCTTCTGTCCATCAGAGCCCACAGCAGCCCTGGAGACCCAGGCCTCAGGCCAGGGCCGGGGCAGGATTTCCTGACACTCTCTGGTCCTGGGAATTGAAGGCAGGCATTCTAAGGGATGTGCAGTGACTTGGTGTGCCTCTGGGGAGAGGTGGAGAGAGGACTAGCTAGGACGGGATGATTGCAAGTTGGGGGAGAAGGGAACGTGGTCTCCAAGCTCTGCCAGGATGTCCAGGCAGGGCCCTCAGTCACCCTGACCTGGATGACCACCAAGGTGTGCAATTAGGAATGCTGGGCTGGAGGGTGCTGGCCAGCCTGGTGGGACAAGACCATGGGCCTGGGATAGTGGTGCCTACGCACAAGGAGGGTGGACCCATGGCATCCACCACCTCACCTTGCCAGTGTACCCTTCCCCTTGGCATGGTTCCAGTGCCGTCACTTTTAGGAAGTTAAAGTGATTTTTCTTTTCTTTTCTCCTTCTCCTTCTTCTTTTGTACTGAGAATTGAACCTGGAGTGCTCTACTGCTAAACTATAACCTCAGTGTTTTATTATTATTATTTTTTAAATTTTGAAACAGGGTCTCACTAAGTTACTGAGGCTGGCTTCAAACTTGTGATCCTCCTGCCTCAGCCTCCCAAGTCACTGGGATTACAGGTGTATACAACCTCCTCTGGCTAAAAGTGATTTTTCTTACCTCCCTGAATATGTGGTCTGCCTCTTGTTCCCTCCACAGCTGTTTCTAGCAGACATGTCCAGCCTGGAAAGTGAGCACATGGTTATTTTAGCAAGGGAGTAAGTGTGAGTGCAGAGGTGGGTGCTGGCCCTGCTGGTGAGATGGGGGGCACAGTGGGTGAAGGAGAGAAGGGAGACGCCCAGCTAGGTGAGGCGGAGGGAAAACAGCCCACTTGTCAGAGGTGGCCATCAGATGTAGAACCCACACATGGCCCTGACGGGGGTGCTGGGGAAGTCCCTGGAAGCTCCCTGCCATGCTGCACCTGAAGGGGAGCCCTTGGCCACAACCCAGGAGAGGAGAGGATGTGGAGAGAGACCATGATGGCAGGAATGGCAGATCCTGTTGTTGGGTGACATATGACTTATTAGAGCAGCCCCAGGACAGTGACCTAGCACTGTGGCTTCTGGACAAGGTTGGCTATCATCAAGACCCTACACTACCTAAGACTCACTTCTAGGAGGGCAGAGAGCCCCCTCCACTTGCGTGTGGTCTGAATTTGGCCACCTGCTTCTGACCAGTAGGATGTGGCCCAGATGAAGGGGTTTAATGGCTCAGCATGGTGGTGTCTGTGACATGGTACTCTGGATGGCTCTGCTGCTTGCACGCTTTGATGAAGCGTGCAGCTGTGTTGGAAAGGTCCAGCAGGAACCCATGGTGGCCTCCAGACAACAAACGCTGGCATGTGCCACTGAAAGTCCTGAGGCCAAAGCCAGAGCTTCCCCATTGATGCTTCATTGTTAAACACCATGCTGACAACTTGAAGACACCTTAGTAGAAGATATTGATGAAACTGATTTCTGATCAACAGAAATCCTGAGAAGCATGTTGGCTTAAAATACTGTGGAATGGAACCACCATTTGACCCAGTGATCCCACTCCTTGGTCTATACCCAAAAGACTTAGAAACAGCATACTACAGTGACGCAGCCACATCAGTGTTTATAGCAGCTCAATTCACAATAGCCAAACTGTGGAACCAACCTAGATGCCCTTCAACAGATGAATGGATAAAGAAACTGGTATCTATACACAATGGAATTTTACTCAGCATTAAAAGAGAATAAAACCATGGCATTTGCAGGTAAATGGATGGAGTTGGAGAATATAATGCTAAGTGAAGTAAGCCAATCCCCCCCAAAACAAAGGCCAAATGTTCTCTCTGATAAGTGGATGCTGATCCATAATGGGGGAGGGGGCGTGGGATGAGTGGAGGAGCTTTGGATTGGGCAAAGGGGAGGGAGGGGTGGGGGAGAGGGGGCCTGGCGGTAGGAAAGATGGTAAAATGGGACAGACATCATTCCCCTAGGTACGGGTGTGACTGCACGAATGGGGTGACCCTACTTCGTGTACAGCCAGACAAGTGAAAAATTGTGCTCCATTTGTGTACAGTGAATTGAAGAGCATTCTGCTGTCATGTACAACTGGTTAGAATAAATAAATAAATAGAAATAAATAAAACACTAAGTTTGGGGGCAGTGTGTCACGCAGGAGTAGATAACTAACACGTGTTCCTTAAAACCTATTGGTTCCCCTCTGATTGTGTTTGGAACCTTCTTTCCTTCCCTTGAGTATGTGTGTTCTATTCCTCAATTTCTCTCGGTATGTTGCTCTTGTTGAGGGGACTGCTGGGATCTCAGACCCCTCTCTCCCTCCTGGTCACCCCCCCCCCCTCAGGCTTCTTGTCATCAAGCAAGGCACAGTGGCATTCAAGGTGGAAACAAAACACAACACTGAGGTTCAGAGCTCCCAAAGGAACACAAAATATTAGAGGTAGAAGGAATTTGTTCCCCTTCATCACTGTGCAAGGAGAAACAAACCTGGATGCACACCCCCCTGCCTGAGCCAGCCCGGGGTGGCCTTAGTATAAAAGGTCAGGTTTCTGGATTCTTGTCCTGTCACTTTCAGTTGCTAAGTAGGATAAGAGGAAGCTTCTGCAGGGAAAGAAGGGGTGCTGAGGCCAGCAGCCATGGGAGGGAGGCTGACAGCACAGAGTTCGTCCTGCGTGGTGTCCAGTCAGCATCCCACAGACCGAGGTACTTACCTATTCATGGTGGTGAGGGGGCCAGAACCTGCACCCACTGCTCCCTAGGAAGGGTGACGTTCAGGGAATTCAGTCCAGAAAGCCGTGCTCACCTGCCCAGAGCTCATTATCGCAAATGGTGGCGTTTTTTCCTACCCATGATTTCTGTGGCTACTTCAGGTTCCAAAAGTTTGCCACAAAAATCGATTTGCCCAACACCCCGTGGACTCGACATGCTTTCCATCGAGGCTCCCAGTGTGTCAGAGCTGCACTGTGGTCGAGGAGAGAAAGGACAGGAAGCAGGCAACCCACCTCTGCTGTGGAGGCTGCTGGGTGCTGTGGTGCATTGTGGGAGGAGAGTGTGGAAGACGCTGCTTCTCCAGGGGCTGCAGGCAGTGTGAACAAAGGCTGGGGTGAAGGAGCCTGGTAGGAAGTTCTGCACAGTTTTCACACCAGAAGCAGCCTATCACTGAAATAATTAAAAAGTGTGTGCGTGTGTGTTTAATTTTTTAAAAGTGCAAACCCTCAAGGATAACATGAAATAAGAGGGAACAGCCATGAGGCTGTACAAGCAGGTGAAGCCCCACAGGGAAGGCAGAGGAGCTGCCTGACGGGAAAGTGGCCCCAGATGGCACAGACTCCTGGCCCAGGCCCATTCCTCACCTGACTCCACACACTGCCTCCAGGCAGGAGGACAGGAGGACGTCCTCTAGGAAGCCCGACCAGCCAGAGATGAACCCTTAGCATGGCCTCAGTCCAAGAACTGGGGGTCCAACCTGGGGTTTCCTCAAAGACAGGGCCTAAGCCCTCACCCTGTCTAGGGCTGGTCCCTGCAGTGACCCCCAGTCACAGCCCACCCACATGCTGCTTATAGCTTCCAGTCTGCTTTCCAGGCTGGCTCTAGATGAAAACCAACTGCTGCCAATGATCCACCAGGGAGGCAGCTGCTTGGCATCTGGAAGCTTTTGACAAAGGCAGTGCCTGGCACCACCCCAGAGACTCAGGCACCATTGTTCTGGGCTGGGCCTGGACAGTATGTTTTGTCTCTTTGTGTTCTCTGTTTATGTTGTTGATGAGTTGTTTTTAAACTCTCCGAGCAATTCAATGTTCTGGAGGGACTGAGACCAGCTGATATGGTGGATTGAAGCACGTGGAATTAGGAGTTAACACAGCTGGGCCCTTGTCCTGTCCTCCACAGCAGCCAGACATCGAGATATAGGGACTTCCAAATACAGGTGCAGGGAGGTAGATGGAGATAAGATGCAATGAAACATAGATACAGAGGTAGATAAAGATGTCACTGTGGATTATACATGAGCCTAGATGTAGATAAACAGACACAGATGTAGGTGTAGATAAAGATACCTGGGTGAGAGCATCAAAGTGCCCCCAGGGAGGGCAGATTCCTGGGCCCACGCCTCCAGCAGCTCTGATACAGAGGCTGAGGTGAGATCTCCTGGTCCAGAGACCACATGTTGACAATAGCCACCTTAGTGCCCGAGTGTGCTGGTTGAGGATTCAGACCCAGACTGAGGAGCACAAGCCCTGCTTTCCCACGTGCTGGCTGTGAGAGCTGAGGATTCACTAAAATCCCCTCCACTGTACTTCCTGCATCTGTCTCTACAACGGGCATCCCATGCTCAGCGCCGAAGGAGCTGGTGGGAGAGGGATTCCAGGGAGCAGGCGCGTAGAGAGGCCGTGCTGGGCACAGGGCGATCACCTGCTGTTTCTGGGTGTATCTGTCAGCCTTCCGTTCACTGGGACACGAATCAATAAGGCAGATCAGATCTAGCCCCAGAAAGTTTAGAGGGTGCAGCTGACACAAGCCACTGCCTTGAAAAGAGCAAAGTGCCAGCAGACGTGAGCCTTCTCACCAGTAGCGAAGGGCTGGTGTGAGCCTCAGAGCCGTGCTTAGCAGCTTCTCAGTGTCTTTCCTCAGAATATCTTCTTGCAGTGTTTTTTAAAGCTGGCAACCTGAAGCAAGTTACGCCACCCACAACGGCCTCAGGATGTGCGCGGGTAAAGTGCGGGTAAATACAGGGCTCACTGCTAAGGCTGGGGCACCTCAGAGTCCAGCGTACTTACCATGCGAGGCCCTGGTTCCATCCCTACCTAGCACCCTCACAGGACAAAAACCTCAGCAAAAGTTACTTCCAAGGGCCATTTTACAGGTCAGACAACTTCTCATCAGGATGTTTTGTATTAAAATTTTTACTCATGAAGATGTGTACTTTGAAAAAATGACATTGTTGCAATGGACTCTTGGAATTGAGATTCTGAGCAAAGTTCTCAGACATGTTTTTTTTTTTTTAATATTTTTTTAGTTGTCAATGGACCTTTATTTTATTTATTTATATGTGGTGCTGAGAATCGAACCCAGTGCCTCACACTCGCTAGGCAAGCGCTCTGCCACTGAGTCACAGCCTCAGCTGGACATTGTATTAACAGGCATGTGCTGCTTGCTGTACGTTTTCTTTCGACATGAAAAGATGACCCAGCAAGCTCCCCCTGTATGACGCTCTGGAATACTGAGCTTGTAACAGGGAATTCTGGGTTAAAAGTTGCAGTATTTAGGGAAGGAAATAATTGCATTTTCTGGCAAGCGCTCTGAGCTAGTTGAACTTCATCTGCAGGGTCGCCGTAATAGGTGTGGGTGGGTGCCGGGAGCTTGCTCCAAAGGAGGTGACGTAGCAGCAAGCAGCCTCAAGGGGTGGGTGCGCTGGGGGCTCCTGAGCCCCAGAAACCTCTGCGATGAGAGAAGAGCTGCTGTTATGGGGGGACTCAGAGACTGGAATCCTCTGTCCTTTTCTTCTCAACCTGAACCCCAGGTGATGCCTGTGGTGCAGTTTATCCTCACGACAGCTGCTGTCACTCCCGCCTCTGTCCCTGTCGCCTGCACGCATGCGTAAGCCCATGACTGCAGACGCGGTGCGTGCTCTGTCCTCTCCAGGAGGCCAGGCATCCTTCAAGTGGCCCAAGCCCGGCTTCATTATAAATTAAACGACAGTGAAGAAGTTCTGCCGCTGGTGCAGCTTGTTTATTCCAGCCTCCCCACACTGTTGGTCCTTTGGATTGTTAACCACTGCAAAGCTTGCTGCATCTGCACATCTGCTTCCCCCACCTTGGCTGTGTAATAAAATGATCTAGAGAATGGGGACCCTAACCTTGAGCCCTGGCGCAGTCGCTTCCTGGGCGGGGCCTGGCCGATGAGCCATTGCACCTGCCTGCGGTTTGTTCCCATCTGTCCCACGGGACCAGAAGGCCCTCCCCCAGGGAAGGGGACTGTGGGTCCCAGGTGCCAGGTGCTGGAGCCCTGCAGGCACAATGGAGAATGTCTGTATGTTTAATTTTATATTTGTAAATATAAGTATATGTTATATTTACAATACATGTTTAATACATATGTTTAATATATATTATATAGCACATATTTATATTATAACACATATATCATATATTTATATCATGTTTTTTATTTGTATTTTATATGTTTAATTTTATTCCCGTTTAGTGTTGTTAATAATGTAGAATGCCCTGCAAGCTGAAGTCTTTTGCCCACTTATCTGTTGAGTCTTCTTTTTTTTCTAATCAATTTCTGTGAGCTTTTTATGGACTCTGAATATTTTCTGGGAATATTTTACCCCAGTATATCCTGACTTATGTATTTTAAACATTTTTTTAAATTGCCAAATCTTATGAATGTCTCTTTTGTGATTTTTATTACATTGAAATTATTACATAAATTAATTTTAAAATGTAATCTTATTACATTTCTTATTACATAAATTAATCCTACATCTAAACACTAATATTCTATATTTTATGCAAGATATGGTTTATTATTATAATTTTATATCAATATATAATATTTTATTTTCCAAAATAATTTACTATTAAAGTCTTTATTTCATTAGTTTTATAACTGCTATTCAAGATGGCACCTGCAGGTGTTGAGAGGAAGGGAGTTTCTGTTTTTTAAAACTTTGACTAATTTAAGAACACATATTGGGGTCATAAATGTGGATTGAAATATTTCTACTTTAAAATTTGTGAACTTGGGCAACACATAATCATTTCCCATAAATATCACTTTGTGTCTTGAAAAACGCTTCACGGTTTCCGGAACCCTTCCGTGTCTCTGGCAACCCCCAGCCAGCAGCTGAGTGGCGGCCATGTCTGTATGTGGACCACGGTGAGTCACAATCGCAAGTGCCAGGGGGATTTGTGTGTCCAGTGACTTTTCTTTTGCATGTATTTTTGCCAAGCTGGTCAGCACATGAAAGGAGAAGGGACTTTATGGGGCGGCTGTTCCTACTCATGATTGTGTGAGCGCTCTCATTGAATTCCACAACAACCTGTGAGGTCCTCAGCAGCATTTCCTGTCGTTCAGGAGAACAAAGAGGCACTAAGGAGCGGCCTGCTGGCATCTACCAAGTCCTCTGGCTACAGCCGGGCCAGTGTGGGAGCCCCAGTTCACACCTGAGTCCAGGCCCTGCTCCACTGTTCAGGAGATGTCCCTTCCTGGTCCTGAGGTTCCTTCATTTAGAACTCCAGAATTTCTCACAACACTTTTCTTCTCAATAGACTTCAGCCTCCTCGGCTCCAGATCAGATATCGCCTTCTTCTGCTCTCCCTGGCTTCTTTTCTATCATCTCTGGTCATTTCGTTTGGGTCTTGTTGTCAGATTTCTTTCTTTTCCTTTTTCCTTGTATTGCTTTTAATCTAATTGCATCAGAATCTAATTTATAATGCTGGCATCTAGACATTTTAGGTTCATTGCTATACATGTTCATTTTTATTTTGATACCTTCAAATGTGCCTTAGAGAATTTCTTAGATTCTCTACAAGATCTCAGTGGACCCCGCAGATACTTTGAGAAATGCTGTAAATCACCAATGATGTCTCTAGCCAGATAGACTCGTTCTTATCATTTCTTGCTTTACACAAAATTGATGCACTAAATACAGTTTTATGTTCATTTTTTCATTTCACTTTACTCCATATGGAATTTCTCATGTCATTGAAAATGTGAATTTCAATGACCACATAAAGGAATATGTTAATTTCCCAGTCATCTCCATACTTTATCTAGGTTGTTTTCAATTTTAGTTTTTATGAAACTTTTTCAAGTAAAGTTGAAATAAACAGCCTCAAAGTTCAATCTTTGATGGCACCTCTGATGGAGCCCCATCGATAGATTCCTGGAAATAATTAAACAAAATTGTGTATATTTCCAGTGACAGGGCATGTTACCTAAAATTTTTCATTAGAAAATACATTCCCCAGTTTGTGAATTCACTCTGTGCACAAGGAAGCACCTTCCTGTCCTGCCTGGGTCACACCTGCAGAGTCAGGAAGGACCCTGCTCACTGTCTGCTGCCCTGGACCAGCGGCAGACTTCAAGCCAGGGCGGCCAGGACCCAGGGTCAGCTCTGGCTCTGCCACCTAACACTGGCCAGCAGGAGCCTCAGCACCTCTTCTCACCACAGGAACTTGTAGCCATCCTGCAGTGAATGCTGCTGGCCTCTCTGGAGAAGGATGGGTGGAGGGTGACGTGAGGCTACAATCAGCCTGCCCAGATCCGGCCAGCTCCTTGCAGAGGGGCTATTACTTGGTACCCAGACACCCTGAGAATAGGAGTGGGCTTTGGGAGTCCATGATGCCATTGTATTAGAGGATGAAAATGTCATTCCCTGCACACAGAGGTTATGTGGTGAGCTTGTGCAGGGCCTGGCAGGGACCCCAGGGACAGCATGGCCATCTCGTCATGGTACCCAGGCCAGCTTCACCTGAGAGAACCAGCAGCTCCTTCACCAGACAGTGCCCGCACTGCTTCTGGTGGTATGGGACCTGCCGAGGAGGCTGACCAGCAGCCTTCCACACCCTGGGGCAGCGCCCGGGGCAGGCCAGGAGCTCCTCCAGGGCAGTGAGCAGAAGACTCGAGTTCTCTCCATGGCTGTCCATGTGTGTCTACGACAGACCTCCTTAAAGACACAGACCCGGGCAGCCCCTTGGGATTGAAGGTCACAACAGAGGTGATGTGTTCAGAATGTTAGAAAGTCTTTGCTTAGGAAAATGGTTTCCAGGGAAGACTGTGGCTTCTGCGGGGCCCAGACCAGATCTGTGAGTCAAGGGAATGTGAAATGTAGAAAATGGGCCTGGCAGGGGACAATGGTCCTTTGGGACGAGGACCATGTCATTGTGCGCTTGTGCTAGACTGTGGTTTAGAGTCTGAATCACTTAACATTTAGAGGAGAAAGAAAAGGGGAATGTTCTAAATGGGATCATCTAAGGAGAAGCTTGGACAGGGCTCTTGCACTCGCCCCACCCCCACAAAGAGCTTCCTTTTTTCTCTATAGACTTGATTGTCCCAGGGGAGCTGATTGCACAACAGGAAATGTTTTCCTAAAATTGTCTTCAGAACATTTTGTAAAACAGCCTCTAGCTAGGTTTCTGACAGACAATGGCTGCTTCTTTGGGGTGTTTGAGTGTCCAAGTGCCTTGGAGAGCGTCCCCACCATCTTTGCCAAGGCTTAGGTACAACCACATTCACATTCCTGAATGGCCGCAGGAAAGCGAAGTCTCCCCCCGTGAGCCAGGCTGCACATTTCACCCTGGAGCAGCTGATTGGCTGCCGCACTTCCCCTTAATTACTACTGAACACATAATTGCCACACAATTAAAATGTAATTACACTGTCAAAGAATAATTCCACAGTTACTCTAACATAGTGATTTGCAAAGCTGAAAACGTATTTTTAAAGGAATTCTGAAAGTTCCTTTCCACGTGGCATTGCTAAATCCTTGAAGAACTGGTGCTTTTCTGGGCACCTCTCCAAGAGCTGCTTAGCTGTCACAGTTTTAAGGTCATCTGTACAAATATTAGCTTATCATCTGCTCGAGACTTCTGAAAACATGGTATTAGTTATCTAGAGTGATCTAATTATTGCTGTTTGGAAAATAGATAATAAACTCATTGTGCTTCCGAAACACTGTGCATGTCAAGAGCTCAAAACCTGATCATAATTCCTTAGAATAAAGCATCACCAACTCTTCCTGGAGGCTCTGAAGGAGAGAGAGAGACAGTTAGAAAGGAAGAGGGAGAAGAAAAGGAGGGAGGAGGGAAAGAAGCAAGGAAAGAAGAAGAGAAAAAGTGGGAAAGAAAAGAAGAAAGCAAAGAAGACAGGCTTTGCTCTTGAGGTTCCAGGAAGACCCCAGCGCTTGGGGTCCTGGAGTGCCAGCCTCCTCTTTGTCCCTTTCTCCCATTCCTGTCTTCTGTCATCTCCTCTTCTTCCTTTATCCTTTTTTCTCTTCCCACCTTTGTCCCCAGTCAGCCCTGATGGAGCAGGGATCATACTGGGTGACAGTGGCAGCTGCCTGTGTTTCTGGGAACTGGTCCTGTCCCGGAACACAGAAGGTGGATCCTGATCTGTGTCCCAAACCTGCACAGACACAGGCTGAGAGGCTCGGTGCCCTTCAGGGTGGATGCAAGGGATTCTGTTGTGAGGTCTGAAGGCTAAGCTGCGCCATCGCTGTCCAGAATTTGGCAGAAAGCTGCTTCCCTGAAGGAGGCTTTGTCTGCTGCCACCTGGCACCCCGCCCAAGAACCTGGACGTCAGGAAGAGCCACCTTGGGAGGCTGTGATGGCACCTCCACGGCCTGGTTTCAGTGTTGCTTTAAAATAAAGCAGGCCATCCTGGAAAAGCAAATAGGAATCATAGTTTCTTAGACGATAATCAGGGCTGGGGCTGGGGCTTCGTGGCAGGGCGCTTGCCTAGTACGTGCAAGGCCCTGGATTCATCTCCAGCCCTGCAAAATCAATCAGAAAAACAAAAACAAAAAATGAACAGTTAACATTTTTGTGTTCTTGTTTGGGCATTGAGTATGATTTTTAAAAAAACAAACAGATACACATAAAGTCAAATAAACGAGTCCTATAGGCTGAGGATTTCCAGTGTGTGGGAGGATGCGGCCACTGGACTGGTCCCCAGCAGGGCCACGCTGCCCCTCCTCCCCCGGGTCCTTCCTGCAGTCTGGTCTCCGACTCTGGCACAGATCTGAAAACTCATGACTGCCTGTCTAGTTGTGTGTGACCGAAACTTCAATTTACGCACGTGAGGAGGCAGGACTTGGTTTTGTCTGTCCTGTTGGTCATGCCAGGGCGGCCTCACTGAGAACACTTTTCTTTTGCAGCTATCATTTACTCAAAGTCAGGGGCTGCCTTCTGTGCTCTAGAGAGAAGGCAGCCCTGAACCTGCTGACTCTTGGCTGTGGTGGATTCTCTGCGGTGATGGAGTCAGGAAGCCTGACCTAGCTGTCACACTCACATGTGTCAATCACCAAAGGGGCATCGGGCAAGTCTCTAGAAGGCCATGAGATCTGGGTGAAGGAGTACAGGCACTTCTCAACTCACATCTGGGTCACGTCCTCATAATTCCATCTCTTCAAAAGCGTCAAAGAGGAAAAAGCCTCGAATCCGCCAACCGCCCAGCATCTTGAGCACAGAGCACTGAAGAGCCTGGGATCCTTCCCTTGTGACCGGGGACCTGACTGGGAGCTGCTCCGGGTGCCAGAGACGCTGCCTCGGTGAGTCCTCCCTTCCCAGCTGGGTGGCCCTTCTCTAGCTGTTTGTCACGCGTTAATGAGAACCAGTGGGTCTCATTTCAGAGAGACTCGAGGAAATTGCTTACTAAAAAAAAAAAAAGAATTGTAACAAATGGGAACTGCTTTTGGTTTGCTATTCTGAAAGCACTGCCCAGCCTCCCTGAGGACTGAGCCCAGGGACCCCAGCACTAGGTGTGGGGGAGAGGAGGCTGGGGTGAAGCCTCCACCTGACACGTGGCCCAGGACCCAGGCCTCAGTAAGAGGCTCACAGTGAACACTCAGGGCTAGAAACCAACTACCTGGCAGCCTAGCAAGACTCACGGATAAAAACACTAAAAACAACTTACAGCCTTTTTCACTTAAAATATGGTACAACAACAAGAATGTCAGCATGGAGCGGAGCCCTGAGAGTATCACAGGGAGATTCTCACGGCCAAGAAACTGAGCTATACGGAGACACGGCTACAATGCTACTTTAAAACCTTGTAAAAACTCCTCCACAAGCTGAGTGTGATGGTGCACGCCTGTAATCCCAGCACTGTGGGAGGCTGAGACAGGAGAATCGCGAGTTCAAAGCCAGCCTCAGCAACGGCAAGGCACTAAGCAACTCAGTGAGACCCTGTCTCTACATAAAACACAAAATAGGGCTGGGGATGTGGCTCAGTGGTTGAGTGCCCCTGAGTTCAATCCCCAGTACCAAAAAAACCCCACAAAAACTCCACACTTTGTAAACAAGAAGAGTGTGTAACTATGGTTAGTGTTTTTACAAAGACGTAAGCATGTTATTTTTCATCAGGGCATGTCCCTTACGTCCTCCATGCCCAGCACTGTGCCACATGTCATCTTGCATCTGGCGTCTTCACTGTCAGCTTCTGTTTGCAGCTGAGGAAGGGAACGTGCAGGAGGGCTAGTGACTCTTGGACCTGTGCTCGAGTGGTGGGCAGCTGGGACGAGCAGAGGAGAGCTCATGGGAGCACAGGGCCCAGGGAATGCAGCTCATGGCTCAGGCAGAGCAGGGCAGCCACTGGTTCTTTGAAGTCTATTTGCTTAAAAAGACCCTCCCTGTAATAAGCCAGGGAGGGCAAAAGGCTTCTAAACAAATTCTGACCTTGGAAAGCAGTGTTTGCAAGGCGGAACTGAAAATATCCCTGATTTACTGAGTGTGCGGAAGAAAGCTGAAAAGGACAGTGGAGCTCCGCATGGGCGTTGGGGGACAGCTTTGCAGTGTAGATAAGGAGATGGGCACAGAGATGGAGCACAGGGGGCTTTCCAGCCAGCTCTTCACAAACAGCAGAAAGCGGAGGGGTTTTGCCAGCACCCAGGAGATGAGAAACCACTGGCTGCAAAGCTCAGGGCCCTTCGGATGGTGACTTTAGTCTTGTTGGTCACAGGGCCACTGTCCATCAAAGCCTTGAGGACAGGGTGGGCACGTGGAACCAGGGAGGCCTGGGAGTGAGTGGCTGATAAGTCAGGTAGGTCTTGGACCAAGGCTCTGAGATTCCTCCCTACAGCAGCTTCTGCTGAGCAAGGACAAACTGCCCTTGATTGTGAGCTCGTAGGGAAGCCAGAGGAGGGCTCCCAGGCAGGAAGGAGAGTGTCCCCAGGGCCGTGGGTCCAGGTGTGAGCCTCTGCACACTCCAGGTCCTCACGCTTGCAGCGATAGAATGAGCAATGCAGATGCTGGTCCCCTCCCTGTTCCTGACAGAGTTCCTAAAACCCCGCAGGTAGACAAGGGTGCTGGGAGAAATTTTTGACCCAGTATTTGGTCTCTGTCCCCACTTCCAGACACACAGTTCCTGCATCCCTCGCCATTTCTTGGTGAGAGGAGTGCCTTAGGTACTAATGTGAGGCTTGTGGTAGGCTCCTGGCTGGCCTCTGGGTGGGGCTGGCTACCGGGGAAACAGAGTACCATGCCAATCCCACATCCAGGGAGGGGAGGGGGCTGAGGTGGAGCTGACCTCCAGTGGCCAGTGATACAATTAAACACATCCACGTGATGGATGGATCCTCCATAAAAGCCACAGACTGGGTTCAGAGAGCTTCCAGATAGCCGGACACGCGGAGGTGCCTGGAGGGTAGTGCGCCTAGGGAGGGCATGGAAGGGTGTGCCCCCCACCTGGCTGTTCATGTCTGCCTGTTGCCACGCCCTGTATAATAAATGGGTGAGCAAAGAGCATGGGAATCCTGTGAGGTGCTCTAGCAAAGCGATTGAGCCCAAGAGGGGCCGTGGCGCCCCAAATCGTCGCCAGTTGTCAGAGTTATGTGACAATCTGCTACCTGCATTGGGAGGCTGTTTTGGAGCCTGAGCCCTCAACCTGAGGGATCCACCGTGCCTCCAGGTGGAGTCAGAATCGAGTTGAATCGGAGGACAGCCAGCTAGTGTCTGCTGGAGACTGGGTTGTTGGTGGGGAAACGCCCCTGCACACATTTTGTTGACCAGAGGGAAAGCATTTGTATTGAATGTAAGAGTAGGAAAAAGGAGTCTCTCTCTCTTTCTATCTTCGTCTCTCTCTCCCTCTCTCTCCTTTCTTGATCAGGCCTGCCTTGAATTCTTTTCTCCGGTCCCACTCCTCCCTCCCCTTCCCCCTGGCAATCTCCTGGGTCCTGGGCAATGTGGGTTCTCTTAGAAGGCAAAAGAACTCGAAGGAAGTTCTCCAGGAAAAGAACTCCAAGCTGCACTGGGCCTCTCTGCACCCTCCATGGGCTTCCTGCTGACCCACCCCCACTACATTGGCATCTACTTAAAGAGTGTTCTTGACGTAGCCATGAGCTTTCCATCGAGTGTGTCTTATGTCTTATTCCTTCTTAGCGACTAGCACACACCCAGCACAGTGTAATCAGCTATTCAGTGGAACTGCAGTGAGAGAAGCCAAGGTGAGGCACATTGAGAAGAGGGCTTTGTGGATGGACACACCCTGGGATGGACTAATACCAGGGAAGCCCAGAAAGGAACCCAACCCAGGATGGCTGACCCCAGCTCCCACGGTGCCACCCTGAGGCAATAGCAAGGGCCAGCTTTCAAAGCCAGCCTGCCAGCTGGGCAAGTGGGCCAACCGCAGTGTTGAAATCTCTGCATATAGCTCAATTTCATTACTTTAAAAATAGCACGTTATTTCAAATTTGCATAATCTAGATCCACAAACACTGTTATAATTGGATTTTAAGCAGAATACAGAAGTGGTTTGAAAACCCCTGAAACCAGACCTGCAGGGCAAGCACAAGGGAGGCACCTGTGCCAGTAGTGTGGGTGACGCCCGGTGGTGGGCTACATCATGACCAGGCTCTGTGTGAGCTTCCTCTGCATCGTGACCCTCCAGGTAGGCTCTGTTATAACCAGGAACTGAGGTGCAGAGGGGAGCTGGGGAGTCCTGCCAGGATGCTCTTGGGCCTGTGATATGTCGAGCTGGCTGTGCCCTGGAGTTTACGTGTGTCCTCCTCCATGCCTGACCTATCCCCAAGTTCCTCTCACCCATGAGTTGATGGAGTCCGTGCTCAAGTCAACCTTACACGGAGGCAGCTGAAGCCGGCACGGCCCTTGGCACCCACCCCTGAGGGGCAGCCCCTACTTGAGCTCCTGGCATTCACTGCTCAGAAACCCACATGGCCTGAAGTCGACTGTGCCTTTCCATGACTACTTTGTGGAGCCCCCAGACGACACCAACTGGCTGCAAGTGAGAACTTAATGGTGTGGCAGTCACTCAAGTGATCAGCTGAAAGTACCCACACCTGACACTCCACAGGGCACTGCAGACGTGGCACCTGGACACAGCCCCTCCACGGCCTGTGCCCCACGCCACTGACAGACGTGGTCTGCCACCTGTAGCCTTCCTTGCTTATTGGCACTGCTTTTGCAGGCAGGTGGGCTGCCTGCCCCCAGTCCACAACACCCACCCACCAAAGGGCTGTGGTGGCTTCTGGAAGGAGATGCAGGCTGCATGCTTCCACCCCCACAGGTTCCTGGTGAGGCCACCCAGCACTGGCGTAGGCTACAGGCTGCTAACAACAGGACCTGTGCATCTGGGCCACGTCAGTCTCCAGAGGGAAATCCGCAGTGAAGGCTCTGGACTGTACAGTCTCCAGCGGGTGCCAGCAGGAGGCGGCTCCCTGACTCTCCATTCGGTCCACAGAACTGCTCTCTGGTTGCCCAAACACAGACCAAAGCAAAGCAAAGCAAAGTCATCCATTTTCCCTGAAGATTCAACACAGATGTTTCCGAAAACCAAAACTGGCTTTAAGGAGGCCAGGACTTGGAAGCGAGTTGGTCCTACACTTGGAGTGTGGGTCATTCAGGCTTTTGAGGCAGTGGACAAGTTTCCCGGTTGATTGGAAGGCGGTGGCAGGGCTACAGAGGCAGTGGGGGCAGCAGAGAGCAGAGCCTGCAGGGCACAGGGGACAACAGTGCTGGAGATGGCCTTCATGTCAGTCTGTGTCCCCTCAGCCTCTGTGGGTACCATTGTCAGCAGCCACCAACGGGGGATGGGGGGGCGCCCGCATGCTGCTCTGTGGAGCCTTCACATCCCGAGGGATGATCAGGTGGATGACCGTGTGCTAAGCTCTCACTTAAAAATGTGGCAGAAGGTCAACATTCCTACACACAGCTCTTCAATAAGAAGGAAAAGCCCCAGAGAGCCCGACGGAAACTGGACCTATGAGTAAGCAGTGAAAGAAAATAGCCATTAAATTTAGGAAAATGTTTAAACTTACTAGCAATTAAAGAAATGAGAATTAAACTGAGGAAGAATTTTTTCCTGCCAGAATAGAAGCCTGAGATGGATAATATCTGACGTGGTGAGGCCTGAGCAGCAGAAGCCATTACACCTGAATGTGTGGCTTGCAGTGAGCTTTCCAAAGAGCAATTTCAAATTATATATCAAAGCTTTAAACTCCTCATCCTTGGACAGAGGAATTCCATTTCCAGGAGTTCATGGTCATGGAATGGTAGCTCAGGGCCACAAAGGTATATGTGAGGATCTTTACAAAAGAGATGTCAAGAGTGAGAAAAAAATTCTTTTTATTACCTCTCCAAACTTCATCAAATCTCAGACCCAAAGATGGATCAATAGGAACCCAGGACTGTGAAGTGTATTAAATTTCTTTATTCTGTAGGTGACTTTATTTAGCAAGGCAAAATGTGAGCTGCAGTTTGGCTTGACCCGCCTTTGATACCACCATGACTGCGGTTGAGTGTTTAATTTTTACAGTGAAGTTTGGGGAAAGAGAAAAGGCAAATTTTTCCAAGCACAGAAACTGCATTTGGATACAAATTAGTCTCTACTCATGCTGTTAGGGTGACCCCATCATTCAAGAAATTGTAGACTAACACCGTGGAAGAACTAACAAGCTCCACAAAATGCCTGGATTACATTTAGGGAAAAGATCATCTCAGAGTTGCTGAGCACATTGGTAAAACAACCCAGCAAATTGATGGCTGCCCCTGCAGTTGGGTCCAGTTTGGTGGTTGAAGAGATTCCACTGGTGAGGGAAGTGGTCCCACAGCCTGCCTTGGGAACAAGGAAGAGCGTGGCTCTTCCTGGTTTTCGGTTCCATAAACATACCGTGGCGTGCGCCTCCTGAGCCTCTTGTTGAACAAACAGCCTGGCGCTGGAGTGTAGGGGCTGCGGGTCTTCAGACTCGCCAGGCAAATGGTCCACAGGCGGCACCAACCAAAGATGCTAGTGCATCAATTCAGAATCCGCCAAATGGAGACATGAGACAGGAAGAGAAGGATCTGAACGTTGGAATTCACGTGTTTAATAGACACACTGCCTTTCGAACTCTGAATAGAGACAAGCCCTCCCCAACAGAATAACCATGGAATATTTACAAAATGTGGTTTTATGTAGGCCAAAGGAAAGCTTGATTATATGCCTCAAAGTAGAAACTACACAGGTTGCACTATTTAACCAGTGTATTAAATCTAGAAATAGGCTGGAAACAAATAATAAGACATCAATTCCAAGTATACTGGGGTATTCAGAAAGCACTCTTTCAAATAGTTTTGAGTTTGAAAAAGTAATCTACTGCCAAAGTACATTTACAGATGATTAGAAAATAATAACAATCAGGAAAGTATAACTCAAATCTACAGATCAAAGTACAAATAACAGTGTCACGTCAAACCTGAAGCTTTAAAAACCTTTACAACTGGAGGAAGAGATTTTTAAGAATTAGCTAAATAGTAAACCTCAGAAATTACAGAAAAATGAGAATAGCTAAAAGAGGTCTGCATCATGATGAAATAAAATGTGTAGAAATAAATCATACAGCCAGGATCTGGCTCTTGCCAAAGATTAATAAACTAGAAAACTTTTAGGACGTACAACCAAGGAGTAAAGAAAGAAATGAAACTATATCATTTGGAATTAGAAAGCAGATACTCCGCAGGTATCAAATAAACTAAAATTTTTAAGGTAAAGAACATTCTTGCAGCGGCAGTATTCTTTTTAGGAAAATAAGTAAATATTCATCAACAGGATAGGCCAATGTGTTTTATTTATCCTGTGGAATACTATGTTGCCATTTAAAAGAACCAGATAGGTCTTTCTTTGTGTGATGATATAAGAAATCACAGCCATGTTAACAGGCTTCAATTTGTGTAAAAACAATGGGCTCACTACTGTCTTTGCTCCCCTACAAACAAATAATCTAGAAGAATGTATCAGAAATTGATGATATATTTCTGGAAATATGTTTGGGTGTACCACCAAATGGAAACTCATCAGATGGCGACAGAGGAAGTAGGGGTATTTCTACGGTACACACTACGCTTTCTGTTCTTTGAAACTTGTGGATGAATTACCTACTCAGCATTTTAAATAAGTAAAATAAGATAACCCTCTGAATAGAACTTGAGCCAGTAAATTTTGGGATCTTGATTGGGTTGATATCTTTCCAATATGTTGGCAAAATCCATCAAAGAAGAGTCATAAAATTGTGCTATGCGAGGCCTCCCTCCCCGTCACCTTGAGAACCTTGCTTGCCCACCACACCCACCCGGAGACGATGCTGTGCAGATTCTCTCCTGGGAGCTTCCTCAGGGCTGTCTCATGTGGCTCGCCTCTGCCACTGCCCTGGGCTGTGCCATGAATGGCTTCTGGCCAGTTGCCGGCCCCGGCCTGGCTGTCCCAGCTGCAGCATCCTGGTCAGCAGTGTCGCTGGAGATGTGGGCTCTGCACGTGGGTGGAGATGGCTGCTGCCTGCACCTGCTGCTTGCTGGCCTTGGAATGCTCGTGCCCTGGCTGAGCTGCGTTCCTCAGCTGCAAAACGGGAACAATCGATCTCAGCACTTCCACTACAGGATGCTTGAGGGCCAGGTAGATGACAGAGGAAGTGTGCTGAGCAGAGGGCGTGCATTGTCCTCAGCAGACGCGCACTTCCTCCCTAGGATGCTTGCTGTGTGGTGGCCAGTGCAGGCTGTGGCTCAGCTCTGCCTTCAGGAGGGGGCGCCTGCAGCCTCCATGTGCTCACTCTGCAGAGCGCACCCTGGGCCGTGGAGTCCTTCTCACACTCTCCCCAGGGAGGTCTGTACTATGGCCATGTGTGCCAGGAGTCAGGGCCCCGCATCCCTGCCCACCTAGCCTCCCTCCGTGGACGGCCCTCAGCGGGCAGGGGAACCCAGGCTCTGCACCAGAGTCTGAGCACCTGCACCCAAAGCTGGCTCTTCTCTCGTCTGGCCACAGATGGCATCGACAGCAAGCCCGTGCTGCTCTGAGGCTCAGCCACTGCTTCTGGAAAAGGCCATCCGTTCCTGTACCTGAGCCCTCCCGCCTGACAGAGCAAGACCTGACCTTGGCACGACGGCTGCTCCTGAGAAGCTACCACCTCATTTCTTTACCCTGTAAGCTCTGCTCGCTGAAGTCTTCCCTGAGATCTGACAGCTGCGTGCCCTCCC
This sequence comes from Xerus rutilus, assembly GCA_028644305.1. Taxonomy (NCBI): domain Eukaryota; kingdom Metazoa; phylum Chordata; class Mammalia; order Rodentia; family Sciuridae; genus Xerus; species Xerus rutilus. Next base: position 156,427,604 of record CM053402.1, on the reverse strand, counting down.
AGGCCTCAGGCCACCCCAGCCATCGCCAGGCCACGGGACACCCGTCTACCCATGAGTAGGAACTCCGCAGGAGGGAACTCCGCGGCCGTGACGTCCTGTGTTCCCTGTGGGTTCCATGCTCACGGTAAATACTACGGAACTGCTGAATTTAAATTAGAAATTTCACGAGATAGATGTTCCTCTTCTTTTAATCGGATTATCCACTGAGTGGAATCGGGAACTTAGCAGGCAACACATCCCCCACGAGACACGGAACCTCGGGTCCTTCCAGTGTTCCACGGTGTTGGGGGAGGCATATGCTGTTTCTATGCAGCGTCTTTAGTTTTCAGTATCTGAAATGAGTCACAATCTCTTCACGCAAAGCTTGGTGACTGTATTGTCAAAAGTCATCGCCCACAGCTCAAGGAGAAGCAGGAGTCGACCTCACATCGGTGTGCAGGCCATCAGTTCCAGGCTGGCTGGCGTGGCCAGGTGCTAGGAGGACGGTCGGGTGCAGCAGGAAGGCCCTGTGGGAGGGCCACGGGTGGGGCATGAAGCAGACGCCAGCCTGAGTGGGGCTTCCTTGGTGGCAAGTGCTTCACCTTGGTCAACCTGAACTCCAAGGGGCATCGGGAGGGTGTGCGGTGAGGTGGACACTCAGCTGTGCCCCACTCAGCTCCACGACCCTCCGGGAGCCCCTAAGTTCTTTCCTGGGACAAATAGATTCACTTGTCCCCACCTTCAGGGCTCTGCATGAAAGTCCATGAGACCAGGATGGCAGAGTCCCTGATGGGAGGTGGAGGCAGCGGAGGGTTGGGGAAGCAGAGGGATTCTAAATGATGTCTGCTGAGTCTCCCGAGTCTGTGGGTGAAGGGCTGGACCTCAGAGCGCAGGGATTTCCTCTTTAGTTTCTGGACCAGGTCTCCAGACCTCTAATCTCGAGTACCATCATCTCCCTGCCTCTCTCCTGAGGTGTCTGGGCACGGCAGTGACAGCTGGCATCTGCCAAGTACATGTTACAAGTACCAAGTATCCACACCAAGCACTCTCATTCATCCATTTGCTTGATTCCACCAGCAGCCCTGTGAGGCTGGCACCATTACCCAGAAGGGGAGACCTAGGCCCAGGGCTGGGAAGTTTGCACAGGACCATGCAGCTGCGTTGGTAGTGCTGGCTGGGAACCCAGAGATGGCATCTGGAACCCTCAGCAGGCCTCCCCCAGGAGTGTCGGCACAGCCATCCAATCCTTAGCAGTGATGGGAAGCTCACTTTGTTCTCCAAACAAGTGTCTCTTGAAATAGTTGGAGTTTACGTACATATGTTATTAAATGTACTTTCATCAAATGTGTTTTTATTTTATATTGAGTTTTATGTCCCATGAAATAAAATGAAATAAAGACCACACACACACTTCCCCCATCACTCCTCCCTTTGTTGAGAGGCACCTAACTTGTCCCTTCTCTATTTATGCTTTAAATAAAATGGCCTAAGGTGAAGCTAATTTTCATGGTGATCACTTCTCACTGATCTCTGATTATAAGTAGTTGCTATGGTTACCCCGAATTAAACAAGATAGTTGCAGGAGTGACTTTGGAATACAGAACCACTGCCTGAGTAGGGACACCCTTCTCCCATCTGTGGTTTAAATCATGAGGCTTTTCAGGGCCCCTCTCCCAAAGCAGCTTCAGGAAAGCTTGAGCATTTTAACAGGAAGGAAGTGAAGGTCAAAGGCGAAGTCTGAAGGTCTTGGTGGTGGGTTCTCCTCTGCTGCCACCGGGACTCGCTGAGCACCTTCTACATGGGCTCTCCTAACGGATTCTGTGCACTGGGTCACTCGTCAGCATCAGTGGGCACCTCTCCCACAGCTGCAGTGTAGGGTCCCCGGACACCACCCAGAGACCCAGGAGAGGCACATTTGCAGTTTATATTTCCTTAATGAGTTCAAGTGAGGACGGGACCACAAACAATCTCTTACTCCAAAGAGAATGTTTAGAACAGCAACAGAAATGCATGTGGCAATGACTTGATGTTTTTTCGCAAAAATGATTCCCATTGACCTTCTTCAGCAGAATAGAAAACAATTGCATGGAAAATGTTGGAAATGAGAATCAAAGGCTGGAAGACAAACATCAAAAGGGAGGATTTCTTGGATATTGAAAAATATTAACCACAAATTAGAATCAAAGATACAGTGGTTTTTCTTTTCCTCTTATACTTAAATCATAATTGTACTGTGTAATAAATAACCAATAATAGACATTTTGGAGAATGTATGTTTTTAATTCCAATTCTACATATGTCTTGGGAAATTTTAGATTTTTCCTAAAGCCACGGAGACCACAAGTCTCATATTTTTCCTTTATACACAGAAAGTCTGAGAAGAAGGGACCCGGATGTGAGGGGCCCTGCAGGCCCTGCAGGCTCACCTTTGGGACGCCATGCTGGCGTGGGGATCAGCGAGCCAAGCTCATGGAGGACGGCGCTGGGCTGGCAGCTCTGGCACCAGGAGTCCACCCGGGTGGTGCCTACCTCTGCCCAGCCACCCACTCTGGAGAGTGCACCTTTCCCTTCAAGGAGCCCAGTGTGGAGATGACCTTGGGTTTGTGCTGGTGCTGCACGCTCGTCCTGTGACCATAGCAATGCAACAGCACAAACACAAACATTTTAAGAGAGAAAAACAAATCCAGGGACCCTGGGCATGATTTGACCAATCAACCTAACTTTAGGTTTCCTTTATTTTTGAACATTTTTCCTAACATGTTGTCCGGATTTTTAAATATTCTTTTTAGTTGTGGATGGAGCTTTACTAAATGTATTTATAAGCGGTGCTGAGAATTGAACCCAGTGCCTCACACATACTAGGCAAGCGCTCTGCCACTGAGCCACAACTCCAGCCCCAGATTTTTAAATTCTTATGTGATTCTCAGCTTTTGTCTTTCTATTGAGGGTATTATGATTATTAACCACAGATCATTTTGAAATGTCTGCAAGCTCTTCCGTATTTTCCTCCATAGAGCATTGTGTCAGAGAAACCTTCCTTGCCCATGCCAGGATTGCCTGGTGGCCCATGGTAAGGAGTCTGGGCTCCTCGTCTGACCTTGGAGCATGTGTTTTTTGACCTTCACCACCTGTCTCCCAAAGGGACACTGGTCATTTTCCTAATAGAGCACAAATCTCATTTCCTGATTGGTGGCATCTCTCCAAACCCAGTCCAACCCTTTTAGGAAGCAAAGTTGCATCTGTGTCCTTGAGTTTTGGGCTCATTTATATTCTTGGGCTACCCACAGTCCCCAAAGCCCTGCCTGGTCAGCAGCAGGACAGTGTGCTCATCAGGAAGACACTGTTTCCATTCTTGGCCTCACCATGTCCCACAGTGAAGGTGGCTGAGCTGGAAAGGAGCACCGTTCGTTGCCCCTCTAGGGTCCTCCCTCACGGGTGGGGAATGGACATTGATTTAGATACGAGTTCCTTGCAGGCAATTTTTACAACAGTTGTACAAACAAAACAAGTGATGCTCCTCTGTCATTGGTTTCCAGTGGCATTTTCAACAAGGCTGTGTGTGGCCTTGACCCTCATCCACCTTTTCCCCTTTCCCTAGCCCCTCTGTCCACTCAGTGCCCCTCAGGCCTGCCTCCTAAGCTTGAATAATCTGTCCTTTTCCTGCCCACTCACCTCCAAGCATTGACCTAATTAGACTCCTTTAATGAGGACTTATGCAGGAGATAATTAAAGTGCTCCCAGTAGCAGGCAGAGGAGAGAGCAGGGCTCCTCTGGCCTCCGTGGGGAGATCTGTGCTTGGCCTCTGCTGTTAGAGTTAGGGTGCACCCTGGCAGGTAGAGCGGCGGCCAGGGAGCTGGACACAGTGAGCAGGAACGAGCAGGGGCCCTACCTGGAGCTTCATTCAGACCCGAGAAGTGGCCGCAGACGTCTCGAGGGTCTCTGTTCCCCGCTTCCCTGCCTTTGGGACAGCTTCAGCCTGCCAGAGCTCCTCAGGCTCTGCCCTCAGCCTGCAGGTTGAAGAGGACGGGGAAGGAGCGCGTGCTGGGAGGAGAGCTGCAGGTGCGAAGAGAGGTGGGACTTGGAAGGACGATGGCACCTGAGGCCTTGTTCTCCTCTTGGCCTCGGAGCTCAGATGGGAAGGGAAGGGGCTTCGGGTGGTGACCTGACTACAGCCAGCAGTACCCCGGGCAGTGAATGGCTCCAGAGCTGCAGATGTTGGGCCTCCTCGCCAGGGGCATGACCAAGAGAGTTAGCGCTCTCACTTTGAAGTTTGCCCAAAGCATCACATCAGTGGCAACTGCCTCCTGAAGAAGCAGAAAGCTCCTCAGTGTGAGAATTCTGGGTGCTGACCAGCAAGGGACAGCAAGGGTGCAGGAAGGCCAGCAGGGCCACACCACCTTCTGAAAGCTTTTGCTCAGCGGGACACATTCACTTCTGCCTAGGGGTCACTGGTCACAGTGAACCATGGGGAGGAGCCACATTCGACTGAGGGAACCAGAGACCAGTGGGAAAGATGAGTCAGTCACCTGACAAAGCAAACTTGCCCTCCACCTGGGAGACGCTGGCTGTGGCCCTGAGCTGCACCGCTCAAAGCCTCTGGGAGGACGGAACCAGGAGGGGACGGCTCTTAGCAATGGAATTGGCCATCCCATGTGTGTAGGGCAAGGCACTGAGCAGCTTCAGGGCAGCAGGGTCTTTAAAACCCCAATGCAGTTCAGGCCGACTTTGAAATTGCCCTGGCGAACTGGATCAGGGACATGAGGAAGGTGCCCGCCTGTGACATCACCCAGGTGGCCCAGCTCCCCCTGCCAAGTGGCCACAGAGAGAGCTAAGGCACCTGCAGGAGGGGAGCTTTGATTCCCGAGGCTGTTTGCAGAGCAAGGAGCAGCTATGAGCACTGCAGCTTAAGAAAGAGCAGAAGAGCCAGAAGCCCGGTTCATGGTGATCAGGCCCAGCTGTGGCTTATGGCTGCGCTGCACATTCAGAACAGTCTGGAATGCAGGTGCTGCCAACCGTTGTTCAGAAAAGTAAGCAGGGACCTGGGGAAACCCTGTGGCTTGCCCAAGAAGAGCGTGTTCTTTCCCTGTCCCCCAGGCTGCCAGAAACAGGCAGAAGCAGGAGAACTGGGAGGCGTCTTACCAAGTCGGGTTGACAGGTCTCGCCTTTTCCCGGTAAGTGTTGTGTGGTCAAGGGCCTCCTCAGCTCTGCAGATGTGGTGGCATTACATCTGCTAAAGGGCAAAGGAAAGCACAGAGGGGAAGTAGGGTCACAGTGAATGACTCACAGGAAGATTCCAGAGAGACCTGCCTGCGACCAGCGTGGGGACCCAGGCAGGGCCCCGAGGCATCCCTGAGCCCCTGCTCCTGGCTGGGAATCCAGTTCATGGCATCTTTGCTGAGCCTGTTTCAGCTCTTAGTTTTCGACTGAGCTGATGCTTCTGAAGAGCTGAATGTCTCCCTCAGCTCCAAGCCTCCAGGACACGCCCCCATGGCAGGGCTGTGTGGACAGCAGCAGCAGCTTCAGAGGCCTTGGTCCTCAGACACACACCATCTGACCCATACACAGGCTTCTGTGATGATGGGCGGGGCAAGTCCACGACACCCATCTGCATCATCTGCCCCGACTGCTGACTTACTTCTTTGAGAAGCAGTAGCATGCCTAAATTTTCTCTGCTTAACCTCTTAGAAAATGAAAATGTTTTCCAGGTTTCAGAAATGTCTTAAGTGCATGTGATATAAACTTAAAAACATGTCCTCCTTCCTCCTCCCCTTCCTCAGCAGCTGGGCTTCCCACCTGCCTGGGTTCCTCCTGAGGCTGCTCTGTAGCTGCACAGACGAAGCTACTGAAACCACTTGACAAACAGAGCTGGTGAGTCAGACATTTACCTGAAGAGCTGACCCTGGGCTCCTCGTGATGTTCTTACAGGGTCCGTAATTTCCTGAGCTCTGAAAGGGATGGGCAGTTGAATTAGCTGGAACTCGGGAGACAGGGACTCATTCGGCAGAGCACAAAGCACACAGAACCCTAACAGATAATCCCAAACAGATTTTAAAATAAATCCTTTGATAAAGAAAATGTGGTATATATACCCAGTGGAGTTTTTTTTTAATTTATTTATTTTTATTTTTTAAAACAGCAGAATGCATTTCAAGTCACAGTACACATATGAAGCACCATTTTCCATTTCTCTGGTTGTAAACAAGGTAGCGTCACACCACTTGTGTCTTCACACATGTAGTGATGTCCATCTCATGCCCAGTGGAGTTTTATTCAGCCATAAAGAAAAATGAAATTACGGCATTTGCAGGAAAATAACTCAGAGACCGTTATGTTAAGTGAAACGAGTCAAACTCAGAAGGTCAAAGGTTGTATGTTTTCTCTCATATGCAGAAGCTAGAGAGCAAAAAGGAAAAGAAAGGCGAGTGGATCTCATGAAAACCAAAGGGGAGATCAGTAGAGGGAGGGAGAGCTGGGGAGTGACATCAGCAAAATATGGCTACATTGTGTGTATGTATGAATGTATGACCTCAGATCCCATGATATGTAAAACTGCAATGCACCCATTAAAAATGTGGAAAATAAAACAAGTCCTTGAAATCAGCTGTATAAAAGTCATTTTTGAGGCAGTTAGGAACATTTGAATATGAAGTGGGTATTGGATGATATCAAGGAATAAGAATTAATTATGTTAAGTGTTAATAGCATTGTAGTTAAGTAAGAAAATGTCCATTTTTTGAAGAAATGTATATCAAAGGAGGTAAGAAAGAAATGAGATCTATCATCTAGACTTGGCTTTAAAAATGTATTAGAAAGTGCAGCCAGGGACGGAGGAAGAAAGGGAGGAAAACAGATAAATGAATCGTGGGTGTTTCCTGCTCAGGTTGGAGTCGGGGATGGGCACACGGGTCATTGAAAGGTACTTTGTGAGGTTTGACTGTTTTCATAATAAAAACAAGCAGGGCTTCAATATCCCTAGCCACAAGCAGAGAGGGCCAATGACAGCAAGGCAGGGGACCTGGGAAGAACACTGGGAACACAGAAGGACCCTTGTAACAACCACAGGAAAACCTTCTCCCTGGAATAATGTGCTTCATGGAACAGAGGCAGGCCGTCTAGAGAGTGGTGCCTTATACTTACAGAAATAGAAAAAGACGTGCCATCTTCTAAACAGAGAGATGAGGAGATGGGAGAGGAAAGCACACAGTAAACCAAATGCCAGTGTGGCTGGGAAAATTGAAAAGAAAAATAGCACTTGAGCAAGTTACAGCCATGGCACGGAAGATAGAAATGGGGGTGGGGGGAATATTAAAAAAACTTGAAATGTATTAAGAAGCAAGCAGGCGCTGGGGTTGTGGCTCAGTGGTGGAGCACTTGCCTAGCATGTGTGAGGCACTGGGTTTGATTCTTAGCACTGCATATAAATAAATGAATAAAGTAAAGGTCTATGAACAACTAAAAACATTAAAAAAAAGAGAAAGAAGTGAGCAGGGTGTGAAAAAAGATAACACTTTGTTTTCTTATGAGATTTAATACTACCCAGTGTTGACCACCAGAGAATAAAAATAAGCACTCTGGCTTGGGGCCTATAAATTGGTGTAGTATTTTTGATGGGCAATTCAGCATTAGCCAATAACATGCTAAATGCACATGCCCTTTGGCTCTCTAAATCTACTCCTAGGAAAATATCCTATAGAGATATTCACACATGCCAAATGATACATGCAGAGAAATGTACGCTACAACTCTAAGTGTGAAAACTAATAACCACTTGAAATGCCCAGCTAAGCTAGGCATCTGATGACTAGTACAGAGTCATGGAATTGAACACCATAAAAATGTTACAAATGACAGGAGAAGGAAGAGTTCACTTTACGTGTGTCTATATTATTGGAATTTTAACCAAATAAATCAGTTTTTTGTGTCATATTAAAGATGATACAAAAATGTAAAAAAATGAACAGGCCTGGAGATACTGTCTTTTGTAATGGGACCAGAGTTAGTGATCAAAGGTGTAACTGACTAAAACTGGAAAAGAAGATGGTTTCACATTCAAGGCAGAACAACAGAAGTCTCCTCCCGCATTCTGGTGGGATGCTGAATGTTAAGATTGAAAAGAAAACTGAGATGAAGATTGAAAAGGAGACGGTTAACATTTCTACTGAATGAATTCCTGGCAACAAAGAGTCAGGTTACAATAATTTATTCAGCAGAAACGTTAACCACCTTCCTCACACTGGGTTCACTGTCCTCAACTCTGGAGGTGAGGAATCTGGAGAGCGTTCCGAGGGGATGAAGATGCCCAAGGAGACAAAGATACAAGGAAATGCCCCACGGTGAAGCGAGGAGCTGGACTATGGCGGTGGGCGGGAAGAGTGGCCTCCACCATAAAACCCACCAACAGAGAACTGGAGTCTATGAACGCCAAATCACATGCAGATTCCAGAATGAGAGAGTGTGCTTAAAAAGGATTATGGGTAGACAGTTAAAACCAATAAAAATAAATCCTTCAAGATATAAACACACATATTAAGGACCCACCAAAAAAAAGGCTATAGAAAGGGAAAAAAATAAAGATTTAGAAAAAAAAGTTTTCAAAGAGATAGCATCGAAATTTTTTTGAAATGTTTTTCAAGTTAGATTACTGAAAAATGAGAAATTGGTAGATAAAAGACAGACACTCCAGCAGGAAAATGGTCAAAACACTTGAACAGGCACTTCACAGAAGAGAAAATGCAGATGTACAATTAGCATAAAGAATGTGCATGCCTGAATTAGCCATCAGCGAAATGAAAGTTCAACCATCATGTGCTGTAATTCCAGGGATCTCGGGCTCCCCTTTAGTTTCTGTTCTCCCAGGCTCAGGGGTTGAAGAGGGTCTGGGGAATGCAAACATCCCCTTCGACATAGCTGTAGCCTCTTTATACTCTTGATTTTGTTCCTGAGTGCTTCTAGAATAAGTCATCTCTTACTTGGAACTTCTGAATGTTTAATAGACCCAGCCTCTGGAAACACTCCTCAGTTGGTGTCTTTTCATTGGCAAGCTGGTGTTTCTCTCCCTGCGACATCCTCACCACAGGCAGAGATGTGCTGTGCTATCTATAAAAACATGTGCATCTGAACATAACTTCATTATAAATTTATTGATACCAAAGATGTGTGGCAAATATTTACAAATTGTAATAAACTAATCTTTTAATACTTATTATTATAAATATCAAACCCACAGAATGATTTTGTTAATTTTTTTCCCAAATCTTCACACCAACAGGTGAGGGACACATGTTAATGGAGAGATCAAGGCCATGGTGCTCCCCATTAGGGCTTGGGAGAATGGTCATGGAGAGGAAAACCCTCTACCAACACTTCTAAGATACCCTGGGCTCCCACCAGGTATGAAAAGCAGCTAGACATTCTTGCTCATCCTGCAGAGGTTCTCAGATGTTGCTGGAATTCAGCTGGGAATTCCCAAAGAAGAGGGCAGGGTAAGGTGCAGGGAGACACAGGTCCAGCACCTCAGCTGTAGACAGGATGGGAATTGCTCTTAAGGAGAAACACATCAGGAGGGCTGAAATGGCACCAGGGCAGCACACGGCCACTGGGCCACCACCCAGATGACAGCTAGCCACCAAATGTGCCAATCAGAGACCCAAGCAGCAGCAAAGATGAACCAGACCCACCACCCACCAGGGACCACCACACAATGCTCATCAGGGCTGCCCTTTGCCTAAAGCCCCAGGGTCACCTTCACGCTGCACACTCAGCAAGTCCCCTGGATGGGAGCAAGGAGAGAGGGGGCAGTCAAGACTGAGATGGGAAGGAGCGGAACCGCCCAACAGACCGCAGAGCGCCAGAGGCAGGCACTTATTAGATTGAACCAAAATGCAGCATTTCCGCAGCTGCTCAGAGCTCACTGAGTGTAAAACTGTAATGGAAGCGATCTAATTTCCTTATTTTCTTGCTCTAGTAAATGTCAATTTGTAACCCCACGATAGGATCTTAATTGGAGGTCTGAAAATTCTACATAAAAAGCTGTCCTGTGTCCATCTCCTGTTGCTTCTGCATTCAAGAGCTTGTCATTATGGAAGGACTCCTGGAAATGGTTCTGATGTGTCCCTGGCTGGTGAGAGTGTGCAGGGCATGGAGGCCCAGGTGTCCCCAGCCCTTGAGAGGCTCTCAGGAGAAATGCTCCTCAAAATCATGTGTGGACTTGGAGAGCTGCCCCTGAGGGCTCCCAGGCCGTCTCTGTTTATACCAAGCATGGTTTAGCAGACAGCGTTAGAGGTGGCAGCAGTGCTCCTCCTGTTTCAGTCTGTCCCTATGCAGCCGAGGCAAGCACACCCAGTCTCAGGAACATCTGGACCTGGCCTGAGAGCCATGGGCTTCCTGGGAGAGAAACAAGGGCCTTGGCAGTTCCCAGGTCGAGACAGCACACCTGCTTGGCGAGCCCTTCCTTTGGGATTCCTTGGATGGCTGAGGGCTTGTTAGAGCTGCAATCTCAAAAGATGTCTGGAGGACCCTATGAGCCGAGACTGGACTTTTGAAACTGGGCTGGGGAGGAGGTGCCGGTGTGGTTGGGGGATACTGGTGGTACCCCCAGCAGCAAACGCCAGGTGCCCACCCACTTCTCTGCACTGAGCCCATCGGGTGCTATGTGTCAATCACCAGGTTTTCACCTTCCCAGCTGACGTTCCAGTTGGGTGGCTCCTCACCAAAGAGGCACCAACAACCTCAGACCAGAACTACCTCAGTGCCCCCCCTCAGTGGGAAATATTCCATGGCCAAATGTCTACCTTGACAGCCTTTGTGACTCCTGCTTGAAAGGGACGTGCTTTTGTTCTTTGTCCCTTTCTTGTAAACAAAAATTTGTTCTATGTTTGCTTTTTTATGTAAGTTACTCTGAGGTCTTGTGTGTGAGCAAAACCTTTCAAAATTCCAGTGGAAGGAAAGATGTTCAGTCTTTTTACCCTGATACAATCTGACTCAGGGTAATGACAGAAACGGGGTCATTTCAGTGGTAGCACCTTTGAAGAGGCCTGGGTCATGGCAGGTTGCTATGAGCCATGGGTGATACCTCTGGTCAAAACATACTTTCCAATAGGGTCCACTAACGGGGTTACACATTCAAGTAGACTGCAGGTATTGATTTATAGTGGAGGAGGAATGCCTGGTTGACCTACTTAGCTACAGGCTGAACTGCAGGGTCCTGGGTGGTGGCCTGGAAAATTGGGACCAGAGCATCCAATTATATTCAATGCATAGAGAGTCCTGGGCCAGTCTGGGCCTAGGGAGCAAGGAGATGGCTGTGCCTGAGTTACTAGCAGCTAAACAAGAAGGCAAGGATGGCCAGAGAGCAACTTTCTTAAGACTGCCTCTGACACAGGACTCACGTTGGAAACTGTGAAGAACTGTACACCAATAAGGAAAAGAGGCAGCTCAGCAGAAGGCCAGCAAAAGATGCCACTGTGCATTTCTCAAGAGGGCATCCAAACAGTCACGCTGTGCATGAGAAGGTGCTCTGTGTCACTGCTCACAGGGAATTCAAGGCAAACCCACAGGAGATTTTGCTGCACACCTGCCTGAATGTGAATGGCTAAAAGAAAAAGAAGATGAGGCCAAGAATGGTGAGGATTTGGAGCTGTGAACCCTCTCACATACAACTGATGGGGAACAATAGGCAAAACTGTTTTGGAAACCAGCCACACACACACCCTGTCACACCTGTTACCTGGCGGTCCTGGAAGGTAGCCACCACACACACGAGAATCCTCACCAAAGACAGATGCAGAAGGATACTCAGGACAGCAGCATTCACTCTAGGGAAAACCTGGGACCAAGCCCAAGTCCACCTGGAGGAGCAAGGCCGAGGACACGGAGCCCTGCACAGCGATGGAGACAGACAAATGAAAACCGTCACCGGGACAATCCACATGAAGCTGAGACCAGACACAAACTGAACAATCCCATTTAGGTGACATTCAAAGGCTGGCGAGGCTTGTCTCTGGTGTTTGAAGTCTGAATGGGGCAGGAGGGGTGATGAACCCAGGGGGGACATGCAGGTAACGGGTGCTGGGAGTGTCCTGCCTCCCAACCTGGTGACTCTGTTGGTGAGCGGGGAGTTGGCCTGTGGGTGTGCCCGCTCCACAGAAACCCGTTGCTCGGTTTGCTTGTTCTTTTCACATCTTCCGGCAATTGCGTTATACTGTGATGAAGCATCCATGAAAAGTTCATTAGAAAGTGAAAAAACAAAAGAATGAGCAGGACTTGCTGGGCTTTTAGAGTGCTGATTACTCGGGAGCCCCGGACCTCCTGTGAGTGAAGCCCGCGCTGAGAACGAGGCAGGAGAGCGTGGAGATGGAGCTCCAGACACGAAAGGCTCCTGCTTGTCTGGTTGTTGGAGAGGTAAACTTGTGTTAGAGAGTTCAGCTCAGATGTAGGGCCCCGGAGCCCTTTGCCAGCCTCTGTCCCTTGAGCTACTCCCATGGAGGAGGATTGGGGACTGCAGAGCAGGAAGACGAGCTGCCCCTCATCGGCATCAGGCCTTCCACCTGGGGACGATGAGATGGGCGTCCTGAGCTGCACCTGGCCCAGTGTGCTCTGCAGCAGAGGGGAGCCGCGGCCCACCACGGGGGCCTGTTCCTTTCTCAGTCTTGCCGCCAGGGAGGCCTTGACAGATGAGTGTGAGTTGGAAGGAAGCCAACAGAAGTTCTTCCAGATCTTCTCTTCCTGGGAGAAAACTGGGAGTTTCTTCCCAGCATGATCAGCAGTTCCCAACGGTTATGGCTGGTGCAGGAGGTGTCCCCACAGAGCTCATGCATTACAATGCAGAATGCTGACAGGTGAGATGACTAGATCATGAGGGCTGTGACCTGACCCGTGGATGAGTCCATTGGATGGGCTGATAATTTGAAAGGACTCCTGTGCTGGGTGATAATTGTAGGGAAGCTGGGTGTGTCTGGAAGAAGTAGATGGAATTATACTCCCCCTCCTGTTCAAGGGTAGTGTGGCCAAGTGACTGTCTCGAGACGAGGAGGTCTGAGCTGTGTGTGTGAGCTCTGGGCATAGACCTTAAGTGTGAGTGCATGAGCCACTGTGTGACTGGGAGCATCTCAACAGTGGAGTGTCCCTGTCATTCTGGGACCTAGGTGAGGACAAGGTGGAACAGAGCAGCTGCCCAAGCTGTGACCGGCAGGTGGGGTAAGCAGGACACAATCACTGTTTCGACAACCTTGAAGCTTTGCACTTGCTTGTTTCTGCAGCAGAACCCAGCCCACACTGACCAGCACATGTCCCCTCTGTGAGAACATGGGAAGTGAAGAATAAGTATTCTCACTGCATTCTGTGTGCTCAGCATGGTGGGCTTAGCAGTCAAGCAAAGGTCATCGGTGCTGTGTGGCTGAACGCTTCAAGAGAGAAGAGCCCTTGATTGATCAGTGCCCTTCTGACTTCAGGAAGCCACCCCCTAATTTCAACCCCTGCTCCTGTGTGTGCCTCCAGGGACTGCTGGTGAGCAATGTAGTCTGTTCCCAAGATAGATTTGAAATGGGGTAGAATGGCACATTAATCACATTTGCCTGCAGCATTCTGTGCCTTTGGCTGAAAGTACACTCTGTCCCAGGAACTGTCTTACATTATGTCCAGCTTGATGTCCTCAGTGTGATCAGAAGACTACAGCAGGACCTCATCAAGATAATCCAGGAATGCCAAGCCAGCGGCTGTCTGAGAGATGTCAGATGGCTGTCTTAGAGAGTCACAGATCTACAAGAAGGCAGATGGACAGACGGGATCTGAAAGAAAGCTCTTCTTGGCTTCACCTTTGACAAGGGCATGGGTACCATATGTCCATAACACAGCCCAGAGCCCTGTGGTCCCCAGAAACAAACCCACTGGAAAGGTGTAGATTGCACTGAAGACCCCAGTTCTCTACCCCTCTCTGGACAGGATTATACGTCCAGGCCTTTCCCCTAGCGCTCTGGTGCTTCCTGGTGGCATACATGGAGGATGAGCACCTTAGTTGATTGAGAGCGGGGTCACTGACTTGCTTTGTTGGCCACTGAACTATTATCAGGTAAGGTGCTGACAGAGGCCTCACAAGTGTCTGCACGGTGTGACTTGGCTGACATAAGGTGACATGCCCTGCCAGCCCCTATACTAGGTGATTCAGCAAGTGGACCCAAGCCACACCACAAGCTAGAGCCAAGCTCAACTGATCCCAGTGTAACTCAGTAGTGCCACCACCTCCCACAGAGCTGTGAGCAGGAAATAAAAACCAAGGCTCTGGGATTATTTGTTAAGCAGCATTATTGCAGCAATAGCTGTCTGATACAAAGGATGATATCAAACACACACCTTTCCTGTATTGAGGAGTGACATGTGAAATATATCTTTTTTCTTGCAAAATTGGGAAGTTATGGTGTCAAATCACTGGGTCTTAGATTTGGGGTCTTTTTACACATACTGGAGTATTAAGACTTTTAATTTCCACCTCTCTTTGGGCACATGCTCCTGGCACCTGGGTGTCACATTGAGGGTGGGCTGGTAGGTGGTACCTTAGGCCACCCAGCCCCTCCTGTTGTAGAACTGCTCCTGCCAGTAAAGCTAACTCCTAGGGATTAGCTTGTCTTTCCCTCTCAGCATTTACTTTGGCAGAAGAATCACCCTCCGCAGATTCCTGAGTAGCATCTGCTGCTGCTGGTTTTGAAGGGCCCTGCTGGCCTGGGGGGACCCTGCTCCAGCCAACTGCTCAGCATCTATTCTGCAGAACCTGAAGCCAGTTCAGGAGGCTGGCCTGGAGCTGTCTCCTCTGTGGTCCATCACATGCCGAAACTGCTCCAGCTGCCACCTAGGTGTCACAGTGCCCGTGTCATCTGCTTCCCATGCTCTGTCCTCCAGGTATACGTCTCAGGTAGAGATTGCTTCAGCCTTGAGGTTTACACTAATGTCATTCAACTTCTATTTCCCTCCCCAGTAAGAGTCTTTACCCAGTTTGATTTGTTCCTTACTAAACATGGCATCTCATGGGTAAAGCTGCTCTTTGATTTAAAAAACCCAGAATTCTAATAAACGTGTTTCTGAATCTCAGAGTGAAAGGGGAGAAGCTACATCACTGCTGGCTCTGTCCCCCTCAACCTTAGATGAAGGTCACAGAAGATCAAGAGGAGGATACCAAAGTCTCCCCAGGACAAACACCTCCCGGGCTGTGAAACCAGAGAACCCACAAAAGCACCACCTGCCAGCTGCTGCCCGAGCAGCGGGGCAGGAGCTCTGCTTAGCCCAGCTGTAGGACTCTCCTGCTTCTCCAGCCCCCGCTGTGGCTCAGTTGGACCTGGGTCAGTCAGGTCAAGGTGAGACTCGGGCAGGAGTGTCACTCAAATCTTTGTCTTCTGGCTCGCCCCAGCACCATCTTGACACTACCAGGGTCAAGAGGCCAAGTCCCAGTGCCCCTCCCTGTCCACACCACTGGCTTCTGTCTCCACCCATGGATTCTAGCTCCTATCTGTGGATCCTTTTCAATCACCTCTCCAGTTCATCTTGCTCCCAAATCCTGAGCCAGTGGAGGTCAGACATGGGATTCAGACATATGACGGAATGAATCAGCTTTTCTACTGCCAAAGCTGGGCAGGAGCCATAAGCTGGCACTGGGGGCCACATTCTGGCTTCCTAACCCCTCGGCCTCCACCAGAGGCTCAGGACCCTGCACAAGGAGGGACCCAGGGATAGAACCAAAGACTCAAGACTTGACCACAGGCACAAGGAAGGAAAAGGGGTGCTCAAAAGAGGCTTAGACCCTGCAGGCTCTCCCCTCCTCCTGGTCTCACCCTGAAGAGCTGTGCATGTCTGCGTGGCCTAGAGAATGGCCACAGGCCTCTCTTGCTGCTGCTCTCCTGTCAGCACGGACCTAAGGAATGGACCTAGTCCACTTGGTGGTGTACTTTCTCTGCTGTCCTGGTTTGGGTGGGGCTCTCCCCCTAAATTCTGTCCTTCCTGGACCTCACAGCACGACCTTTGAGAGCAGGGTAATTGATGATGCCATTAGTTAGGGCGACATCCCCTGGAGTAGCTGACCTGACTGGTGTCCTTATAGGAAGAGACTCTGAGAAGCAAACCACCCAAGTTCTGGGGCTCGCTGTAGCCACCTAAGAATGAAGACTCCTACCTCTGAAACCAAGGAAAAACCAAAGTAGACTCTCCAGGTCCCTCTACTCACCCTTAGTTACTTGCTTTTAGTTGACTTTAAAAATCACCAGTTTTAGAGGCGAGATAACACCTCTGACATATGGGTCACGATGGTAACTGTGGGTGACGGTTGATCCAGTCGCCCGTCCCCAAGGCTCAGCCCACAAATATCCCCAGATGCTATCCTTGGAAAGGATAATTGAGCTTGTCCTCCTGTCTCCACACTTGGCTGCCCCACGATCAAACTCTTCTTGCAAAACGTGTAGAGCTGGTGATGGGTGTCCTGTGGGGTGGGTGGGCTTGGCTCAGCAACATCGCAACACTTCAGCTGCCTAAACCCATCTAATTGGAGTTTAGACATGCCCGCTCAGGACAGCAGGGGGAAATCCAGGGGACGCGGAGGCAGAAGGAGGGGAGAAGAGATGTGACTTGCCCAACTAGGTATTCAGAAACACCTCGAAGCTGGTCTGCAGAATGGTAAGGTGCCCAGGGGGAGATGGTGGCCCATGGCATAGAAGGGAGAGGTCACAAGCATACCTGTCCAGGTATCAAGGGTGTGATGGAGGAATCACTGTTATCAGGCTGGACAAGTGTGCAGCTACCTGGACCAGCTTTCTGTTGTAGGTACCTGCTGTCTAGATACATTGCATCCTGTGGCCCATGAACCCCAGATTCCTCCTTTATAGGGAATGGAGGTGATAAGGGACTGTGATAAGCATGAGTTCAATAGGGGACCAGAGAAAGCTCAGCACAGGATCCGGCATATAAGAAATTAATGTCACTCTTATTGCTGAGTTGCCATCAGATGTTAATTGTGGTGCTAGGAAAATAGTAGACATGGGAGGACACACAATTTATATCAGAACAATATACAAATAAGGATATAATAATATAATATTTGATAAAATAGTGCTTTGAGTTGAAAAGGGCAGAATTATTCAACAAACTATTAGCTAGTGACTTGGAATTTCAAAACAATTTGTACCTAGGGGCTGGGGTGTGGTTCCGTGGCAGAGCACTTGCCTAGTATGCACAAGGCCCTGGGTTCCATCTCCAGCACTGGAAAAAAAAAAAAAAAGGACAAAAGAAAGAAAAGAAAATCCCAACAATTGAACAATTGGCACTTAACTTTAAACTCTATGATAAAATAAAAATAAATTCTAGAACTACTCAAGAGTTAAATATAAAAATATTTAAGTTAAATATAAAAAGCCAGACCAAATGAACTTCTTTCTTGGCACTGCAAGGTAAAAAGAACAAATACGAAAAAAAGTAGAAAATTTGTACTACATTAAAATCTATATCAGGGGCTGGGGTTATGGCGCAGTGGTAGCGTGCTCGCCTAGCTTGCGTGAGGCACTGGGTTCGATCCTCAGCACCACATAAAAATAAAATAAAGATATTCTGTCCACTTACAACTAAAAAATAAATATTTTAAAAAATCTATATCAGAAAGCTAAAATGATAACCATAAATTATCTGGGGAAAATATTTTAGACATAACTGACAGGCAAACGTACTGTAATCAAATGAAGGTCCCACACGAGTCAACTGGGTTGCACTGGGACATGTGTGAGAGGGCAGAAACACGTGAAGAATTTGGTGGCCACCATGGAAATGCACCTTTTAAATCTTCAACTACAAGAGAATCGTTGGCAGAGGTCCCTGCGAGTGATCTTGAGATTGTCACCGTGCTCTCTCACTCACTTGCAACGAGGCCACACCAGCCAGTGACCCAGGGCGGTAGGCGTGCCAAGGCACACCCGTCTGGGGGATGTGCAACTCCTCTCCTGGGCAGCATTGGTCCCACCTTGCGGGACTCCACCAGGCTGCACTGCAGTCGAGGGTGTCCTCCGGCCCTCCCACCTCCCTCCCTGCCCACTGGCACCAAACCTTCCGTGTTGCTGGACAGCTCTCCCAGCCTGCTTGCCTCACTGGGCCGTGTCCTAGAGGATCCCTGCAAGGCTAATCCCATCTTGGCCTCTGCCTATTGGGAGATGCAGACTCACAATGTTTTAACAAAACTAGTGCTGTTGGTGGTGCACGCCTGTAATCCCAGCACTTTGGGAGGCTGAGACAGGAGAATTGCTAGTTCAAATCCAGCTTCAGCAAGATGAGATGCTAAGCAACTCAATGAGACCCTGTCTCTAAATAAAACAAAAATAGGACTGGGGATGTGGCTCAGTGGTTGAGTGTCCCTGAGTTCAATCCCCAGTAACAAAACAAAACAAAAAAACTAGTACTGGTTTAAATAACATTGAGGGGAAATGTCTAATCTCCCAGTGTTGAAAGCCACTGTTCCAGGTGGAGTAAATCTGAAGGTTTGTTGGTATTGGTGTCCTTTGGGCTGGACTCCCCCCAGCTGGCCCTTTCCAAGGGGCTGGAGATACTCCCACGTGGCTGAGTGCAGCACTAACTGGTTCAGAGTGTATGCAGAAAGACCAGCCTGGGTATCAAGAACCTGAAACCTGCTCATATTTGACCCTGGAATTTCACTTGGAGGCAATGCCTAAGCACTGTGACTCTTATAATGGGGCATCAACATGGTCAACATTCCTTTATTAGTCATGAAGAAAATAAGCAGTCATTAACTTCAAGTTGGCAATGACAGGGAAACCGGTTCTGTGGCAATCCCAATCGTGGCTTCCCCAGAGGCACACCGCTATACTCCTTTCCAGAAGGGATGCACCCTTCAGCTCAAGGGCTTGGTGGGCTGGCAGCCTCCAGCTCTAGCGATTGGGGTTCAACCCCAGCTTTTAGGTGGAGGCCAAGCTCATCCCAGGCTCTGGGCCCGGAGCAAAGCAGCACCCCGCGCAGCCTCTGCTGGGGCCCTTGGGCTGCCCAGATCTTCCTCAGATCTGCTTTGCCCACACAGCGAGCCCACGCTCTATTCCTTGCTCACCTGCCCTTCCTGGATGTCGGATCCCCATCCCACCTCCTCAACCTTCTTCCTCCTCCCTTATCTTCCAGAAGACACTTAGGTAACTGTTCCAGAACTCTCTATGGCCAGGCCTCTCTTGGAACTCTGCTGTAGTCTGAGCAGGGCTTCCTTCATCAGTCACTCTGGTTAAAGGCACGGCTGTACCCCCGGCACCCTCCTTTACCCTCACTGGGGCTTCTTCCAGAAGCCCCTGCACCTCTGATCCCACCTCAGGGTCAGCTTCTCAGGACCCAGACCCACGAGGACTTAGCCGGAAGACTTGCTTCTTGCTCCTGTACTTTGCACAGTCCGTTGTCCTGATTCCCGCAGGGGCTTTTTGCTGCGAGGGGAAGAGGAGAGTTCCACTACAGCCACCTGCAGTGCACTGAGGCTGCTCCTCCCAGGGTCAGCAGGTGAGAGGAGCCTCCATCGGTGGCCTTGCCTCTGATCACCCAGAAGGGCAGGGCGAGTCCAGGGGAAACTGAATGTACTCTAGCTTGGCTTGGTCACTGGCTTTGGTCACCAGTGTTAGAGGTCACACAGCCTAGCTGTGCCTTTTGCTCTACAGGACACTCTGACGTGTGGTCACCATGGTTAAGGTGGCCTGTGCTGTTTTTCAGGAATTGAAGTGGCTCAGACCTCAAACTGGTTGAAATTATGAACTGTCGCTTGGGCCTAATGCAAATGTCACTGGGAGACCTTGACCTTTTGACATCACAGGGCCAGGAACTCCACCCTCAGAGCACTAAGAACACAGGTCCTATGAGGAGTCACGAAGCCTGATTGTGCAGGGATGAGATACTTCCCTCCTCCTCCCCTGCAGCCGCCCTCCCACACCTCAGACTACCTGCTTCTTGACCCCTTAAGTACTCGACGCCAGCCTGGGGAGGCCAACGGGAGACGCACCTCCCGGCTCCTCCTCGTGGCTGCCTCACGGGTGAATTCTATCTCTCTTGCAAAACTTGACATTTCAGTGACTCCCACTCTGTGGTAGCAAAATGGACCTGACTTGGTAATCCATGGAGCACAGCGGGTGCCCTGGGAGCTCCACCCTGATGACCATGAGGGGCCTGCTACAGCTGCAGCCCAAGGAGGGACGCTCTGTGGGACTCACCTCCCAGGAAGAGGGCCTGTCACCGGACCCGGGAAGCCCTGCCGTGCAGGTGGAGGCTGAGGGTGAAGGTAACTCATACTGAACAGTGTGACGCCCCTTCAGCCAGGTCTCCCCCCAGAATGGAAGGCCAGGGGCAGGGCCTGGGGAGTAGAAGGAGCAAGGGATGAATGAAGGAATGCCCGGAGGAGGGACAGGCACAGGCAGCAGCCAGGGAGGCGTGGTCATCTCTGGGAAATGCTTCCAGAGCCGTGAGGCCTGTGTCAAGCTGCTGTGACAGGGAAAGCAAACAGCAACCAGTAAACCTTTAAAAAACAAAAAGAAAACCAAACCCCAAACTTCCTATAGAGACAGTAACTGCCATTTACTGAGCACCTACTGTGTGCCAAGCACTGTCTCATAGATCAGAGAGTACCACAGGAGAGATGGATGTGAGGTTTGAGAGAGAGGAACAGGTCGCTGAGGAGCCCAGGTGTCTGGTGGGACAGTCACAGAGGGCGGGGAGAGTTGGGGAAAAGTGCAGTGCATTCACGGCCCGCATCACAACGGTTTGGTCAACGATGCCGCATTACAACAGCAGCTGCCTGTGTGCACGTCACCCACGTGTGCAGGAGGCTCCTCCGTCCACTTGTTGAAAATGCCGCGGTGCCACCAGAAATCAAGCACGTGCTGGAAAATAGGTGTGCAAGGCAAACTTGACTTCTGCCTGGAGGACGCGCTCGGGAACCTGCCAAGAGCCCGGCGGCCACTCCGCCAGCTTGTATCCCTAGTGCAGCGCCACCCGCCGCCCTGACTGGGCAGCTCGGGGTTACAACCTATGTGATTGGCTAATTTTAAAATTGGGGTGATCAAAAGAAAGGACTATGATTAAAATGGCTACAATTGGATCTGGTCAAGCTTATATTCTGAAAATGGACCACCGGGCTTTCTATTTGTCACACGTGATACCACCCGTGTTCACACAATGGCAGCATTGCCTGAGGACACTGTTCCCCGAATCCATGAGGGGCGCATGCTTGCAAGATTTTCTTCACTCTCTCATGAGGACTCCTCTAGGTTCAGCTCCTGTCCTGAGGGTCCCCACATCCAGACCATAGCATTTGCTGCCCAGGACGAGGTTTCAGGAGGCACCTGGTTGCTAGTGCTCCACCCTAAACCCAGGACACAGTGCGGAGTGCTGACCTTCCACTGTGTGCTGGGCAGGGAGCAGGTGGATTCTGCACACTGTCTATGTCTTTATGAAAAAAGGCATTCTCAGTGTGGCGGTACAAACAGGCCTGAGGTGTGCCTTTAAAAAAGGGCTGTTGTGGGGCAGAGGGGCTTGATCACCAAAGAACCAGCAGATAGACATGGGAACAGGCAGGGAAGTGCCAGGAGCAGTAGCAACACTGCATGCATACACACACGTGAGCACACGGTACTGCATGAGAGCCCATGCGACGACAGGCAGCGTGTCCGGTTGCCAGGGGGATCTCTTGAGCCCAGACTTTGCTCCCCATGACTGGCATCTGTTTGTGTCTCTTTTCCACGATGAAACTGTGGTCCATACTGGCCAAGGTATTGTACCAAACACTGCCAAGCTTCCCAGGTGATCCGGACTGTGCTCTGCACACCTGAGAGGAGACCGTGTCTCTGAGGCGCTGGATGTTGGAAGCCCAGGAAGGCAGGGCTTGCATGGTTTCCTTCCCTTGTTGGCCCCTCGAAAAGCATTTTGTCTTCATGGAAAGATCGAGTGCCTTAGGGTCTGTTTGCCGACCAGAGCTCCACTACCCGGTGGCCTGGGCGCTCTGAGCAAATTCTCATCCTCCTTGAGCATCAGTGTCTTCGACTATGGATGGTCTTCACGCCACCTGCTGGATAGTAGGTTTTGAGGATTAGAAATCTAACTGAATGGTGGAGTTTCTTCCACCGGCCATGGTGGCATGAT
The DNA here is from genome assembly GCA_028644305.1 of Xerus rutilus. Taxonomy (NCBI): domain Eukaryota; kingdom Metazoa; phylum Chordata; class Mammalia; order Rodentia; family Sciuridae; genus Xerus; species Xerus rutilus. The sequence continues at coordinate 156,405,494 of CM053402.1, read as the reverse complement.
GATGGATGTCTGGCTTTGGGATCAGAGAGTCTTGGAAGCACTAAAGAGGAAACAGTCTGTGTGTGTGCACTCCCACACACGAGCATGTGTGCTCAGCCTGCCGTGTTGGGATGTATGGGGGCGTCCAGAAATGGCAATTCTCCAGAAGTGGCTGTTTTTCCCTGGAGTGTATGTCTTGGGGAAGGTATGGATATCTCCCCGAGGGGACAGATCCCAAGGGCTCTGCTTGTGTGAGTGGCTTTGCAGAGGAAGGGCAGGTGCACGTCATCCTGCTGGAAGTGTGACATTTCCTTACGGGACCAGACTGGCCTTGGCTGATGTGGGGTGCAGTCCCCCCTGTGTCCTCTGTGTCCACTTCTTCCCTTCCGTCCTGTGCATGTGTCCACTGACTCCCTGAAAAGCACTAGAAAGGGGGTGCTTGTCTGAAGGTGTCGGTCACACGTGCCTGGAAGCTGTGCTGTGGCCTGGGCTTTTCTTTCATCACTGTTTCAGACAGAGAAAATGCCCAAGTGGCATCTTGAAAGTGAACAAATCTGGAACAAATCACAATGAAGTAGCAAATCATTAATTAAAACGAACAACTTCCACCTCAACGGACTGGACTTCTGCGGATCAAAGTGCACGGAGCAGCTTTGAAATGAAAGCAGCAGACAGAACGAGCGAACGCAGCTGCGTCTAATCCACTGGATTAAAGCCAGAAAGAAATCATGTTTATAAAACAGCCCTGCCCCCGCAGGCCGCCTGCCCCAGTGCACGGTGTGCAGTGGCTGGTGCTCACCCAAGTCCCTCTGGGAGTCTGGGGGTCCCCCTGGGAGCGGGCTGTGACTGCGTCCCATCAGAGAGAGCACTTGCTTGGAGTGGGGCAGACTGAGCCACCCAGGTGGCAGAGGGGCACCTGCCTCCAGCTGCCCTGGGTGCAGGGAGCCTTCGATTCTCTCTTTTCCCCTAAAAAGGACAAGCCAAGGACACTAACATTCTCATGGAGCTGACACAGCCCGCAGGGGATCAAGAGTACTCACTTTGTGGTTTTTAAAGCAGTTACATTGAGATATAATTAGCATACCACACACTCTACCCCTTCAAAGCAGAGGAGTCTCAACTTTTAGGTTATTACTTCACTAATTTTTAAAAATCGTGGTTACTTGCAGGTGTCTAAGGCTGGTTTGCAGAGTGGCTGGGAAAGGTGACATATGTGCACAATAGAGAGAGGAGAGGAAGGCCATGCAGCAGCCTCTGGCGGGAATGAGGATGGAGTGAACTTGGACCGAATGGTCATGTGTGGTCAGAGCAGGGAAGCCGTTGCAGGGTGGGCAAGGAGCAGGCAGAGGCCAACTTGCAAGGGGTCCTGGCCCAGAGCAGGAATTTGGTCCTGTTGTGCATGTGATGAGAGGAGCCATTAGAGGTCTTTGCAGCAAGTGGAGCTCATGGAGATGCCACTGGAGGACCCAGGGGAGAAGCTGCTGTGACCAGCCACCAAGGTGCCTGGTAGACCTGGTAATCAGGTAGACCAAGATGGAGACTGGGAGAGAAGCAGCCAGGAGGGAGGTCAGATTGTCCAGGAAAGGAAAGAGGAGAAGAAAGAGGCAGAAGGAACATGAGCAGAAATGGGGAGTGGTTCCTCGCTTCAAACGAGGAGAGAGCATTCTGTGATGACTGTGGCTTTGTCCAAGATGGCGGGCACACAGCTTAGCACCAAGCATGAGGTCTTCTAAGTGTGACTCTTTGTGCACCTGTGTGGTCACACTTGCACAATGCTGGTCTTTCGGGTCACTTGGCACAGTTGGAGAGCAGCTCTACTCTCCAACAGATCAAAGCCAAGCAGATCAAGTCCCCACTGGAGAAGGGGAAGATGGGGTCAGCTCCAGCTTGGTTCTGGAGAAGCATGTGTGTTAGATGAGGTTGGGAGCCACTCCCTGCCACGTTTACTTATGGCTCTAGTGATGTATCATGTGCCTGTGTCACAGAAGGATAAAAAGAGCACGAGTTCATACATTGGGATGTTGGTGCCATAGCTTTTATCTATATTTCCAGAGCTATAGTCCACAGTGACCTACAGTGGCCAACTGGCTGGAAAGGAATTTGTATCCAGAGATAGACCTCTGCCTCGGCAGTCTTCCGTAGAACAAAAGACATTTGCTTAAAAATGTTCACACTAATACAGTGCTCCACATTTTCTAAGGCTAAATTTTCTAAGGGTCTTTCTCTGTGAAAATGCTCACTCATACCTCACCACTACCTATGATCAATCCTGACAGGTGTCCCTTCCCTGAGCAACGTTGTTTTACCACAGCAGGTTTAGACTTTGGACAGGAGTCAGAGGCTGCATAATGTTTAAGTCTCCAAAGCTGCTGGCATGGTCTTCCATCCTGGCAGCTGCCCATCAGCATCCTATCCCCTTCCTGATGACAGGTACCTGCGGACAGACTAGCATCTCAAGAGTGCTATTTACCTACAAATACCTACTGGAGGGCCACATGAATGAAACAGACCCACAGAGCTGTGTAGCGGGGAAGATGTTTATGCCTAAAGGTGTAGCATGCATCTATTTTATCCCAGTCAGCTGTGAAAAGCAGACGGAAACAGGAGGAGAAGATGTGTTGGGAGATAGCACCGCATTCTCCCTTGAGAGTGGACAGCTCAGGAGTGTGAGAAGTTCCAGATGGATAACCAAGCCAAATTCATGAGCTGGGACCACATCCAAGCCCACGTGAGATGTCCTTCCCCCAGAGAAACAGAACCCTAGGGACCTTAGCCAGAACAGGAGGGCCTCCTCCAAATGAAATGCTCCCCCGCTCCCTGCTGCGTGTCTGCCTTAAAAAGGATAGATGTCACTGTGAGTTAGTTTCAGCTATTAGAGGAGAGTTTTATTTAAAGGGTTATTTGAAATGTCCATAAAATATTTTTCAAACACCTTTCTGAGGACCCTGAATGATAAGTATCACCATGATGCTGGTGTGTAGCTGCCATGTTATGAAGAGATGCTGGTGTTTAGTGTCACGTGGGAGAATGTCCATGTGGCTGAGTCTCTTCTAGGGTCTGTACTTTGATGGGAGTTGCAGGTGGTAGCATCATGGAAACCAAGCCCTGTGGTCTGATTCCCGCACAGACACTGGCTGTTCCACAGAACTGGGAATTGGCTGTGTTGTTGCTGGTGGACTCAGCTGCCTGGTTCGACTGGTGTTGTGGTGTGAGAACTGATTCTTGATCCTTAGAAAGGGACTGGGAAAAACTTTAATCTGAAGAATATATATTCCTTCTTTATCTGTTTTTCTTTATTTGGATTTATTCAAGAACAAAACTAGAAAAGCAAATCCATCCATCCCGTATACATGGGGCATGTAAATTGGCACCTCCAAAACTGAATGTGGAATTTGACCTGAAACCAAGTCTTTATCAAAAATAGTCTGGACTTTCCCAAGTTTCACTTTTCAACTCAGAGCTCTTGATGTGAGGTCATTTAGGGGCCAACTGGATGAAAGGATTATAAAACAAGACCCTCCCAGGAAATGCTGGCGTTGGATAAGATTAGACAGGGGAAAACAGGGGACTGAAAGATGACTGAAGTGTGCGCAGAGGTGCTCTGTGTTCCTCAGGAAGAGGGGATGCTGATAGAGTCAGAGCCTGCGAGTCACGTCTGCCGCCTGGAAAGCACCGGCTACTGAGACTCCTGTTTCCCTTTCTCAGCTGTAAAGACCAACAACAGCCACACCGCAGCTGGCCCCTCCACAGAGCTCTCAAGAGACACCAATAAAAACAAGGAATGAGAAAGTACTTTAAAGAGGTGTAAAGCCCCAAATTATCAAGACACTCAGAACAAGATAGTGCATAGTTTGATGGAAAGAGTGAGGAGGAGAAGGAGGTGGCTGTCCTCTTTGGGGACACTGGAGATTCGAGAGGATGACCCAGAGTGAGTACCTGGCTGGCTGAGAGCCCAGAGCTCACAGGTTGGGGAGGGAGGTGCTGTCCACCTGGGCTGGTTCACTTGTGTGCTGGTGAGAGTGTTGCTGGCACTCAGGGCAGAACCTGGCCCTCGTGGGGATTTGTATTAAGTCTATGGTGATGGACACACAGGAAGGAACCAACCAAGCTCTGTCCCTGGAGAATCAGAGCACATGCTGGAGGCTGGTGTGCTCATGGCCCCATCCAGGGCAGGGGCAGATGGGGCTTCCGCTACCTCTCCTTTTCTCTAATAGTTCCTTAAAATAGGTGCCAAGGACCTGGGAGATCTGACCTGCACAGGGCTGCTTGGTGGAAGGCAGCCTGAGAAGCCTTCAGCTCTGCTCCCAGCTGGCCATGTGATTCTAGTCACCTCCTTCAAACTCTTCAGGTCTTAGTCTCTAATTTGTCAGATTTGAGACAGGACTAGCTGACCCCAGGCTCCTGCTAACACTTCTTTGGGGGAATCTCGCCATTCTCTGCTGGACATTGGAACACACTTGACATCCAAAGAAATTTGGGGTACATATCGGAAGGATGGATGGTTCCCAAGGAGCTTGCCGACTTGTATTCCCTGAAGGCGCCTTAGGAAGAATGGACAGCTTCTTTCCTAGACACATTTAAGCGTTGCCCTGCCAGGGAGAGAGGCCAGGACCCGCTGGCTCCTGGATTCTGAGAACAGCTTCAGGGTTCTGTAATCTAGAGCTCCCTCTTCTTGGAGAGTTGCTAACAACCCGGAATCCCAGAGCATCTTCTCCTGGGCAGACAGTAATAAGGCCACAGGCTCTGGTGGTGACACATTCAGGAGACTTGCTCTCTATCCACCAACTCCACAGGATCTAGTACGTGGAATTTACTATGTAAATTTGAAATTCTCTTCCCCAGATCGCTATCTGAGGACAATTGATTGGACCTTAATGAATGGAATGCATCATATAACCCCCAGCGAATGTTGAAGACATGCTGTGATGGTGCGTTTATGTTGATTGCTGGTATTACTCTGCAAACTGCTTAATACAAAATGAAAAATTGAGTAAGAATCAAGTTTTAATAAATGAATTCACATTACTTATAGTAGATGAAATTTGCTATTTAGACAAATCCTGCCAAAAAAAAAACTTAGAAGATCTTAAATTTTAGATTTCATGAGGTCGGATGCCGGCATGGTTCCCCGCTGCTAAGCCCATGAACAGCTATGTGGCATTCCGAGAGGGAAGAAGCACAGACACATAAAGGGACTAGTGGTCACCAGGGATTTGGGGGGAGAATGAGAAATAAATGGGGGATTTTTAGGACAGTGAACTCTTCCGCATGACTCTATAATGACATGTCATCATGCATTTGCCAAAACCTGTGAGGTGTGAACGCTGTGTGCGCTGTGGACAGACTGGGTATTACTAAGGGCCAGTACTGTCCCCTGAGTTGTAACAGTAGAACTCCCGTGCTAGAGGACAGCCACAGAGGGAGCCCCGTGTGGGGTTGGTGGTGAGGGGAACACAGGAACCCAGTTATTTTCACTGAACTTTTCTTATACGCTTGAATTGTTCTAAAAAATAGCCTATTAATTTTCCAATCTGGAAAAGCGCGTCTGTCCCTAGCCCAGAACGCCTGCCCTTCCTCCTGTGATCCGTGCTGCCCTTTCCAGCTCTGCGGGCTTCCTCCTCCTCCTCGTGTCTTCTTTTTAGCCCAGGATGCTCTGAACCCCCGATGCGAGCAGGG
>CM053402.1:156353334-156399339 GCA_028644305.1 Xerus rutilus | reverse complement strand
ATATATATATATATATGTAAAGAAACCTATTTCTCCTGGCTCTGAAGGCTGGAAAATGCAATAGCCTGGTGCCAGCTCTGCTTGGCAGCTGGGGTCTCACTGTCATGACCTCATCTAATTCTAATTACCTCCCCAAAGCCCCCACTTCCAAATACCATTAACATGAATTTGGGGGTTGTTTCCAACACATGAAAACTGGAGGACACATTTATACCACATCACAAGATATTTTTGTTATTTAGAAGAGGGAAGACCAGAAACAAGACAGCTAAAGTTGCTAAAATTGATTCCCTTCTGGGAGTGGAGATGGGAAGGAGAAGGAGAGGGAGGGACTGGTGACTCTTGTTCTCATCATAAGCCTCCTATTGCCCTTTGACTCTGTAAATGACAGATGCATTTGATTTTGAGAAGAATTTCAAATTACAATATAAAGTCACAATGGAATTCACCATGCGTATGCCAAAAAACAATTTAAAAAAATGAAACACAAAGTACAAAGTTCAAATGAATGACAAGAACAGAGAAATTAACGTACTGCAGAATATTCTACCCACGTCTATCTTATTTTCTCTTCAATGAATAAGGTGTGTTCCTACCAGTTTGTTCTGCCTCTTTTCTATAAATCCAGAGAGTTCCTAACAAAATTGTGAACTTTACATGAATCAAGAATGTATGACCCACATGGTGTTTCAGTTTCTCAAAGAACATTTTGAGTGTGAATTAAAGTAACGGGATTCTCCTGAGTCTCAGTGTCCGCAGGTCTCAGGATTCCTTTAAAAACCACGTCCATGAAACCATTTCTGAGTTTGCTGTGAAACTCCACAGAGACATCAGTCATTAACTTGCTTAATGTTCTCTTCAGAAGGATCTGCAAGATAAACCCCTATCCGAATTTCACCCCTCAAAGGTCAGCCTCCTGGGGCAGTGGCACCCCGCACCAAGAACCACGTGACCCACTGGGGCTGCTTTGTGCCTACCCAGGCGGGCTAATAACTCAGGGCACCTTCAAATCAAGAGATGCTCTGAAGCTTTTGTCAATGCTTGCTCAGGAGACGGGGAGAGGCTGATTTCTTCCTTTTCTAAGGTGCCAATTTTAAACAGATACTGTTCTTGAAGGGCATAAATTGTATTTCCTACTTTTTGGCAGACCTGGTTGTGGAAGTTTTTACTGTGTGTGTAGTCAAGCACTGGGACTCTGGGAAGTTACACAGAAGCTACAATACTGGCACCACAGAGACCTGGCTATACATGATGTCCTTCACACGTCGGACCAGCTGCATGGAATGTGTGATTCCTGGTCTTGATGAAGGGTCTAAGCAGTTTGGCCCTGGGAAGCCCTGGGGCATCCTGCAGGTATAGCCCTGCCCCTAGTCACACTTGCCTCAGAGAGGCAAGATCCTCTCTGATTTTGGAAATTCTTGTTCCTGGGAGATGACCCTTCAGGGCAGCTGATGACCTCAGTGTACTTGCCTGGAGGTTTCCTGCCTGTCACAGAGGTCTTTTCCCGAAGGAGCGGGAGCCAAGTGAACTGGCGGGGGACTGTCCTTCTCTGTGCTTCTGGCCTCCAGACTCAGTGTCTTAGCTTCCTCACCAGGAGCTCAGTACCCCCCTTCCTGGAGACATCCTGCCTTCAGCCACCCGCTGCCTGTTCTCCTGGGGAGCTGCCCCTGCAGACCCTGAGTGTGCCTTGGGCCTCACAGTCACAGTCCACTCCAATCTGAAGGAGGTCACACCCACCAGGCAGGTGTCTCTGGTCAACAATCTCTCACTTTCATAAGCCCAAGTCTATGGTGTTGTCTGAGAAGCAGTGAAAGACCTACTTGCCCGGTGGCCACCAGATCAGGACAGGATGACTCCAAGGAGGCTTCCATTCCAAGGGATGGGTCTTCCAGAAAGAAAAGTCCTGGACATTTTCAGATGTGTCCCAAATAAAATGATGGTCCAGACAGCTTCCCCTTAGTGACAGCTTCATGTTGACCCTGAAAAAAATGTGCAAACCTAGGCGGACCAGCTGGGAGGAAGGAAGATGCGCAGGAGATGGCCGTCACACAGCCGGTGTTTGAAGGGTGGCTCTGGCTATGGCAGGAGGCAGCAGGGAGCCCCACAAGGCCATGTGAGCCCTGGAAGGAGGTGGCAGGGCTCCTCTGGGAGTGTGGGCCGACCACCCGTGAACTGGGCAAGTTCTGGTTTCATTTCTAAGGTGGAGCCTTAACTGGATGCTGGACGAGAAAGAGAAAGGAGCTGTGGCGTCTCCCAGCAGCAGGAAGAAGGGGTCTCCATGCCCTGAGGTGGGAGGTGTTGCTGGGAGCGGGTGGGCGGGTGCGCGTGGAGTCAGTGAACCTGGGCCCTTGTCCCAAGGGGTGCACTAGGGACTGTAGTCTCTACTGTTTTGTAACCTACTTTTAAAAACCTGAGTGTTGTGAGCACTTTCTCCTCATTTTTGTTCCTTTGGATTCAGCTGAGATGTTTTCATGACTCCTGGGGGAAATGTGTCCTATGTGACTGGTGGTGGGCCCGTCCCCACCTCTCCCCAGGGCTGCATAGCCTGGACTTCCTGCTGGCTTGGGAAGCTGGGTGACACTCAAGCCAGGGGAAGCTCTGGGCCTGGGGCTCAGCAGGCATTGCCCACCAGGTGGGGGAGCACAGAGTGGGGGAGCACAGCCAGAGGCTGGCAGTGGGCTTCGGAGCCATTGAGGGCTGAAGGGCTGCTCTGTGCTGGGCTGGTTATTCCCAGAGGACCTGCAAGGCTCCAGTGCATGGGCCAGTGATGGGACAGTCAGCTGGCCTCTGGTGACCATCCTAAGGACTACAGGGGAAAGATCCTGTGTGTGAGAGAGAGAGTGTGTGTGTGTGCGCGCACATATCCAAGTGCATCCTGGCCTCTTCTCCTTGCACCCTCACCAACCTTAGGTGTTTCCTGGTGGCTTTGTGTGGCCTTCCCTCTGCTCTTCCTGGTCTATTCCTTTGACTCCTACCACGCTGTTTGCTCCAGGGAGCCATGATGGGCTGAAGAGGGAGGCTGGACTCTGGGCCCTGAACAGAATCAAAGAAAAGCATGTTGATTTTTCAGTCGTGGGGAAGCTATGCCTGGGAGTCTGTCTTCAGAACAGGGCCCAGCCCAAGCAGTGGCATGCCTGGGTGGACGGCCCATGGCACCGAGCTCTCAACTCCTAAAATGGCACTGGTGTGGGCAGGGTGGCCACCAAAGTGACAAGGCTAAGCCTGAAGTGAGGGGCAGAAGCCAAGGAGACTGTGACATACCTTCTGACTCAGTCTTTCACAGCTCTGGAGCTCTGAAGTCTAAAATCAAGGTGCTGCAGGGTCCTGCTCCCTCCAGGGCCACAGTGACACGGTCATCTGGGGCAGAGCTGGCTGGACAAACAGAAGGTTGTCTGCAGAAATGAGCCAGAGCAGAGCCATGGCCCGTGCTGTGCTGCTTCCCTCACTGTGTCTTCCCTGCATGTTTTCCCCAGACGTGTTTGAAGGCCCTGGGAAAAGTGTTTCATCAGCATCGCTTGACAGCAGGTGGGAGGGACGGAGGCGGCGAGTAAGCTTGTCCTGTGTAGATGGTTTTCCTGGGAAGCGGGGAGGGGCTTGCAGGCGCAGGGGTGGTGAGTGGGTTTGGCAGGTACAGACATGGCCAGGAGGGCCCACCAGGACTCGCCCATATGGCCATCCTCCGTGGGTTCCCTGCTGGCCCCTGTGGGGTGGGCAGAGAACAGTGAGAAACAGTGAGGGTGTTTGCTTGGCTGTTCTTTTGAAGATAAAGATTTGAGATGACAGAGAAGACACTAGCAGTAGTTTTGATATAGGAAAGAGTCAGGGTGAAGGGTTTGGTAAATATATACAGTAGCTGAAATGGGACAGGGGCAGGTCTGGACAGCCTGTGAGATCTAGGTGGGAAAGTAGGAGATTTAAAAACATTCAACCTAAGGTTTTGACTAGGTAATAGGTTTAGGTGGCTTAAATCTCCAAATATGATAGGTTGTACCTGGAAAGTCTTGCTCTCGCCATCTGTCTCTGGCAAAGAGGATGCTGACTTCTCGCGGCAGGTGTAGTGGCCCCCGAGGCTGTGTAACAAGTGATCACGAGTGTAGTGTCTTGAGATGACGCAAACTCACAGCTCCTGAGGGTCAGGCTCTGGGTGTGGCTTCCTGGCACAAGGCTCACAGGGCTCCGAGGGCTGAGGTGGGTGCCCACTGCGCTAGCTCTGGAAGGAACGCTCCTTCAAGCTCTCCTGGGTGGTTGGCAGTCCACATCTTTGCCATTCAGCAGCCCACAGATGCTGGACACATGGGCTTTTGGTCTTCTGCTGGACCTTGGAAATAGGAAACTAGGAAACTTCAACATTCTGATCTCATGAAGCCAAATGCATTTCTCTCTTTTTATGATCTAAGTAAAACTTCTTGGTGTTGAAAGTATTCTTTTCTAACTAAAAATATAATACAAAATGATACAAAGTTTAAACCGTTTGAAATAAAAAAGTGTCAAAAATTCGAGGCCCAGGTATTTCTAGGAAGACAGTTTGGAAAAACCCAGCCCCAGCGCTGCTTCTCAGTTTCTTAAGTCAGCTGGCAATGACTGGACTACCATGTTTGAGGGAGGCTGCAGGGTGTGGGAGCCTGCAGGGTGTATGAGCCTGGTCCTCAGAGAGCCCTGGGATGAAGCTTGGATTTACAATGCCCTTGCAGGGCTTGTGAAGATCTATGGACCTGTCCAGGGGTGGAGCCAACCCATCTTGGAGGAGCAGCCAGTCTCTCTGGTGCTGAGGACTCTCAGAGAAGCTGATCAGGTGATCTTAGTGGCCCAGTTTGGAGACTGAGAGAGGAAAGACCTTGCTGCAAAGAAAGTCAGGAGCCAGAGGCTGCTTCCTCGCTGCAAGCAGACTCTGGACCCTCAGGCTGTGCCACATGGGCCCACAGGAGGAGGCAGAGTGGCATGCTCCTTGTCACTCATGGTCTGTCTCCACCCACCAAGGCAGCTCAGCAGTAAGGCGTGACTCCAAAGGACAAAGAGAGCAGCAAGCTGGCAGGTGCCTGCAGGCAGACAGCGGCTGGAGCCAAACCCCACTGAAGAGCACCGAGGGACGCAGTTACAGCACGGACTGGAAGAGGAGAATTAGTTTTGAATTAAAAAAATGGAAGTCCACATCTTCAAAGGGATGGCATCCTCTGCTTAGACACAAATTAATGGCCTGGGAGATTAAACGGAAGACAAATCTCAAGACCCAGAGACACGTATTTAGAGATGAAATCATATGGGGGAGCAGAACAAGACATGGATGCCGAAACCATCAGTGCGCATGGGAAAGTGACGTGGTGACGGGGCAGGAGAGGCGCTCACTAGACAGGCTGGAGAACACTCCCAGGCGTGAAGGGCCCGGGCCACCCGAGTCCTAGTGAGTCAGGAAAAGGTTTTGACTAGGGGTGTAGATGGTTCTTCTCCTCTGTCCCTCAGGGACCAGCAGGCCACCTGACTCACTTTCAAAGGGAAAGGGTCATTATTTATACAGTTAAAAGAAGAGGGGGCCGCACTCAGAGCTGCAGTCAAGCCCCCAAAGACAGAGGGGCCGCACAAGAGCTTTGCATGATGGGGAGGAGGCTGCCCACCAGCTGCGGGGCCAGCAGAGGCTCTGCCTTCAGGCTCTGCAGCTGTGTTGCCGCCAGCTGCTTCACTCCTGACAAGAACAATTGTAGGGGAGGTAAAGTTTATTTGGGGGCTCGAGGTTTCAGAGGTCTCAGCCCAACGTCAGCGGACTCCATTCCCCAGGGCTCGAGCTGAGGCAGGACATCATGGCAGAAGGAGGTGGCGGAGGGAAGCAGCTCACAGGATGATCAGAAAGCAGAGAGCTGTGCTCAACAAGGATAAAATATAATCACAACGGCACGGCCCCAGCGACCCTCCTCCTCCTGACACCCTACTTGCCTGAGGTTGCTACCCGGTTAATCCATTGATTAGGATTAACACACTGATTAGGTTAAGGGTCTCATAACCCAGTCATTTCACCTTTGAACTTTACTGCAATGTCTCACTCTGAGCTTTCAAGGGACATTCATCTAACATAATACCCACAACACACCAGAATTTCACTCAGCAGGTCCTGGGAGGACACCCTCCCGCCCCAACCGCTGGAGCGAATGGGGTTAAAGGGTCTGCATGGCTTTCACCGTGTCTGAGGCAGTGCCCAACTGGGAACATACTTGCATTAAAAAAATGATTCTTTATCTCAAATTCAAGTTTACCCACGTGACCTGTATTTCTTCGTATTTATGTATCTACTTTTGCCAACCCTGGCAGCTGTCTTCTTGGTGCCATCGGGGGGCTTTCAGCTTTGCCTTGGGAGTGGCCATGGTGTCTTTAAGCACCACGCACACAGTTAAGAAGAGAAGACACAAGTGTCCCTGGCCGCTTTCTGCCTATATCTTAATGACCAGAACATTGTCTCTTGGCTGGTCACACCCGGCCTCAAGGGAAGCTGGTTCCAATTGTAGCACTTAAAGCTTCTAGGTAAGAGGTGGGCATGGAGAGGCTGAGGGGAGTGGCTGCTGTCACACCCAGTGCTTCCCAGGGCCACTGCCCCTTGAACAGGTTGCAACGCACAAGCACAACACTCTGTCCTCATTGAATTTGGTGTGAAAGGCATGCACAAGGGCCGTTAAATCACTTAATTCTGCAAATCAAAACAGTCCACAGGGTGGCTTAAAACTGTGGTCACTGAGTACTGCTTACGAGTCTGTGGGTCTGCTGGGGGCCTGGTCCTGCTGGGCTCCCTCCTGCATCTGCGATGGACTGTAGCTCTTAGCCAACTCACTTGGGCTGTATTGATCCCCCTGCACGTGGCTTCTTTTCCTCCAGCAGTGTAGCGTGGGTGTGCTCACTGAGTGATGGGGCTGCAGAGCGAGAGCTACAGTCTGCAAGTCCTCAAGACCACACCCAGAGAGGCCAGAGCTCTGGTCCTGCCACAGCTGTTGGTCCAGGCAGGTCACAGGAGCAGCCCAGATTGAAGACATGGAAAAGTAGACCACCCGCCCATAGAGAACCACTGTACAGAGATGTTTTAATATATATTTTTATTTGTTCTAATTAGGTACACATGACAGTGGAACGCGTTTTGACATCATATATAAATGGGTATAACTTCTCATTTGTCTGGTTGTACATGATGTAGAGTCACACAGGTATGTGATCATATATGCACATTGGATGATAATGTCCAATTCATTCTACTATCATTCCTACCCCATACCTCCTCCCTTCCCTTCACTCTCTTTTGTCTAGTCCAGAATACTTCTATTCTCCCCATCCCCTTATTGAGAAGTAGTATCCACATATCAGAGAAAACATTTGGCCTTTGGTTCTTGGGATTGGCTTCTTTCACTTAGCATGATATTCTCCAGTTCCATCCATTTTCGGGCAAATGCCATAATTTCATTCTTCTTTAAGGCTTAGTAATATTCCATTGTGTATATATACCACATTTCTTTATCCATTCATCTGTTGAAGGGCATCTAGGTTGATCCCACAGTTTAGCTATTGTGAATTGAGCTACTATAAACATTGATGTGGCTGCGTCACTGTGGTATGCTGATTTTAAGTCCATTGGGTATAAACCTAGGAGTGGGATGATTAAGTCAAATGGTGGTTCCCTTCCACGTTTTCTGAGGAATCTCCACACTGCTTTCCATAGTGGTTGCACCAATTTGCAGTCCCACCAGCAAAGTGAGCGTACCTTTTCCCCCCACATCCTTGCCGACATTTACTGTTGCCATTCTGACTGGAGTGAGATGGAATCTCAGTGTAGTTTTGATTTACATTTCTCTAGTTGCTAGAGATGTTGAATATTTTTTCATATATTTGTTGATCAATTGTATTTCTTCTTCTGTGAAGTGTCTATTCAGCTCCTTTGCCCATTTATTGATTGAGTTATTTGGTTTTTCGGTGTTAAGTTTTTGAGTTCTTTATATATCCTGGAGATGAATGTTCTATCTGAGGTGCAGGTGGCAAAGACTTTCTCCTATTCTGTAGGCTGTCTCTTCACGATCTGGATTGTTTCCTTTGCTGTGAAGAAGCTTTTTAGTTTGATTCCATTCAATTTATTGATTCTTCATTTTACTTCTTGTGCTTTAGGAGTCTTATTAAGGAAGTCAGTTCCTAAGCTGACATGGTAGAGATTCGAGCCTACATTTTCTTCCAGTAGGCGCAGGGTCTCTGGTCTAATTCCTAGGTCCTTGATCCACTTTGAGTTGAGCTTTGTCCATTTGTTGAAGAAGCTATCTTTTCTCTAGTGTAGGTTTTTGGCGCCTTTGTCTAGTATGAGATAACTGTATTTATGTGGGTTTTTCTCTGTGTCTTCTATTCTGTACCATTGGTCTACATATTTGTTTTGGTGCCAATACTATGCTGTTTTTGTTACTATGGCTCTGTAGTATATATAATTAAATGTCTGGCATTGTGATGCCTCTTGCTTCACTTTTCCTGCAAAGGATTGCTTTTGCTATATTAGGTCTCTTATTTTTCCAAATGAATTTCATGATTGCTTTTGCTATTTCTATAAAGAATGTCATTGGGATTTTAATAGGAATTGTATTAAATCTGTATAATGCTTTTGGTAGTATGGTCATTTTGATAATATTAATTCTGCCTATCCAAAAGCATAGGAGATCTTTCTATCTTCTAAGGCCTTCTTCAATTTCTTTCTTTAGTGTTCTGTAGTTTGCATTGTAGAAATCTTTTACTTCTTTTGTTAGATTGATTCCCAAATATTTTAATTTTTTTGAGGCTATTGTGAATGGAGTAGTTTTCCTAATTTCTCTTTCAGTGGATTCATCACTGATGTATAGGAACACATTTGATGTATGGGTGTTGATTTTATATTCTTCTACTTGACTGAATTCATTTATTAGTTCTAGAACATTCCTGGTAGAATGTTTTGGATCTTCTAAATATAGAATCATGCCATCAACAGATAGTTTGAGTTCTTCTTTTCCTATTCATATCTTTTTGATTTCTTTCTTCTATCTAACTGCTCTGGCTAGAGTCTCAAGGATGATGTTGAATAAAAGTGGTGAAAGAGGGCATCCTTGACTTGTTCCAGTTCTTAGAAGGAATTCTTTTATTTTTTTCACCTTTTACAATGATGTTGGGCTTGAGTTTAGCATAGATAGCTTTTACAATGTTGAGGTATATTCCTACTCTCCCTAGTTTTCTAGTGTTTTGAACATGATGGGGTAGAGTATTTTGTCAAATGCTTTTTCTGCATCAATTGATAAAGTCATATGATTCTTATCTTTAAGTCTATTGATGTGATGAATTATATTGATTTCCATATGTTGAACTAAGCTTGCATCCCTGGGATGAAACCTACCTGATCATGGTGCACTATCTTTTAAATATGTGTTTGTATTTGATTTGCCAGAATTTTATTGAGAATTTTTACATCTATATTCATCAGGGATATAGGTCTGAAGTTTTCTTTTCTTGATGTGTCTTTGTTTGGTTTTGGTATCAGTGATACTAGCCTCAGAGTGAGTTTGGAAAGATTCCTTCTGTCTCTATTTCATGGTATAATTTGAGAAGTTTTGGTATAAATTCTTCTTTGGAGGTTTTGTAGAACTCAGCTAAGAATTTCTGTTGGTAGGCTTTTTTTTTTTTAATAAGATTTTTTAAACTTTTATTTTATTTATGTATTTGGTATGTGGTGCTGAGGATTGAACCCGATGCCTCACATGTGCGAGGCAAGTGCTCTACCACTGAGCCACAACCCCAGCCCTATTGGTAGGCTTTTGATGGTGTCTTCTATTTCATTGCCTGAGATTGATCTGTTCAAATTGTGTATGTCCTCCTGGTTCACTTTGGGTAGGTCATATGTCTCTAGAAATTTGCCAGTGTCTTCAGGATTTTCTATTTTATTGGAGTATAAGTTTTCAAAATAGTTTCTAATTATCTTCTGTATTTCAGTAGTGTCCATCATGATATTTCCTTTTTTACCATGAATTTTAGTAATTTGAGTTTTCTCTCTCTTTCTCTTCATTAGCATAGCTAAGTGTTTATCAGTTTTATTTATTTATTCAAAGCACCAGCATTTTGTTTTGTCAAAATTTTGAATTGTTTCTTTTGTTTCAGTTTTATTGATTTCAGCTCTGATTTTAATTATTTCCTGTCTTCTACTGCTGTTAGTGTTGATTTGTTCTTTTTGCTAGGGCTTTGAGATGTAATGTTAGGTCTTTTATTCATTGACTTTATATTCTTTTAATGAATGAGCTCAATGCAGTGAACTTTCCTCTTAGCAGTGCTTTCATGGGGTCCTAGAGATTTTGATATGTTGTATCACTTTTCTCATTTACCTACAAGTATTTTTTATTTCATCCCTGAATTCTTCTGTTATCCATTCATCATTCAATGTTGTATTATTTAGTCTCTGGGTGTATTTTAAAAATAGAATAACTTCTATTTTTTATTCTATCATTGATTTCTAATTTCATTCCATTGTGATCTGATAGGATGCAGGGTATTATCTTTATTTTTTTTGTATTTGCTAAGAGTTGCTTTATGGTATGAAATATGGTCTATGTTGGAGAAGGATCCATGTGCTGCTGAGAAGAAAGTGTATTCGCTCATTGATGGACGAAATATTCTATATATGCCCCTTAAGTTTAAATTATTGATCATATTATTTAGTTCTATAGTTTATTTATTTAGTTTTTGTTTGGAAGATATATCAAGTAGTGAGAGTGGTGTGTTAAAGTCACCCAGTATTATTGTGTTGTAATCTATTTGCTTCTTGAAATTGACAAGTATTGGTTTGATGTATGTAGACGCTCATTGTTCGGGGTATAAATATTTATGATTGTTATGTCTTGTTGGTGTATGAGTCCCTTAAGCAGTACAAAATGTCCTTCTTTGTCTTTTCTCCTTAACTTTGGTTTGAAGTCCACTTTATATGATGATAGAAACCCTGCTTGTTTACGTGAACCGTGTGTGTGATATGTTTTTTTCCCATCCTTTCACCATCAGTCTGTGGATGATTTTTGCTATGGGGTGAGTCTCTTGGAGACAGCTTATTGTTGGGTCTTGTTTTTTAAACCAATCTACCAGTCTATGTCTTTTGGTTGAAGAATTTATGCCATTAATGTTCAAGGTTATTATTGAGATATGATTTGTATTCTCAGTCATTTTGATTTATTCCTAGTTTTTAATTTGAATCAGTTTCTCCTTTGATTTCATTAGTGTAGTTCCTACCTTCACTGTTTTTCACTTTTCTTTTTCATTTCATCTTCATGGAATATTTTGTTGAGAATGTTCTGTAGTGTAGGGTTTCTAGTTGCAAATTCTTTTACCTTTTTTTTATCATGGAAGGTTTTTATTTCATCTTCAAATCTGAAGCTTAATTTTTCTGAATATAGGATTCTTGGTTGGCATCCATTTTCTTTCAGAGCTTGGTATATGTTATTCCAGCACCTCCTATCTTTGAGAGGCTGGGTTGAGAAATCAGCTGAGATCTGTATTGGTTTCCCCCTATGTATAATCTGATATTTTTCTCTTGCAGCCTTTAAAATCCTATCTTTATTCTGTATGCTAGGCATTTTCATTGTAAAGTGGCTTGATGTGGGCCTGTTGTAATTTTGCACATTTGGGGTCCTGTAAGCCTCCTGTATTCAATTTTCTATTTCATTCTTTAGATTTGGCAAATTTTCTGATATTATTTCATTGTAAAGATTGTACATTCCCTTGCTTTATATCACTACTCCTTCATCTATCCCAATAAATCTTAAATTTGGTCTTTTCATGTCATCCCATAATTCTTGGAAGTTCTGTTCATGGTTTCTTAACATCTTCTCTCTGGTGGTCCACTCAATCATTTTCAAGATTACATATTTTGTCTTCATTGCCTGAGATTCTGTCTTCCAAGTGGTTTATTCTGTTGGTTATGCTTTCTATTGAATTTTTAATTTGTTTTATTTTTCCTTGATTTCAGGGATTTCTGTTTTTTCCCCCCAGAATCTTTCTTTATTGAAGTGATCTTTTACTACCTGTATTTGCTCTTACGCCATTGGTTACTTCACAGATCAGTTTTACTATTACATACTAAACTCCTTTTCTTTTTTCCACTGTGGTGTTGATATATTCTGTAATTGAAGTATCTTGGTTTGCTTGGAGAGATTTGTTCCCTTGTTTTTTCATGTTGTTTGTATGTCTCCCTATCTAACAATATGGATCTGAGGCAGTAGAGTTTTTATCCTGTGGACTTATACTGTCCCTGAAGTTTTCTAGTACCTCACTGTTTATGGGGAGACAGATGATAATAACAATCAATGCAAACAATATACAGCATTAAACTAATAGTTCCTATGATGATGTATGCAATGTTAATTACCACAATAAACAGAAATGATATAATCAGTTATTGCCTATAATACAAATAGCAAGTTTGCAAAAGGGTTTACATTTTCAAATTGTGGACAGGGGTATAGGATGTGGTGATTATGAGGGAGGAAGAGAGAAGACTAAAGGAAGTAAAAGATTAAAGGAAGAGTGAAAGAGAGAAAAATGGAGATTGGCTGTTAGTAGAAGAAAAGACATAATCAAGGGAAACAGGTAGGATTAAAAATATATATAAAAACAAACATTGTTTAAAAAATTATAAATAAAAATAAAAGAATACAAAATAAAACTAAAATATACTAATCAAACATCATAGTTCACAAAAAACTAATCTATGTAAAATAACTGGCTTCAAAAATGCTAGAGATGAGAAGAAAATCAATTAGGAGACTGTATAAATGTCCATGTACCATTAAGGTCTCAAACAGTGAAAAAGAATTTAAAAAAGAAAAGAAAAGAAAAGATCTTGATGAAATTTGAAGAATTCTTTCCGTTGGCATTCAGAAGATTCTCAGCTTCTCTTCTCAGCAGTTTTAGGTGGCGTCTTCTGGAGTGTGATGCTCCACCTCTGAATTGCTGGAGTGAGAGAGGTCATCCCATAGGCAGAATTCCTGGAGGCAAGGTTTAGGCTTAGGTGGGCTCCAGGCTCTTTACTGAATGCCAGTTGGTCTGGAGATTTTAAATCAGTGCACCTCCATCACCCAGTACTTGCTGATCCATGCCGGAAGCATGGAAGCAATCTCCCTGGGTTCTGCTTACGTTGTGGGGGGCCCAGTTCCTAGTCCCCTATGTCACTTGTGGACCCCACATTTCCTGGTCTTGGGTTCAGTCTCTATACAATCTCTCCCACCCCAGCCCTTCGAGTTCTGGGCCAGCTGAGTCCCTCCCAGCCAGTCCTGCACATGGGTGGATAGGAGGGGGAGTGGTAGAGCCGGGTAGGTTTCCATAACCAGTCATCCCTGTGCAAACCTTTTTCCACGTCTGATTTTCTCCTGGTCACTTAGGCACACTCTGTGTCATGCAGTGTGTGTTTACTGGGTCTGTATTTTGGGGCATACTTGGATTTGCCAGGAATTGGCTCCCTCTGCAGCCAGCCCCCACACCACAGCTACAGAATGATTCCTTCCTTTGTGCTCTGCAGGCTCTCTATAGCTATGGCAGCTTCTTTCCCCACACATGGATATTGCCCAGTGTGTCCTTTGGTTTTGCTGGGCGATGTCCTTGGTCTCTAAGTGCTCTGTACTCTGGCACACCTTGGGCCTCCCCCAAATGCAGGTTTCTTTACCTCCCTTCTCCCTCTATTCTGCTTACCAAGGGACCTCTCTGGCTGGAGCTTATGGCCTGCTGTGGCAGTGGCTGTAGTACTGGCTGTGCCGCTGGGGATTTTTTCCTTATTTTATTATATCCAACCTCCTGTGTCCCTGGTCTGCTTCAAATGTCCAGTTTTAGGTTCCAATAAAGTCCCTTCCCCCATTTTTTTGTTCACCCATGTCATGAGTGGCAGTATTAATAATTGCTCAGACATGGATTGTCTTTAAATGCAAGCATATATTTGATCACACCAATCATCAAATATAAACAATTAATGCAAAAAGTGTTGGATATGCTGGAGCACCCCAACTAGCATTCAATGCACACTAATTAAACACTATAGGTAAGTCACACTATCCTAGGGCAACTAAACACTACTAGTAATTCACACAATCCTAGGGAAAACACAAGCCCCAAAATACCTCTGGTGCCATGCAACTTCTCTTAGCCAAAGAGCAGACGTTGTCCTTATCTGGTGGTTCTCTTCACCCGATGGCTGGACGTCAGGGAATGGTGGCAGGGGTGATCCAGGGATAGACAGCAAGGTGGCCAGTCTCACTTGGAACAAAAGCCCTCAGTGTGGCAGGACAAGCAGTTTAAATATAGTTCCAAGTTGATGGTGTGAGCTGGTGATTGGTTACACCCAAGGAAGGTCAATGTCCATTGGTTATGTCCAGTGAGATGATGTAATTGGAACTGGACATATCATTTGCGCATGTGCATGGAGCTGTGCTCCCTATCAGTTATAACCAGTCATTGCTAAGCAGGCCTATGGCTAGTGCCCTTACGGCCCCTTATCGATCGTAAGCAGGCATGACTAAGAATGTCAATGGCTGCTGTTCCTTATGGCCAGCAACTTAGTGAGTCCTTGGCATGTCCAGGCATGTCTATGGCAGATGCTCCTTACAACCCACCTTGAGGAGAAGCCGCCTGTCTGCTTTCTTGGTGTTACACCACGGAGCAGCCAGGAATACTACCTTCTCTATTCTGCCATCTTCGGATCCCCCATACAGAGATTTTAGACAGGGATAAAAATCATCTTTTTATTGATTCTCATTTATCAATAATGTGCTGACCCCTCTTTTCCAGGTATCACTGACGACTCAGGAATCTGAATAATTCAAGCTGGATGAAAAACAATGCTGCCTGCTGCAGAAGGAAAATAGAGGTGGCACAGTATGCACTTTGGAACATTCTACTCCTCCTTTTTCAGGTACATGACTCCCTGACTTATTTCACAAAAATAAGCCTTTTATTTGAAATATAAGATACATGCAGAAAAGCACACACATCTTAACAGTGCCACCTGCTAGACTTTTGCAAAGAGGCCACAGCACGGCAGCCTGCACAGGGGCAGCTGCACTGCACGCCACCCCTGGGAGCTCCAGCATCTCCCTGTAGGCATCAACCTCCCCTGGCAGCTGCCGTGCTTGCCCCTGGGGTTTGATCTGTTTTTGAATGTTGTATAAATGGAATCACACAATGCGAGTTCTTTTGCATATGTTTTATTTCTTTTAACAGTATGTGTGAGCTTCATCTGTGAAGTTGCAGAGGGCTGGGGCTCCTTTCCATTGATCACCACCCACATCTCATTCTGTGGGCATTCCAGCCTATGTATCCATTCTCCCCTTGATGATGTTTTGGTCATTTCTGAGGTGGAGCTGTTTTGAATGACATTGCTGTGAATGCCCTTGCGCATAGCTTCCAGTGCTTATTTGCCGAGTCAGTGAATGGTGCACTCAAGGGAACTGCTGGGCCACCGTGCATGCGTGTCAACTAACAGGTACCCCTGATGCATCTCCAGAGGTCATGCCAGTGCACCCTGCAGCTGGTGCAGAGCTCCAGAGGCTTTCCAGCATTGCCCACTGTTGCTCTTGCTTGTCTAGTGCTGGTCATTGTGGAGAGGGAAACTGCAGTTGTATTGCTTTAATTCACAGTTTTTCTGATTTCACTCTGATAAGTGTCTTTGATGAATGAAGTTTTTCATTTGAATGTACTCTAATTTTTATTAATTCCCTACTATGCTTCATACTTGTGTCTTATTGAAAAAATTTTGGCCACCCAAGAACATGAAGATATGTTCTTAAGTTCTCTTCTAGGAACTTTTCTTTTTATCTTATATGTTTATATCTATCATCCAAATGGAATTGAGTTTTGTTTAAGATGTTAGATAGGAGTCAAGATTCATTTGTTAAAATAGACAAAATGACTATTATTGAGATCACCCTTTCCCCACACCTTTTTTAATAAATAAAATGACTTTGTTCTATTTTTGAACTTCTTCTGTTAACTCATTTTTCTTTTTACTTTTTTTTTTCTTTTTAGTACCTGGGATTAAGCCCAAGGGCACTTAACCACTGAGCCACATCCCCATCCCTTTCAATTTATTTATTTTGAGATAGGATCTTCCTACGTTGCTCAGGGCCTTGCTAAATCACTGAGGCTGGCCTTTAAATTGCAATCCTCCTGCCTCAGCCTTCTGAGTCAGTGGAATTACAGATGTGTGGCACCATGCCCAGCTAACTCAATTTTCTATCTTTCAGTTTCATAACCTTGTTTTAAGTGCTGATATCTAGTATTTTAAGACTACCAATTTTGTTCTTCAACATCGTCTTTGCTGCTCTTTGACCTTTGTGTTTCATAAAAACTATGAAGTCGGTTTTTCAGTCTTATTTTCTGAGATTTTAAAAATCAGAATGGTACTGAATCTATAGATAAATTTGGAAAAACTGAACATCTTTCACTCTTGAGTCTTGAAATCAGTAAACATAGTATATTCTTTCAGTTTATGTTTACTTCTATTTTCTTTCAATGATGTTTTATGTTTGGTATGTGAAGAGTTTGCTATCTTTTGTTTGACTTATTATTAAGCCATGCTTTTCAAAGTCACAAATGGTATTACTCTTATGTATCAAGGTTTATGCCCACATAATTGTATGGGGTTAAACACTAGTCAGTGCCCAGGACAGCTTGCATTGAGAGAGGAAGGACTCTAAAAAATGTGATAACAAAAAAATGGAGAGCGGGGCTGGCCACTTCCTGATCTTCAGTCTTTAGGTGAGAGTCAGAGCAAGTGAGCTTGGATGTAAAGTGAAATAATCCACTCATAAGAAAGCCACCTGCGTGGTGGGCATGCAACTTGTCCTCTATATCCCCCTGCTTGTAGAGGTGGGCCAGCCTTGCACTGTATCTCAGCCTGCCTCCACCAGGGAGTGCATGAGTAATAGAATGTACGAAACCTCTGCTGCATTCTCTGGGTTCTGGTAAACAGTCTGTGGGGCATTTGTGCAGCCCTGGTGCTGAACAAATCACCTCATAGTTCTTGGATATTCTGTCCCATGTTTTCATTCTTTTTTCTGTTTGCCTTTCAGTTCTGGAAGTTTTTTTGAGCATGTTGGGCTCCCTGATTCTTCCCTCAACTGTGTCCACTCTACGGATGAGTCTGTCAGAGACAGTCTTCATTTCTCTTACGGCACTTTTGCTTTCGAGCATTTCCTCTGGATTCAGTGTTTACATTTCCTGTCTTGTGCTTATGTGACCATCTGCTCTTGCATGCTCTTCACTTTTTCCATTAGAACTCTTAGCATATTAATCATTGTTATTTTAAATATCTTATTGGTGGATTCCAAAATCCCTGCCATGTCCAAGTTTGGTTCAGATGGCTGCTTGGTCTCATAGAGTGGTTTTTATTATTTTGGCTCTGAGTGCTCTTTGTAACTTCTTGTTGAAATCCTGATGTGATGTGCCAGGTCAAAGAAATTGAAGCAAATGATGTTTAGCATGCAGTTCACTCAGTAAGGTATTAGGTTGTGTCTGCTGCTATGTGAGGTCAGAGGTTAAAAGTCCCCTTAGCACTCTTCTTTTTGCACCTCACTCCCAACCTACGTAGTTTTGGGTTTACCTAGGGATATCTCCAATAGGGTATAAAACCTGCAGTTCTTTCACTTTTAATTCCTTGTTATTATACAGACACCTGTTGATGTGCTGATGAAGCTTGGAGGGAAGGGAAGCATTCTATAATCTTAGGAGTGGGTCTCAGTCTTTTCCTGAACTCAAGTTGGTCATTTCTCTTTCTTCAGGCCAATTAGGCCCTTGTAAAATCAAGTTTGGCTCTGATTAGACAGGTCAGAGGAATGGAATGCTGTGGACACATTTTGGAATGTGTCCCCTCTGCCTGCTGGAAGCATGAGGAGTTGTCACAGCAGAAGCCTGGCAGGGGTTCTGAAGGGGAGAGATGTGGCAGTGTGGGGGCCTCTGCAGGTAGCTCCCTGGAGCCTTAAGTACCCCACCTTGTGCAGCTGAGGGCCCCTGCTCCCCTTCAGCTGAAGTTCTCTGCACCTGTCTATCTCCTCAGTTGCCAAGGTGGCAGGCATGTGCCCTGAACCCTCTGTTCTCTGATGGACATAGAATATTTTGTTTTCAATATGCATTTCTTTTTTAATTGTGGGAAGGGGACTGAAGATTTCCAAGCTCTTTACATGTTGGACTGCACACTGGAATTCTCTCTGCAGAGCACTCTGTTGTGTGTGTGCATGTGCGTGTGCATGTGTGTGTGTGTGCACTCATGCATACATTCATTCAGTTTTGAATGGCAAGCCAATCTTACATTGTTAAAATAAACTCAATTTGGTCATGATGTATTATACTATTTATATATGATTCAATTTATATATAATTGAATACAATTTGATAATATTTTATTTGGATTATTCATTCATATTCCTAGGAGAAATTGGTGATTTCTTTCTGATGAAATTCTTACAGGGACATTTTGACTTTGAGATTCAATTTCTCCAATAGGCATAAATCTATTCATATTTTCTATTTTTTTCTTTCTATTGATTTTAGTAAATTGTGACTTCCTAAAATTTGTGCATAAGTTTTTCATATCATGCTATAGTTTAAGGGCAACTTCTATTCTCTGTATTGGTAATTTATGCCTTCTCTGCTTTACTCAAACCTTTTAAGGATTTATTAATTGTATTAGCTTTTTCAAAGAACCGATTTTCATTTTAATGTTGACTTCTTTTTGTAAGGCCAGATATAGAAGACCCTTCAACCCGCCAGGGGCCCAAATGGAGTCAGGCGGCTCACACAGGACTGGGACATCTCCACAGCCCTCAGGCCCTTGAACAGAACGGGTGAGGGTCTATGGCATGCAGGTGACTTATGGATAGACTCCCGAGACAGAGGTGGCTGAAAGGTCAGGGGAAACAGGGGAACTTACCTCACTCCTATTGGTCTGGATAAAGGGAAATGGAAAGGAAGAGCAGCTCAGGAATTCTCCTAGTTTGTATGGAGAAGAGAGTAGACCTCAGCCCCTGTGGGGAAGACCCAAAAAACTCTCCTGGATTTCGGCACCAAACGTAAGGCCAGATATAGATGACCAAAAAGAGGCAAATTAAAACTGCGGAGCAAGGCTTTACTGATGTGCGCTCCTGGGCGAGACTCCTCAGTCCAACAGAGTGGGTCTTGGAGAATTGCACACGTGCTCGGTGGGGTAGACATTTTATGGGCTTAGGACAGGAAGGGGAGGGCTTGGGGCAGGGAAAGGAGGGTTTTGGAGTTCTGTGTCCCCTCTTGGATTGGTCAGGCGATCCTGCTGAGATCAGTGTCCTTCCAAGATGGGTCAGGAGAAGTCCACCGATTGTTAGGAGATGCCATTACTGCTTATGTGTCAGCATCTGATTGGTTGTTCTTTTGCGTGTGTGGGCGGCTTGATGCTTTGTTCCTTTGGCTGCCTTAACTACCTGACACTTTTCTGAAGACCGTGTTTTAAACAATTATTTCTGACTCTATCATTTCTTCTACTTTCCTTGGACTTAATTTTCTTTTCCTGTTTTTGCTTGTTCTTCTAAACAATAGACATTTGCATCAGCTTTTCTTCTTTTCTAGAATATAAATTTAGTGATATAAATTTTCGTTTAATACAGTTTTCATGCATTTTGACATATTTTCATTGTCATTTACTTCAGAATATTTTTAAAAATTCCATTGAGATTTCTTCTTGATGCATAGAGAATTTAGAAGAGAATGGATTGATTTTTCAATACTTGGGATTGCTTTCTAAATTCAATTTTTTTTATTTAATTCTGCTGTGGTCAGAGAACATATTCTGAATAATTTAAAAATTGAAGTTTGTCAACTGAATTATGATCTGGTTTATATTCAGTTTTGATTAATGGTCTAGATCTGAGATTCTCAAACCTTTTGGTCTCTTTACACTCTTAAAAATTATTGGGGTCTTGAAGAAACTCTCTATATGTTTATACATATTGATGCGAACCATGTCAGAAATGGAGACACTTTCTTTTTAAACAGTAATCCTAAGCCTATTCCCTATTAGCCTAAATAAATTTTATTTATTTTATTTTATTTTATTGGTACCAGGGATTAAACTCAGGGATACTCACCCACTGAGCCTCATCCCCAGCCCTATTTTATATTTTATTTAGAGACAGGGTTTCATTGAGTTGCTTAGCACCTCGCTTTTGCTGAGGCTGGCTTTGAACTTGCGATCCTCCTGCCTCAGCCTCCTGAGCCACTGAGTTATAGGCATGTGTCACCAGGCCCAGCCTAAATACAATATTTATATGAAAAAATATGTTTTCACAAACAAGAAAATTAATGACAAAAGTAATGTTGCTTTACATTTTTCACACCTTTCTGATGTCTGACTTAACAAGACAACTGGATTCTCCTGTCTGCTCTGCATCCAATCTGTCTCAGTATGTTATTCTGATTAAAGCATCTGGAGAAAATTCAGCTCCACACAATATATATTTGGAAAAAAAAGAATATGTTAATGTACTTTTTAGGTGAGTTTTCAGCAAAGCTCAATAAGTGATAATTACTTAAAGGTTTGTCACAGTGTGAAATCTGAAATTGTACCAATGAATTTTTGTAATGTTACATTAAAATCCATTTTTGCCTATAATCTCAGTGGCTCAGGAGGTTGAGACAGGAGAATAGCAAGTTGGAGGCCAGCCTCAACAACTTAGTGAGACCCTGTCTCAAACTAAAAAGCAAAAAAGGGCTGTGGATGTAGCTCAGTGGTAGAGTGCCCCCAAGTTCCATTCCCAGTAGAAGAAAGAAAAAAAGAAAAGAAAACCATTATCATATCACGCACTTCAAATAAATGTTTTATTTACGCATTGGTCACATGAAAAATATCAGCCATTGGCTTATGGAAATCTTAAAATATTGACAAAATTATATAAGATCAAAAAATCAAATTCACTCATTTCACTCATCTTATTAGAAAATATTGAGAAGCTGTATGGTGGCAACCCTGTGGTGACAGATTCAAGTTCCCAAAATTCTGATTTCCATTTAACTGAAGTTTTAACATTGACAATGATTTGAATATTTTTCCTTGAAAAGACAGGCTTGCTTTGTGCATTTTGAGAATGTCTGCCAATACAAGTCTGATTAACTGTAATTTGTTGTTTTTCCAAGTAATAATGTTGTTCCATGAAAAAAGAGGCCAATTCAGTGTGCAATTAAAAAGAATCACACAGTTACTTTTCTTAGAACCATGAAATTCCAGTGTGCGTTAGTCATTGCATCATACAGACTAGGAAGCGTGCCTGCTGAAGGCTCTGGATGTGGTACCACCAGCAGCGCCCCGGCACTGCAGGGGTGTTCCTAGTGGTGCTGGCTCTCTTGTCTGTCTTTCGAGTGTCGGGGGTAGTGAGCATGGTGACACCAGTGCACGTTGGTGCCGTCTCCCTGCTCTGCAGAAAGGGACACAGCATGACCTTGGGATCACCAGGGCCAATGCCCAGGCAGCGGGACAGGCATCGTGATCTCTTGAGCCCCCGGGATGTACCGAGGGACGTGTGCTGGGATGCCATGCTCCGGGTCCCCACTGATGGGCCAGGGTGTCCCTCAGCACAGCCCTTCCCTTCAGAGCCTGAATTCTGTTTCTGAAGTTTTTATTTTCCCTGCTGTGTGAAGCCATGGGAAGCCCCGTGTGGCCCCTCGGTCCCTGGCTGCTGAGTCCCCCGCTTGTCTGGCTGTGCGTGTCTCTAGGGGAGGAGGCTGGGTCCTTCAGACTCACTCCTGCTTGCCTCTGCCCTGGGAACCTGGCCTCTCCAGTCTGGTGGGCTCGGTGCCTTCAATTTACAGTTTTGACCCTTGGAGACCACGGGACACAGCTCAGTTCTTTCTTCCTCTCTGCAGTCACCTGCCATCAGCTTCTCTGCCTGTCTTTCCACTAAGGCACCCGGCAGCGCCTTGAGGGAAGGAGCATGTGCTGCTGGGGCCTCTGGTGGCTGAAGGCCTGGCTGCCTGGCTGCTCTGCTACCCCGGGGGTGGCGCCGTGTGCTGCTGCCCTTTGCAGGCAGGGCCGCTCCTGCTGGTCCTCGGCCTCTCCCCATCAGCCTTCCTCCTGGGCCCCATTGTCCACTTTCTACACCGTCCAGCCTGCACTCTTGTAGGCTGCAAGGCCTTCAGAGAGCACCTCCTGTGTGTCAGCTGCTCCTCTGGACACTGTCCCCTGAGCGCTGGGGTTTGGTCAGAGGACAGAGGGATGGCTGTCCAGTGCTACAGAAGCTCGCCTCAGAGGCTCGTATCAACGCATAAAAGACCAGCACAAATTCCTCAGCAGGCCACTCCAGCCAGGTTTCTAGCCCACACCCTGCTCTGCTTCTAAAGGGCAAGGGTGATTTTTAAAAACTATTATTCTAGCTGCAAACCGTGGGCACATGGCAGAGGAGCAGGTTGCCCTGTGCCTACCAACCACAGGGCCTGATCTGTGGCTGGGGCCTCAGTGGACCTGCTGTAATCATTTCTCTGGGCTGACACAACAAAGTGCCACAAGTGTCTTACAAAACAGAAATGTGGTCTCAGTTCCGGAGGCCCCAGTTCTGAGGTCCAGGTTTGGTGTCAGGGCCGGTTCCTTCTGAGGCTGAGGGAGTCTATCCCATCTCGCTGGCTTGAAGTGGTGGCTGCTGTCCTCAGCTCTCCTCGGCTTGAGGACGCATCTCCTCCGTCTCTGCTTTGGTCTTCAGGTAGAGTCTTTCCTGTGTGTGTCCCCGGGGCCACATTTCCATTTCTTACTAGGACATGGCCCTGCTCCAGCATGGCATCTTGTCAGCTAGTTCCATCTGCACTGAATTCATCTCCAAACTCCCACGACCTATGGCATTTACAGTTAGGATTCTGGATATGAATTTTGAGGTGATGCCATTCAACTCCTAACACCCACCTAACTTTCTTTTAGATCCTGAATACTGATTTCCCATCCTGCCCCAGGCCCCAGGGTGTGTGTGCATACACACAAGTGTGCATGCGTGTGCAAATATCATAGGTTTCCTTATTATGCACAGCTGGGGACACAGGACCGAAGAGAAAATAATCCCCAGCAATCCTGCTGCCCTTGAAAAGCTCACATTTAATCAGGGGAAGGAGGACAATAGTGGCCGCTAAGCGGATGGAGAGGATCTTGTCTAGACGCCGTGTCCCTAAAGAAACAGGATCAGTGATGGGCTGCAGGCTGGCTGGAGGCTGGCAGTGCTGTGCCATTGCACAGAGTGGGTCTGGGAAGGTCCCTCTAAGAAGGCAGGGGCAAGGACCCCAGGGAGGGGGATGAAGGCTCCAAGGCAGGCCCAGCACCATCTCCTCCCGGAGCAGTGAGGCTTGTGTGGCTGAAGAGCTGCAGGACAGGAAGAGCAGGGGATGAGCTGCGGGGCCGTGGGGTCCAGCCTGCGGGGTTAGAGCCAGGTAGAGCCGTGGCATTCATGTGCCCCTCGAGAGGGGAGTCTCAGGAGGGGTTCCAGCAGGCAGCGTGGCTTGCATTCAGAAACATCTCTTAGGTGTCCCTGGCTGCCTTATTACATAACAGAGACGAGGCTGGCAGGCCGGAGGGCTGCAGGGCTTCTTTCGGTCACAAGCTTCCAGGGGCAGACTTTGACTAAAATAGACACCTTCAAGTCCTCCTCATGCCAGTCAGAAGGCAGAGGCCTGCCTCCCTCCTCTCCCGGGATGCTGGGGTAGGGAACCCAGTGAAAGGCACAGTCCTGCTGCTTTCCGCCTTCTGGGAGCCGGGCCTCATGTCTACACCTGTTCCCCATGTAAGGCTTCTGAGTGAAAGGCAACAAATTCTCCAAGACAGACTGCCACCCCCGCCCTTCTGTAAATGGGCTTGCTGCAGAAAAGTGGGTCACGCGTAAAAAATGGGCTTGCATAGAACAGGAGCACTCTGCAGACTCCTCAGGCCGCTGGTGCACATGAGGGTTGGGCCTGGAGGGAGCAGCACCCCAAGTCTTTGTGACCCAGTGAGACCCAGGAGTCCGTGTTTGTCCCTGAGCAGCCTCACACCTGCTCCACCTACAGTGAGTGGTGTGGAAGCTGAGGGCCTGGGTGTGTGGCTTTGGAACCTTCCAGAGAGGCAGAACCGAGTGTACTGGTTATCACTTCCTGACTCCTGAAAGAAATAGATGCTGATCTTTCCCACAATGAATTCCCTTTAGGGCAAGGCTTGGGGAAATCTGAGCAGAGAGTCTGGCAAGTGGAAAGAAAAAGGATTCCCACCGTGGAAGCTGATTCCACCCTGCTCTGCTTTCCACAGGCCCAGCATGTGCTGACCGTGTCCCTGTGCGGAGGGCAAGGGCCAGGAGCCCCTCCTTCCTGCCATTTACAGAGCAGCTTCCTCTAGAGTCGAAGCATCATGAGCCATGGATGTAATTTTTAATGTTCTAACAGCCATATCGAATAAGAGGAAACAAGTGAATTTGAATGATATAATGTATTTAACCTGACATATCCAAAATGTCACTGTTTCAGTCTGTAACGCATATCAACCATTATTAATGACATTTTTACACGCTCTTCTTAGAGTGCCTTTGGAGTCCAGGCTGTGCTCCTCACCCCAGCACAGCCTGCACATTTCAAAGGCTCAGAGGCCACCTGTGGCTGGCGTCTGCTGTGTTGGGCCCCTGCCTCTGGAAGGAGAAAGTGACTGCGACTCTGGGCCTTTTCCATCTGTGTTCCCAGGAGAGCGGTGAGGCAGGGACAGTGCTCTGTGGTGCCAGGCTTGGTCGTCACTGAAGGCCATGCCCTCCAGAAGGGACTTTTCTTTCTCAAAATATGTGGTTATGGTGAGGAGGCCATTTGGGAGGATCACCTGGTGTCACTGATCGGCCCAGCCATAGGCTTGTGACCTCGGCCACCCAGTCAGGGGATTATTAAAAACTGGGAGAAGATTGTCTTGCCTGGCCAAGAGAAACAGACTCTGGTGAAGGGCTCCAAAGTGCTCCGGAGGGCACCTCTAACACAGCTGCCTTTCTCAGGGTCACTACAGGTAGTGATAATCTACTGCGTATTTCAGAGCAGAAGAGAGGATTTTGAATGTTCCCAATACAAACAAATGACAGATGTTCCAGGTGCTGGGTACGTGTGTTACCGTACACATCATATGCCTGTGTTAAAATAGCATGTCGTATCCCAGGAATATGAACAAATATTGCATCCATTTCAAAATTTGAAAATGAAATTAACCAAAATAAAAACTGTAGAGTTACAAATAATAGCTTTGTGTCGCCAGTGCCGGTGGCCTGATTTTGCCCAGTCCCTGCACGTTGCCACACCTCCCCACCGCCTCGCCAGCTGGCTTACATAACTTCTCAGTCTCCTGAAGCACTCCAAGCATCATACTTTGGTGCAAGACTGGCTCTCAAACAATCCAGGGCTGGGAAGGACTGAGATTTCAAAAGGCCTTGAGACTCCAGCCAGCAGCCCGAGGGGCGGTGTTTGGACCCCCTGTGCCCTCTTGTGCTGTACACAGTTGTCCAGATGCTTGGGAATCGCTTAGGGAAGGGCGGCTTGTGTCGGCAAGCGTAGTCTAGATGAGTATGGAGAGAAGACTGAGCCAAGACCCGCTGGCCAAGGCGCAGAGGAATCCTAGAGCAAAAGCAAGTCGTCCTCAGAGCGAGAGTGAAAGGACTGCGAAGAGGACAGCAGTGCCATTTGCTGTCCTTGCTCCTACGATCACACTTGAAGTGACACGTTTATTTCTATTTTAATAAAGTTGGAAGCTGAAATTCTCTCAAGCACAAAACAGCTGATTTTAGAGAGGGTCTGATTAATGAAGCAAGTGAACACCCCACGACACACTGCGCCATCTCGGCAGAAGACAGTCCCGCTCAGGAGACGGCTGAGACCAGAGTGGCGAAAATTCCTTCCACTGAGCACAGTGGCGGTGGAGAGAGGCTGGAGCCTGACGGCCACTTCATTGTCCTCGGGGGTAGTTTTAACTGAACCCAAGACAGCACCAACTCTTGTTTTCAGTCTGCAGCTAAAACCATCTGCATTTCCTCTCAGCGCCACAGCTTTGGAAAGAAGGCCAGGGCTTTCGCGGAACCTTGTGTCCTTCAAAGTGTGGCCCTCCCTCTGGGGTGAGGAGGAGCTGGCCCTGCTCATGACAGCCTCTTCCCTCTTCAGGCTGCTCTAATTGCCAGAAATGGTCTCTTACAGTGGGCCACGTTATTCTCCTGCCATTCCCATCTTTTGACCCCAATTTTTTCCTCCAGACCCCCCACAAGCAGCAAGCTCACTCCTGCGTGTGCCTTGGACATGGCCAACTTAGACCCCCAGCTTCTCTTTTCTGTTCACACGTACAGATTCTTTTGTTCAGGCTTCCTCTGCTGTTTTCTGCTCCTGTTTGTCTGCTGTTCACTTACGGACAAGTTCCAGGTTGGAGATGCTTTGGGCTTCTGAGCATCAAGGTGGACTGTCCTGCAGGGAAAGGGACAAAGCTATCACCTTGTGCATGGCTGAGACCATTAGGGTGCCTTGGATCAAATGCCCTTTTTTGCAACACCCTCCCAAGTTTCTCTAATTTTCTTGTCCTCTCAAGCCCTACCAGACTCTTGCCATGTCTGCACGCCATGTTTGACTTTTGCCAGAGCCCCAAACCTCCACGGGCCCTTCCCTCCTGCAGCTACTTCCCATCCTCTGGATGGGTCCACACAAGCAGCTCAGCTCCCTTTCCTTGATTGATACAACCCTCTGTTCATGTGCCTGACCTTATTGGACACCGAGACTTCTGGTCCTGAAATCCCAGCTCTCCCCAGCGCCAGGTCCTGCAGTCTTGTTTGCTCTGAGTTTCTTGTGTGTTCACATCATCTCCATCCTCTTAGCAAATCCTTTTTATGTGCAGAATGATCATTCTCTCTTCCTCCCTCTCACCTTCTCTTGTGCCACCCAAACTGGATTCTGGGCTTCTCTTTGCAGACTGAAGCTTACCAGTGACCCTTACTAAGTGATGGAACTTCGGCTGATCAGTGTCAGGGAGAAGGGATGGGGAGGCTGCTTAGCTCCAGGACTCTGTGGGTTGCTCTCTGGTCCCTACCCTTTAGAAGGCAAGGAGGGCTGCAGTCACCAGGTGAGTTTGGTTTCACATAGTGAGTTTGGCACATGGTCACTGCTCAACACTGGCAGCCCTGGAGGCTGCTGGCTGTTCCCCTACAAAGCCTCTGAAGCATGTCAAGGAGCCTCGCTGGCCCCCAGCACTGCCAAGAAACGTTGAGGGGAGCTTCTGGCTTCACAGGTGGGCAGGTGTCCTGGAAAGCTCTGCCACTTCTACCCCAGGGCAGGAGCGAGGCCCAGTGTGTTGAGATTCATGTTCTGCGGAGGCTCAAGGAGAGCCATGGTAGCAATATTGAATTCCCAGTGGTCTTAGGGCCACTGTGGTTTTGTTACTGAGGAAAAACCCACATAACCCCTCTGGCTTCACCTGCTCCTGGCTGACTTGAAAACCTCTGGTTTTGGAGGGCACACAGCTGGCATTGCGGGTCTCCCACCAGCTCTGTGGTAGATGACCCCTCTGGCTCGTGGGTTCTGTGAGCGTTGCCCAGGTTACTCTTCAGGGACCTGAGGCAGCTTTTGCTGAAAATGCTGACCCTGCACTTGGGCCCTTGGATGCCTCATGAGGGACTGGACTGGCGTGGAAGGCTTGGCCTCTGTCCTCATGTTGTGTGCGTCCTCTTGGCTACCTTACCCTTTGGGTCACACTCTACTCAGCCCTGCAGTAGGCCATGGGACATTGTAGAAGTGTTTTATCAAAACTCTACTATAGGGTTAGCTTGACCTGGACTCGCCTAGCCTCTCTCCCCCTCTTCAAGGATAAGGACACCTACTAGCCTCTGTGACCCAAAACACGGGATCATGGGAGGTGTGAAAAGAAGTGGCCCCGAGCTCCAGGAAGATCTCTGCCTGTGCCCAGAAAGACACCAGTGTTCCTCCCCCTTCTTAGCCTATCTGCGCCCCTGGTTACTCCAGTCCTCTGTCACCCCTCAAGCCCTGGAGCTGAGGGGCTGCTTTGTGACAAAGCTCCCCCTCTTCCATTCTTGCGCCACCCAGGAAAGCCTTTTTTCCTCCCCAATATGCCTCCCTCCCTCCAACATGGCTTTGCCTGAGCTCCCAGCCTGGGATTGGGGACAGTTTAGATCATTCCTTTGCATCTCAGGGCGTGATCTTGGATTCTCTGGAAGCCCCTTTATGACAACTTAGATTTGTGGTTATCTTCATCTTCACTTGTTAATCCAACCAGTATCTACTGAGCACCTGCTATGTACCAGGGGCTTGGATATGTGCCAGGACAGAGCAGGAAATGAAACCGAGTCCTGGCCATCCTGGAGCTCGCAGCGCAGGAAGGAATACAGAGCCGGAACCGTTAGCATGAGTGGACCGAGAGCCGCCCAGTGCTGTGGAGGCTTCAGAGGGAGCGGGACAGGTCTTCTCCCCACGTGCAAACTGTAGAGGGCTCTTCTAGGACTTCACCCGCTGGTGAGGACTGTCTCTGGGTGTTTCTTGTTTATTGCAAGGCTAGTGTATGGAATTTTTCCCCATTACATTTTCCCCCGGGTTATTATTGGTGTAAAACAAAGCTATTGATTTTTATAGATTTATTTTGTAACTGAACACCTTATTAAACTTTTTTATTGTGTTTTAAAATCTGGTAATAGCTTTTCCACCAAGAGCAGTTTTCACTGACCTCGGGATGGTGTTTCCTTCTGCCTTGGTTCTCCAGCCACCCTGGGAGTGAAAATTGTGTTTTAAAAACTCTTTGGAGGCAGTTCTCCCCTGCTCCTTAGAATAAATCCACTTCTTAGGGACATTTGCTCTAATGCCTTGGACTCTGCCCTCTCCTGAACTCCTTCATCTCTGCGTGCCTGGGGGCCCCACCTCTCCATGCCTACCCCGGGAGCTGGGCTGCTTCCTCCATTCAGAGAAATCTCAGCAAGGCCTTGACAGGAGGTAGACACTGATGCCTTAGAGGCAGTGAGTGTGAACTGAGCTATGGGGCCCGAGTCCAGTGGGGGACATCACGGCTGCTCCAGAGAAGAGGGTCAGAAAAGAGAGAAGAAGGAAACAGCACAGACAAGACAGTCCCAGTCCACTTGGGTGGGGAGCCACAGTCCAGGACTTTGATGGATAACATTTTCAGTGTGGGCTGAAGAGAAGTCATTAAATGCTTGATGTGAACAGCTGTCCCACAGAAACCAACGGAGAGGTGGACTTCTGTGCCTCAGCATCCACCAGTGCCCACCTAGAGGCCACAGGAGTCCAAGAGCAGATGAGGCTATGAGGACTCAGGGGCATCACAGAGGGCTCAGCCTGCCACAGATCCATGGCCCAGATAACATGTGGCATGCATTTAGTCATGGTCTGTTGTTAAAGAATGGCAGCAGGTTGGGTTGTGGTTGGTGGTTTGTGGAGCTATTTTTCTGGGTCCCATCTATCAACAGTGAGGGGCAGCGAGTCCAGGACTATGTATCCAAGCTCATTTTGAGACAGATCATTCTCAGTCTCCTGAAACCTCTGCCTCCAGCCATCTCACACACTGATCCTGCTGTTCCCAGGGCCAACCTGGGGTCAGGCCAAAGTTGCCTCTTGAAAACCAAAACCAACCCCGAGTCATTTTCTACTAAAAACGGCTCATGACATGCTCTTTGTGGCTCAAGAGTGTGTGGGCATCAGATTTGTCTTGAATGAACTAGGACGTCCATTCAACCAGTATGTCCTGGGCATACATGATGCATATCCTTGTCCTCAGTTAGCTCAGGTCTGGAGAAGGAGCTAGATAAGCCTGTGGAAAGTCAAAGTCCTCCCATGCTGATGTCTAAGTCCAAGACAAAGGCACCACAGGGAAATGCAGGAGAGAGCAGCTCTGTCTGCCTGGAGTCTTGGGAGAGATGCCACATGAAAAGCGTTGTGGGCTACACTCATACACTCCTGGTGGGACTGCAAATTGACGCAACCACTATGGAAAGCAGTGTGAAGATTCCTCAGAAAACTTGGAATGGAACCACCATTTGAGTAGTTATCCCACTCCTTGGCGTATACCCAAAGGACTTAAGATCAGCATGAGATGCATCGTGATGCAGCCACATCAATGTTTATGGCAGCTCAATTCACAATAGCTAAGCTGTGGAACCAACCTAGGCGCCCTTCAACAGATGAATAGATAAGGAAAATGTGCTATATATACACAACGGAATATTACTCAACCATAAAGAAGAATGAAATTATGGCATTTGCCAGTAAATGGATGGAACCAAAGACTGTCATGCTAAGTGAGATAAGCCAATCCCAAAAAACCAAAGGCTGAACGTTCTCTCTGATATGTGATGCTAATTCACAATAAGGCTAGGGCGGGGAGCTAGGGAAGAATAGAAGTTCATTGGATTAGACAAAGGATAATGAAGGGAAGGGAGGAGGACATACATGAGCACACGACCAGTGAAACTCCACACTATGCACAACCGCAAGAATGGGAAGTCATACTCCAGGTGTGCTGGATGTCAACATACTCTACTGTCACGTGTAACTAAAAAGGAAAAATTAAAAATTAAAAAAAAAATATGTTGTGGGTAGGCCAGGAAGGATTGGCTTCATGGCACTTGCCAGTGGCCTTTGGGCTGGCAGGACTAGAGCAGACGGGCCACAGTGCAAAGGCAAGTGGAAAGCTCCCTGTAGGGGGCACGTAGGGATGTGACCGGGGTGCCAGACGAAGATGGGGCCTCGCTGTCACTTCTGCGGGACTTCATTATGAAGACCAGGCAGGCCACGCCCCGCGCACAGGAAGTACACATGCGGGCACACACCCACACCATGCCTGGGCAGGACTGTGTGAGTCACTCTCCATATCATCTGCTGGTTCTGGCACAGGGTCTTGCACAGATTTGATGTCCAATGAATGTTTATGGAATGAAACAAACGAATCCTTTAATAGTCTGATTTCAGGTACTGAGCAATTCCAATATTTATTCTAGCCAAAGCAGCGACCTGGTACTATTTCACATTCTTGAAGAAGAAATAAAAATTCTTATTGCGTCCCTGGTGTATGCAATAGGTAAGTATCCCAGTTCTCAGGTCACATAATTTTTACACACATTAAAGAAGAGGTGGGTGTGAGAAAATCTGTGTAATGTGTTGGACTCCAGAGACTTGAACGTTGTCCGTAGCTCAGGGCTATCGGGCTGTCTGATAGGACAAAACCTCTTCTTGAATTTCTGGAAGGAAAGCGCATTTTCTTGCCTAAGAACTGGCAGCGAAGGCTCTGATGTTCTAGCACCTGAGAGCCTCTTGGGCTGACTCCCAAGAGGCAGAGACAGCATCAGCTGACCACTTGCATCACCAGGAGCTGCCTCACCTGACAGTATTCCCACCATGTTCAAGAGAACTTGCTGGGAGAAAGGAGCTGTGGCCTAACGTTGCTGCAGCTGATTCTAATAAAAACATTTCTGAGGGGTGTGTGTGTCTGCGCGCATGCATGCACAGACTGATGAGTAAGTGTGGGAGAGACAGCTGTTCACCAGTGGGCATTGAGGGAGACTGTCCTCAGCCTCCAGAGGACAATTGTGCCTTCTTTGCTTGGAAATTCCCTATTGTGCTTAAGCTTTTTATTCTTGGAGCAGAGTTACGGCTTAAAATGCAAATGCTCCCCGCCCCAGTAACTTCACTCCAAGGCAAATAACAAAGCTGGATCAGAAAGACATTCCTTGAAGGGCTACTTAGAATGGAAAAATATGCAAAGTCCCCTAAATGCCCAGCAAGGAGAAACAAGTCATGGCATGTTCCTACCCTGGCATAGGTACAACAACTTTGAAACACCCCCCAATTCAACTTGTGCGCGTATTCATAATGCCTTCTTAGATGACATGAAGCAACAAATATTGTAAAATTGTATATAAAGGTTCTGTAGCATGCACAAACACCCATGCACACACGGGAACACACATCCACATGGGAACACACCTACACATGCATGCACTCGCACAGCCACATTCTAAACCTAATCAAGATTGGTTGTGCCATGCCACTTTGGGTGTGTGTCCCATGCAATTGAAATAAGGGCACTGAAGAGAGATATCTGCTCCCCAGGTTCACTGCAGCCCAACTCACAGTGGCCACCCTGTGGAAGCAGCCTCAATGTCCATCAGTAGATGAATGGATAAAGCAAATGTGGTATATATATGCAGTAGAATACTATTTAACCAGAAAAAAGGAATACCATCCATTGTCAGCAACATGGATGAATCTGAGGACATAATGTTAAATGGATGGATTAGGCACAGAAAGACAAATACTGCAGCAATCTCACTTCCACTTGAAATCCAAAATAGTTGATTTCAGAGGAGCAAAGAGTGGAAGGGTGGCTACCAGAGGCTGGGGACAGGTGGGTATGGGGAGATGTTGGTCAAAGGGTACAAAATCTCAGTTAAACAGAAGGAATTGGTTTTTGGTATCTGGTGCACAGCATGGTGGCTATCGTTAATAGCAGTGTAGTGTACATTTCATAAAATTCAAAGTAGAGTTGAAGTGTTTGTCCTACAAACAAGGATAAGGGCATGGGGCAGGGGGTGTGCTCGCTAGTCCCTCCTCCTCCTCACCTGGCCTTCTCTGGCCCTCCTGCCTCATCTTGCAAGGACCCGCGTGACAACATTGTGTCCAGCTGTATGATGCAGGACGATCTCCCATGTCGAGATCTGTGACTTGTTCCCACCTGCAGAGGCCCTTTGCCACATGAAGTAGTATCCACAGCTCTGGGGATTAGGACCTGGACATCTCGGGGGCCATGATGCTGCCTACTGCATCCTTCATGCTGACGGTGGATTCTGCTACTTCGAGGAAATAACACGTTTGTAGACGGGAATGGTTGCGGGTGCTTTGTCTCATCAACAGGAGGAAAAGGACTGATGAGTGTTGGGAGCTGGACGGCATCCAACACCCCTGGAGAGAGCTGGTTTGTTCAGGCAAAGGAAACGCACCCTGGTGAGCACAGTGGGGAAGGCCGTCAACTCCGGATGACCATGTTCCTGGAGAAACGTTGAGAGTTGGTTTTGCTAATAACAAAAACCAGAGAAAGACAACTAGTTCTTACTTGAACTTTAATTTTCTGTTTTGTGACTTTGTTTATCTTAAATCTGAGCCAACAAAATGGAAATCTACCGTGACTCTCAAATTGCTTCTCATACATGCAGCCCCAAGGACAGAGGGGAAAATGGGCTGCTGGCTGGCGTGTCCAGGTGCGCACCCCCTCAGAGGTGTACCTAGGTCCGTGTGCAAATATAGGTCTTTGCAGGCAAACTGTTCAATAGAGGGACGCCCTTGCATGAGGAGCTGGTCCTCTGCCTGGGGGGCAGAGCTGCCCTTGCCCTCCCCCTGGGCACCTGCACTCTGGCAGGAAGGACACGCAATGAGCAAGACAGACACACTGGTCACTTGCAGCTGTGAAAACCTTCAGATACATAAGTTCCTGAAAGGGAGGACAAGAAAGGAGGAGGAAGGGAGCAAAGGGGGAGTAGGGCTGATTTACCAGGGACAGCGTTCTCTGCGACTCTTGGGGGCTCGGTGAGGCTGACGTGTGGGTGGGACGTGGGGACCAAGCTCCACATCCAGGCACAGCTCAGTACGTGGAAACCTGCAGTGTGGGAGCTCTGGGGTGATGGGCACCTGGGTGTCACCCACTCCAATACCCTTTGTTGTTTGTGAGGTCACGGGCTTGGGGCTGTTTGGTGACTGTCTCACGTGACGCAGGTCCTGGGCTCCCCCAAGCAGGCAGCCCCATTCCCCACACAGACTAATCATGGGCAAAGCAACAGGGGACCAAGAACCTGCCCCATAGAAGCTGCATTCTTAGTGGTGTGCTCCCTCGAAAAGAGGCTCAGACGCTCTTAAATATGAATAAAACTTTTGATAATACTGCTGAAGCCGGAGAGCCTGCACTAATATCAAAGTCACAGAGACATGACGCTTCAGAAAGGGAAAAGAAGCCAGGCGATCTAATCAGTCGTATTTCAGAGACTCTCTAACTTTTGGCTTTTATTGGATTTGAACAAGAAAAAAAAGTAGTCTGAGTTATTCAAAATTATACAGGACTGCTTAGAAATAACCAGTGGGCTCAGGGACAGAAGCTTTGCAAAGCTACTCCTTTCTGTCCCTGTGTTAGCGAGGCCCCCTCGAAGGCATCCTCAGATACCATGTCACCCTTTTTTTTTTTTTTTTTTTGAGAAAAGCCAGCATAAAGCACTTTTATTGCAATAGTAAAACTTGAAACTCATATGTGGTACAGGGGGAGCAGGGGACAAAGCAACAATTTCTCTCACCAAATCACTACACAGGACAGCGAAGGACGAAAAGGAGGAACGAAAAGCCAGGAAACCTGGAGATCAGCAGAGAGCCAAGCATCAAAAACAGGCGGTGCTGAAGCTGCGGTGGCCAGCAGTGTTTTTCTGAAAGAACACTCAAGGATGGGTCACGATGGCCGGGCTTTCATTGGGTACTGAAGTCTACAAACAGCACCTTCAATTTAAACTCTCAATTAAAGTTCTTAAAATTTACGAAGTAGAACTTGGATAGCTTTGATATTATAAAAATTCTGAAAATCCATTAGAAAAACGACAAGATGGAGGAAAGAAAGAAAAACAAAAAACAAAAACAAAAATACACACAAAAAAATCAAAACCAAAACCAGCCAGGTCACAACGAAGGTTTCAGAGGTCCCTACTGGCCCAGGGACAAATACCTGTAGTGTCCAACATCGCAGTGAAAGTGATCTGCTTTCAAAAGGCAGAGGGATTCAGGGGAGGGTGGCAGGGCTGGCAGAGGCAAGGACTCTGCCCTCCTCACTGCAGTTTTGGGTAGGGCTTTTAATTTAACCCAAGGACATATCTCACCTTGGAGAATAATTCAGACCTCCACAACATCTCAAATCTGCTATGGCTTTGCAGCACAGCAGCAAGAATGTTTAATGTACAATAGATTAAAATTTCACCCAAAAATAAAATAATAAAAATTCTTGCAAACCACACCCCCCAACAGCCATTCCTGCTCTAACGTTAACCCATCGCTTGTGCTGTTAATACCTGTCAAGATGCTTAAATGGAAACCTAGATCCAAAAGACTGAAACTGAACCTTCACCCCAAAATGAAAACAAAACGACTAACTAGAGGTTTGTGGCATATAGTTTAGGCAAACACACATACAAGGAGAAAGGGGGAGGGGAAATGCAGGTGTCAGAAGCAAAGCTGAGTGACAGAGCACACTCAGTCAGGGTAGATGTTCACACAAGTGCAGTGCGACAGCTCCATATGGACTCATGTGCACGCGTGCGGAGGCACCGAGTCCCTCCCTGGCAGGTCCAAGAACAGGAAGCTGAGGGAGGAGCCACTCCTGGCATTCCAGTTGTAGAAGCTCACGTCCAAGACAAGAGTGGCATGTGGTGGGTAACCATAGGTGTAGTCTGGGGAGATAGTCGGTCTGGCTCTCTGACCCACACTCTTCTTCCCAGCCTCGGATCTCCTCCTGCTTGCCTAGCACAGACTGAAAGGGCTTGTTTCTGTCCCGGGAAGAATCAAATTTCTTTCCATCTTCAAGCATCCGGGTGTAGCGCACCACGCAGGCCTGGCCGCGCAGGAAGGTGCGCCCGTCTCCAGGGGAGATGGTCTCCACCTGCACTCCCGTGGCGGCGCGTCGGGCGGTGTGGACCGTGAGCTGACCTGGCTGCGGTGCTGTCCCTCCAGGCTTCGCCTGCCCATGTCACCCACTTCAAAGATGGTGACCACCACAGCTTGAAGGTGTCCCCTAGGGTCCATGGGTAGGAACCTTGGGGCACTCATCTCAGTGCAACCACTTTGAGAGGTGGACCCTTGCCAGATGGTGACATCTCCAGTGTGCAGGTGCTGTATTATAGCAGCCGCCATGACCCCCAGAGCGCGTTTGCTGTACAGCTGAGCTGCACCCTTCCCGCCCTCCCGTTCTCTCCCACCCACTGTGACATGCTGTCCACCAGCAAGGAGCCCTCCCCAGAGGCGGCCCCTCCCTGTCCGACCTCCAGCCTCCAGTGCAGATGAACAGACATGGGGCCAGGACAGGCCTGGCTGGCCGTCTCCACCGTGGGCAGTGGAGCGAGTGTGGCTCTTCATCATGGTCCCAGAGTGAGACACAGCCTCGTTTTTCACCCACTACGCACTCAAGCTAAGGCTGGCTGGGCGGATCACCAGTGAGTGCAGGAGACTTTTCTGGAAGCTCTTGCATGGCGAGGTGCAGACACTGGACAGAGCGTGCAGCTCTCAGGCCTCCTGGGTCCTTGCCCAGCCGGGCCCCTCGCCTGCTGCCCTTGCCCTCCCCACTGCCCTCCTCCCCTGCTTTCCCTCCCTCCCAGGTGGGGCAGCCTCCCTCCTCTGCCCACGTGTGCAGGCCTTAGGGGCGCAGCTGCCCCACCACCCACATAGATAGGAGCCTGAACAAAGAGGAGCCTCCTTCCAGGACTCCCCACCCAGGCCTTGAGAGGACAGCCACCTCCTGCCTCTTCACACGCCGTTACGCCTCTCACATCTGCCCTCCCTGCCCGTCTGCCTCTGGCTGTGCCTCTCGCCTGGCCAGGTCTGGCCTTGGCATTGGGTTTCCCAAGACCTGTGCCCTCAGTGCTGGGGATTGGCCTGCAGATCAGGCCTAAAGTGAGGAGAAGGAACAGACAGCTGCTCCTCCTGGCACAGCTGCGCCAGGCTCCAAGGGGTGGGTCAGATGCCATCTGGCAAGCCTGAGACTGCCACAAGGGCTCACAGGGAGCAGCGTGGCCTTTCTGAAGTGATTAGGTCCTGGAGGCCAAGTCCTCATGAATGGGATTAGTGTCCTTCTAGGGCACCAAGAGACCAGAGTGTGCATCTGCTGCCCTGGGGGGACGCTGAGAGAAGGCACCGTCTGTGATCTGTGAAGCAGGTCTTCACTGGACTCTGAACCTGCTGGAGCCTCCATCTTAGCCTTCCAGCTCTCAGAACTGCAGGAGATGAACTTCTGTTGTTTAAAAGTCATCCAGTTAGGGCATTGTGTTAGGGCAGCACAAAAGTACTAACCGAGCAAGTGTAGTAATGGTAATGACAATAGAATGTCACCGGTGAATAAATCCTCTGCACGTAGTTTGCACTGGGAACCTCTCCGTCAGAGGCACGAACACTGTCACATTTAATCCACACATTGCCCTAGGACACGGGCACTGGTCTAATCCTCACTCCTTTGAACAATGAAATGGAGGCTTTGAAGGTCAGAGAGCCCCTAGATGTCTAGTCTTTATTTCAGCTTACTTCCCTCTCCCAGCAAGGTCGCTCTCTCCTGGTGTCCATGACATCTTTAACCTACAGCAGGGAACTGAGGTGCAGAGTGGGAGGTGCCCAAGGAAGCCTTGTGAGGCCATCAGGGTGGGCCTGCTGGGGTGGGCACTGCTCACCCAGGGCTGCAGCATGGCAGCTAGAGGCTGCAGAGACAGTGGGGGCTGATCACCTAAAGGAACTCCAGGGGTGAGCCCAGGAAGCTGCTGCAGCCCATTCAGCAAGCCGAGGGGCATTCTGCAGGAGTGGCTCAGCTGGTGCAGAGGAGCCGGCAGCTTCGGGGGTGCCTGGGTTCAGGACCAAGTAGCTGCATGGCGCCCAGAGTGCCTCTCATGTGGTTCCCAGAGCAGCCTGCTCCCATGTCCCATGCAATGTCCCACACTCCCTCATCCTGGAGCTGAGCTACAGGGCCAGGGCTGCATATGGTGGGGACAGGCCTCTGCAGGTTTTAAGAACACAAGGGAGCCGGCCGGGATGTGGTGCTGGGGCAGGGTGCATGGCATGGGTGCCACCAGCCCTAGGGGGCGTACACCATGGCCATGGTGTTTGGGGTTCTAGAATGCTCAGAGCCTAGCGAGCTATGCTCCTTGGCCTCCTCTCTCCCTCCTGGGAATGCTCCCCTTTGCACAAGTGCTCCCTCCACATGCTCCTGGACCATGCCTTCTGTCCTCT
This sequence comes from Xerus rutilus, assembly GCA_028644305.1. NCBI lineage: Eukaryota > Metazoa > Chordata > Mammalia > Rodentia > Sciuridae > Xerus > Xerus rutilus. The sequence continues at coordinate 156,361,359 of CM053402.1, read as the reverse complement.
TGGGTCCTGCTGGACTGTCCTCCTCTCTGAGAGGCCTGGTCTGAATAGAATCCTCCATCGCCCTCTACCCCCTTGCCCTGCTGCTCTTCTCTCACACCCCAGAGGGTATGTCTTATGCTGTTTTTCTCCCCCAACCCCAGCAGACTGCCTGCCCCTGGTAGGCAGGGGTCTTAGCCAGCGAAGGCTGCTGGGACAAAATACCACGAACTGGGCAGCTGACAAAAAACAGAAAGCTGGTTCCACAGTTCTGGCGGCTGGAAGCTTGAGATCAGGGCACCCGCAGATTGGGTGTCTGGCGAGGGCCCTTCCCGGCTCAAAGAGGTTCACAGACGGCATCTTCTGTGTGCTCATGTGGTGGGGGGTGAAGGAGTCCCTCTGCTAGGCCACTGATCCCATTCACGAGGACTCTGCCTTCCTGGCCCGACCACCCCAGGCCCCACCGGATCACACCGCCTAGGGGGCGAGGAGGTCGGCCTGTGCCTTGGTAGAACTCGGCCTTCAGATGGAACCAGCGGGGACTTGGCTTTGCAGCAGTGTATCCTTAAGGCCTGGAATGGGGCAGGTGCTCCAAAAGTCTATGCTGCCAGCAAAACTCAAACACAGAGAGGCCAGATGACTTCTGCGGCCCGGTGGTAAACGCAGAAGGCAAGAGCACACAGGTTTCCATGAAGATGCTGACAGACCGGGGTGCATCCCCCTGATGGGGGTTAGACTAAAGGGAAAGAAGACATCCGCGGACGCAGGGACGATGTCACCAGCTGCAGAGAGCACAGAACAGGACAGGGTGTACAATTTGCTTCCAAATATCCAAGAAAGGGAACAGGGATGTGTGTGTGTGTGTGTGTGTGTGTGTGTGTGTGTGTATGTGAAAATAACGGAAGTGTAAATTTTTTTTTAAATTTATTTTTAGTTGTAGGTGGACAGAATATTTTATTTTTTATGTGGTGCTGAGGATCAAACCCAGTGCCTCATGCGTGCTAGGCAAGCACACTAGCACTGCGCCATAACCCCAGTCCAGAAGTGTAAATTTTAACTTTTAAAAAAATCCTCTGGAGGACAGGAAGCACCAGGCAGAGGAAGGGGCTGTGGGTAAGGAAGCTGGAACTCTGAGTGTGCCCTGTCTGAAACCGGACTTTGGAACCATATAAATATTTCACATAATTATCAAACAAATTCACAATTAACGCTGTCGGTAAGAATGGGAAACCAAACAAAACAAATTTCACAATGTCTGCGTTTGATGTCCGAACCACACAAAGAGGAGCTGTTTCAAGTGATTTCAAAGCCCGGCAATTTGGTCAGACGTGCCCAGTGGGGCAGAACCGCAGAGCCAGCTGAAGGCCCTCACGGTTTCGGCAGCTGTGTTTGTTGGTAGTGAGTGTTGGCGTTTTCTTCTGAGGTTACTGTTTGGGGTGGGTCAGGAGCAACGGGGGACTGGTGCTGGTGTCTCTGAGGAGCAGTTTTCAGTAGGGGAGAAGGGACACTCAGAGGATTCATGAATTCAAGCAAAAAGTGTGTATCCTGAGTCTGCGTTGGAAGTCAGCGGTAGGAATCAAGATGAAGTGTTGATCTTCTGAATTTGGAAAAGTCTCCTAGGTTTATAAAAGGGTCTGGACATGACGGCTGGGCCAGGGTTCATTGTCATCCTTAGTGGTCTCTAAGTACCATTTCCCATGGGAAGGAACCAGGGCTCCTTGGAAAGGGTTGGGATAGGTTCTGGGAGAAGGAAAATGCAGGACGCATCTAGGTCTTAGCACGCCAAGCAAGAGACCTACCAGCTCCTGCTGTGCTGTATCCAAAGGACCACAAGGAGGACAGGCAGAGCCGAGCTGCAGGGACAGAAGGAAACCTGGTGGCCTGGGGCCTATTTGGGGGACAGGGTGTGGGCATACAGGGTATGGGACAGAATCTGTGCTCTTCCTCTTGGATCAAGCTGAACCACAAATTGAGGATAATATGTGTTGGAGGGCTTGATGGCAGCTGGCAGGGGCAGATACCAGGTTCAGGGGACTAACCAGGCATTGCCACCTTCTAAAGCTCAGTCACTCCATTTGAAGTGTGGATACATCAGAGTCTCAATAAACACATACCAAGTGACCAAGAGAAGGAAGGACCCTGCCTACTGCCAACACCAGACCAATGCTTCTGGTCAATGTCTTTGAAAGCCCCAGGGTCCTGTAAGAAGGAGCTCCACCTTCCTCATTCCAGGCTGCGTCACGCTGGCCCTCGGACCTGTGCGCCTGGCCTCTCAGCATCTACCTCCCCCGTTCCACACCGGCATCGCCACAATCCACTCCGGTGGTCCTTGCAGTTCTGTTTGTCCACTAAACCCTCGTTTTCTGCAGATCAGCTCTGAGCCTGTCTGTTTTGGTGCCAATGTCCTTGGTCCTAGCTGTCCATTGCACCTGCTCAGAACCTCCCGAGTTCCGGCCTCCCTCTGTCTGCTAGCACACCAAACGCCTCATGTCCTCTTTTTCTATTAGATTGAAAGAAAACAGACCTCTTCGTTGTTTTCAGTCCTCCCAGTTCCTAGCTCACCGGGGTTGCTGAAGATGGGTTCCTCAAATGAATGAAAAGCATTATTTAGTTAAATTATGATAAGACTCAGCAGTTCCAAGATTCTGGCTGGTGCATCTTTTGAAGTGTCCGTGTTCCTCAGAACAAAGCATCCACAAAAGGATTCACTTTAGCCTTGCTGTGGACTGACTCCCTGGGGGCTCTCTATTCATCCTTCAGTATTGGGGACCTTGCGAGGACAGTGTATGGACAAGCAGTGAGGACAGGAAGCAAAATCCTGCCCCAGGCACACAACGGCCTTTGCACAGCCTGGTCTTTGAGTTGTCTTTATAAAAGAAAGAAGTGGCACAACTTCTGTGGGGAGAAGATGGACTGTTTTCATTTACATTATATTTAGGACCTAAATGTAAATATCCCGACTATTCATCTCAGCATGATTTGGTTATGAAAGCATGATCGGAATTGTTTAAGAGATGCATGCAGCTTCTATTTTGGTCCTGGCACAGGAAATTCAGCCTTTGTCCATTTTTGCAGTTTGATTTATGAGAGGTTAAGAATTCATAGTGCAGGATCTAACCTCGAGCAAATATCGTTTTGTGCATGAGCCAATTCAAACATTCTCTCAACGCGGGTTTCCTGTTCAAAAAGAAGGGTTCAGAAATGAGGACTTGAGCTGCTATAAACCTATTTGATTAACAAAAAATCCCTCAGTCTTTGTGATGTGGAGGTAGTGGGTGATCGGCCCAGGTCACAGAGAGAGGGGCCAGGGAGCCACCTCTCTGTAAGGCACACTCTCTAGGTCAGGGGTTTCGTGTTTGTTATCTTCTCTGATCCTCCGCAGCCTCGAGGAGTGGCCCCGATTATCTGTACCTGCCAGAAGCGGGAGCAGAGACAGTTTCAGGAACCTGCCTGAGCCTGCCCTGATGGTCAATGGCCAGCAGCTCTGCCTGACCGTGAGGCTGCGGGCTGTGCTTCCCGCGGCAGCTGGACTGGTGAGGATGGAACGACATGGGTGTCCAGGGCTCACTGCTCCTCCGCTGCCCAGATGCACAGAGCAGGCTTGAGTTCCCATCAACCCTTAGACTCCTGATGGAGGCTTCTCTGCTTCCTTCTTGACAATGTACCTTGTGCTTCATGAAATGTGGACCTGTCCTGCTTTCCAAGGGAGAATGACACACATGCCAGGCCAGGGGACAGGCCACCTCCTTGGCCTGCGGACACCAATATGGGTGCGTCCTTTCCTTCAACCCTCAGGCTCTCATGGGTCCTGTGCATGGTTCTGGCCATATGAGTCTCTGGTTGACTGGAAGGTGCGTTGGAGCCCAAAGCCTGCTCGCCGGCCTCATCAGCAGGGTATCACAGGGCAACTGCTCCAGACTCTGGACTTCCAGAATCCTGTGTGTGAGTTCAGGCCCTGGAACCAAGTGCCATGTCCCAGCTCTGGACCACAGAGGCCATGAGACTCAAGATGCTGGCCTGGGCCCACGACACACCCAGGCAAGGACAGGAAGACAGGGTGGAGGAAGCACCCAGGTAGCCAGACGCCTGGCAGGCCTCCTCGTCAGAGCCGCGCTTGCAGACAGCAGGTGCAGATCTCACCGGGTGCAGCTGGCATTGGGCATTGACAGACCCTCTGCACTCTTCATCCTCTATGAGAGAGGACACAGAGTTCACAGCCAGTGTGCAGCCACCTGAACAAATGGGCTTCTCCTCTTCCCACCAAAACACCCTGAAAATATAAATAGCCAATGTCTTGAAAATCAGGGCCAACCTGGGATCTAGAGTTTGGGATGACTGCTTGTATGTTTTAGCAGAGAAAGGGTTTGGAGTGAAGAGAGGGAAAATGTCCTCTTGGCTTCTGGCTGGAGTCAGCATTAGTCAGAAAACAGAGTCATCCCTCTACTGCACCTGAGCATCTCAGAAGCAATGTGTAGTGTACCCCTCCACCCACTGTTACTCCTGTCTAACCTCGAGTTCTCACCACCACCACTCATTATTACCATCATCACCACTACAACCACCACCACCACTACCAGCACCCCCACCACCAAAACCACCACCATCACCACCATCATCACCACCACAACCACCACCACAACTCATCATCATCACCACCATCACCACCATCACCACCACCACCACCATCACCACCACCACCACCACTACCACCACCATCACCACCATCATCACCACCACAACCACCACCACAACTCATCATCATCACCACCATCACCACCACCACCACCATCACCATCACCACCACCACCACCACCACCACTACCATCATCACCACCACCACCACCACCACTAATCATTAATATCATCACCACTACAACCACCACCACCACTCTTCATCATCACCACCATCATCACCACTATCACCACCATCATCACTACCATCACCACCACCACTCATCATCACCACCACCCCCACCACCATCACCACTCCCACCACCCCCACCACCACCATCATCACCACCACAACCACTGCTCACCATCATCATCATTATCACCACCACCACCACCACCACCACCACTACCACCACCATCACCCCCCACCACCACCACCATCATCACCACCACCACCACTGCTCACCATCATCATCATTATCACCACCATCACCACCATCACCACCACCACCACCACCACCACCACCATCACTATTACCACCAGTGCCGCACACATCTGAGTCTAGGACCGCACGTCCCAGACTCCATTCCTTGTGTGGTTCTGATGCAGAGTTTGCCCATGAGCAGAACTCACATAAGACTCAGAAAGTGGAGATGGCCATCTCAGCTCTGAGCCGGGGCCCTGAGAAGCACCTTGCCTTTCCATTTGTCACCCCATGCTTCTGTCATCACAAGGAGAAGACTATGTCCCCACTGGCCCCTGGTCCTGGAGGACAGTGAGGGACACACGTGGAGCAGAGCCCCCAGAGCCTGGAGTGAGAGCCACCCTGGCTGACTCGCAGGCTTGCCAGAGAGATGCTGTGCTGTCTGCCTGGAGATGGTCCTGGTCTGTCCCTGTCCGTGACACCTCTGTGGTGCTGGTTGGCTAATACAAGCCAGCAGACTTTGTCTTCCATTTTCTACCCTTGTTTTGTACTATCCCCATGGTTTCTTTCCCTTTTAAAAAAATCTTATTTCATCATAAGTGCAAAGGTGAGACACCTCAAATGCTTTTTGGAGTAAGGTGATGTGTCAATGAGTGTTCTCATGAAGTGTTCTGGAGAATGCTTCTCTATGCCTTTTTATATCCATGAGAGGTTCAGATGTTTTTAATGTGGCCTCGAGTGGCCTTTCTTAGTATTGGTTTGGAATGTAGCTGTTAAGGAGAAGTCTAGGATAAAGAAATCCAGCAGTAATGTCAAATCCCATCAGCCATGGAGAAAGGAAGAATTCCAGAGTAGGAAGCCAGGTGGGATGTTATAAGAGGTGACGTGTAAAGTCATACAAGCGAGTTAAAGATCAAATCAAGCACGATCATTGGTGCATAGATTTGTCCTATTTTTTCCCCTGAAGAATCCCATGGGTGCCTTCTTTTTATACCTTCTTCTGCTCATATTTTCTGATTCCTATGGTTTTAAGATTCATTGTAGTTATACATTTTGAAAGAGAAAATCTCAAAGTCATGACATAATGAAATCTTAAGATATTATTACAATTATCTTCATTTTTTAAGGTGAAAAAAAGCTTTAGAATACAATACTTTTTATCGCGAGTTCAAAGCCAGCCTCAGCAATGGCGAGGTGCTAAGCAACTCAGTGAGACCCTGTCTCTACATAAAACACAAAAATAGGGCTGGGGATGTGGCTCAGGGGTCGAGTGCCCCTGAGTTCAATCCCTGGTACCAAAAAAAAAAAAAAAAAAAAGAATACAATACTTTTTAACATATTGTCCCTTGTGCTCCAAATTTGGTTTCTTATGGCTTTCTGGAACATCTTGAATGCTCAGTGACCTGTGAACCGTGTCAATTGGTAATAATAAAAGGAGAAAAATCAATCACCTCCAATTCAAAACCCTGGGTAAATCAGCTGAACTGGAAATGATAGACTTTGTTCAGAGACTGAAAAGAGGGGGAAGTTATGGCTTTCTGGATTCCCCCATGTTCTGCACACACATGGGTCTGGGCATCTATTTTCTGAGCTGCTCCGGGGGCCTGTGCTGAGTCCTGGGGAGCGCCTGCATGAAATGGACCATTAATTTTCTCCCTGTTTTGCTGCATTGAAGCACATAATGCTAATTAACCAAGGCACTCTCAGCCCCTGGGCTGGGGAGACACTGCTCCTTCAGTAGGGACGGTAGGATGTTTCCCTCTCTTGCATGAAAGCATCTGTTCCCTTCATTTATCTAGATGCTGTGGGGCAAGGGTGCACTCCAACACAGGGGTGTCCGTGTCCTGATGTTCTGAAGGTATAGAACTGGGTGGGCTTTCTCTTCCTCTTGAAGGCAGGCTGACTGAGCACTGACTGAGGAGGGAGCTGCCTCTACACCTGGGTAGTGAGGGTTGACGTGAATTGGAGAGTTAGTTAAGGATCCCTGAGACAACGTTAAGCTGAGGACGAAAGTGCTAGAACCCATCGGTTGGTCCTCTGCTGGAGCCCTGGGCAAGGCAACGGCTCTGGGCAAGTGCACCAACCTGAACAGCTGAGTTACTGGAGAGAGAGCTGAGCCCAGGATGTAATGGTGGGGCCTGGGGTTCCTGAACTGCAGTTCTGCAGACCAACATAGGTTCTTCTGGACTGTCAATGCTTAGGGACATATCAGGGGGCAAGAAAGTCTGCACTGGGATTGCAAGAGAGGACAGGCCCTGTTTCAGGTTCTCTGAGGGCTCAGCCAGCCAGACAGCAGAGTGCTCTCCTGGTTTTCTGTCTCCCCTGATGAACCAGGAGGAGGCCTGGGTGAGTCACAGGGAGTGAGCTCTTGGAATTCTTTGATCCACCAGGGATAGGAGATGAGATCTGTATAAAAGAAAGAAAGGTGTTTTTTCAGGATGAAAGCTGTTCTCACAGGCTTGACACTTTGATAACTAGCCAGTAAGAGTGACGGTGGCTGAGCTCTGTGAGCCAGGCTGAGGAGTGGGTCCTGCCTGCTCTCCACACACCTCATGAGGCACAGCAAAGCCCCACCAGGCTTTCCCAGGGCTGAGAAGTGCTGGTACCACATGGCATGGAGCAACCAAAGGTGTGTCAGAAGAGCAACGTTCAACCAGTCAGAATGGCAGTTATCAAGAATACAAGCAACTGCAAGTGCTGGCAAGGGTGTGGAGGAAAAGACACGCTCATACATTGCTGGTGGGACTGCAAATTGGTGCAACCACTCTGGAAAGCAGTGTGGAGATTCCTTAGAAAACTTGGAATGGAGCCACCATTTGATCCAGCTATCCCACTCCTTGGTCTATACCCTAAAGACTTAAAAACAGCATACTACAGGGACGCTGCCACTTCAATGTTTATAGCAGCTCAATTCACAATAGCTAAACTGTGGAACCAACCTAGATGCCCTTCA
>CM053402.1:156283793-156353234 GCA_028644305.1 Xerus rutilus | reverse complement strand
TCAGAGGAAGATAGAGGAAGCCAAAGGAAGTCAGGGTGAGAGGGGTCAAAGTCACCAGAATAAATTTTATTTCTGAGAAGGACCTCGGCTGGGGCATCCCTGTAGATGGAGGGACAGAGGTTAGAGACCGAGGACATGTGAGTGCTGTGTAATGGGTGTCCCCTGGTCCAAAGGCTTAAAACAACATCGAGTCCATCTTCATTACCTGCAGACTCTGTCTCTGAATTCACCTGCAGGAAATGGATAGGTTAGAGAAACGCTGGAGTCGCCCCGAGTGCGCGTGCGGGGCTGAGGTGGAGCCAGGCCGCGCTGCCTTTGGGGCCAGCTCATGCTGTGGACGAGTGTCTACAGTCTAGTTAGAGCCACGTTGATCACAGTTTGTCCTTTTCATCGGTGATTCTGGATTTTAAATGTCCCTGGACGTGATGCCTCATGCTGTTCCTGAGCGCATGGGGTGACCCTCGCACACGCAGGCTGCGAGGCGCCTGAGGGAGGAAGGCCGCGCTGGACGAGCTTCGCTCAGGTGTGCGCTGCGCTGCTGTTGGCTTTGAGTGAGGCCATGGTTAACCAAGTCCATGTGTCAGGAAGGCGTCTTTAAACAGAAACACACGTGGACAGGGTCAGGTATTGACCCACTGATAACAAGGTGGCGGTCTCCCAGGAGCCTCAGCTGTCCTGATTCAGGACTCGCCACTTCAGTCCTCTCATGCACTCGGTAGACACGACCTTGTGACTGGCCCTGGTGGGCTGTGCGTTGACTCTCCTTCAGGGTCTTGGAGGTCTAGCACGGCCTCTCTGGGTCCTCTGCCCAGGGCCTCGCTAGGCTGCAACCAGGTGTCAGCCAACCTTCCAAGTCATCCTCTTCCAAGTCCTGTGGTGGCTGGCAGAGCTCTGTCATGTGGCTGGAGGACAGAGTCCTGTTCTCCTGTTTGTGAGTTGGGGCTGTGCTCATATCCAGAGATCCCCTGCCCCTCTCAGGCACGGGTGCTCTCTCTGCATGGTGCTCACCTTGAGACCAGTGAGAACATCTCCAGCCCGTCAGCTACAGAGTCGCCTACAACAGACCAGAGATAAGCGAGCTCCCCAGCACCTTTGCCACATGACACTACCTGCTCCAGGGAGGCCCATCCGTCACCTTTGACATGTTTTATTGAGGAGAAATAGGTCTCAGGCCCCACCCACAATCAGGAGGGTTACACAAGGGGGTTCAAGTTGAAGTGTGGCCACTTTGGAGACCTACCCAGGATCTTCCAGGTGTCCCACTCAAGCAGGAGAAGATGAGACATTGCTGATTACCCAGGGAAGATCTCAGAATCGAGGAATCAACCTTGACAGGGGAGAGGTCATGGAGACTGCGTGTTGGTGTGGGAGGAATGCTGGCCTCTGTGTCCAGATGCCTGGGTCGCATCCCTGCCATGTCACCTTGTGGGCAAATCTCTGGGCCTCAGTTTTGTCACCTGCACGTTGTGGGTGACGTGGTTGAGGGTCCACAGCTAAGAGTGCACAGCAGACATTCCTACATGATCCAAGGGTAGACCTGAAGGGCCCATTTGCTCTGCAAATTGCACCATGGGGCAGGTGCCCAGGGAGGCCCCACTTCTCCCTGTTTCCCTTCCGTGAACAGTTCTTTGCAGGACACTCTCAGTAAATGAACATAGGAAGGCCTGAGATTTTAGAAACAGCCATAGTACCATCACCTGTGGTAGGTCTACCATTTCCCAGGACTCTCCATTAGTCCACGCTGAGCCCACAGTCTGCCTGTCCCTCCCCGAGGGGCCCAGAGTTGAGGTGCTCAGAGAAACCTGCTCTGCTTCTGGATCCTGCAGGACCTGGAGTGAAGGGTGGGCACAGGGAGCCCAGAATTGCTTGGTTAGGGTTCATGTGCCCTTGCAGGTAACTCCAGGGGCACCATAATTATTTCTCTAGTCTCTCTGATTATCCACACAGATCTAACTAAGCCCCGCAAGCTTCCTCCTCCATGAAGGAATACAGAAAGGAATGGCTCTGGAGGCCTCTCCAAAGTGCACTAGCTTGCGTGGCCTAGCTAAGCTCCATTTGGGAGGAGTGCACATCAACAGGGTCCTTTTTCTTTAAGAACTGCTTTCAGACTACAGTCCTTCTGTTTAAGAATTGCTTTGTTTCCTTTTTATTTGGAGCCCCAGAGCCCTTAGGCGTCAGAGTCCCTGCCTCTTGTGTGGGCGCTCAGACACAGACTGCAGATGGCCGGACAGAGGGGTCCTTGTGCTCCAGGCTGGATTCGCCCTGGGAACTTCCTCTAATATATAGTATCTTTCACTAACATTTGCTTTTTCAAAGCCATCTCTTATGAACAAAGGCTCTTTCTATATGGTTGACCCCCCCCCCCCCATTCCCTGTAAGGTTATTTGTTTCAAATCCTTTATAGAAACAGCCCTAATGCCTCTGTTCAGTAAGAAGCAGCTAGACCATAGGTTCTCAGCCAAGAGAGTGGGCTCCCTCAGGGTCGGGGTCTCTCCCTGATCGATCAAACCTAGTCTTCTTTCTCAGGTTCAATGCCATTTCTCTGTGAAGCCAAAAGACGAAACTACATGGTATCCAAAATCCTATTTGATACTCTAAAGTGCTAACAGGGACGTGGGAACATAGAATAACTGCGGGAGCACAGCTTCCAGCTCTCCCAACAGATGTTCAGATTCCTGGGCTCCAGCCCAGACCCTGTGGATCAGAAACTTGGGGGTGGAATTTGTATTTATAGCAAAGGCCCCAGGTATTTCAGACCTGGAGACTTAGGAACAACTGGGTGGCATTTGTTTAGAACAGTGTGCTTCTGCTTGCAAGACTAAGCAGTCCATCGAGAACAGCAGGACTCCTGGTTCTGCCAGTTAAACAGTCTCGGGCTTTTGTGCAGGAGACAGGTGTGTGGTGTTTGGCTCAGGAAGAAAACCAGCCAGCAGCTCCGGAGGACAACTTCCTCCTCCTGGCTTCTGTCCAGGCTTCCACCTGGCTGGCAAGCCAATACAAGTTCAGGAGGCACTGGCCACAAACATGACTGCAAAAAGTTGAATAATTTATACACGATACTGCTTTCTTCCCGTTGACGACTCCATCTTCCTGTCACTCCCTGAAAGAGGCTGAGCCTCGTTGTTACTTTGCATTATTTTATTTGGGGCCTGGTAGGCAGGCTTCCTGTTCATTTTTCTCATTTTCACCCATGAATACACACGCGGAAACTTCATCAGGAAAGTAATAGGTGTCACTTCTCCCTGTCTGGAGGACTGAGAGGCTCAGTGCTCATCCTGCCATGAGATATAGAAGGAAGCCAATCTCTGCTTCATTGTCCTGAAGCCATTTCCAGCTACAGCCAGTGATTTCCTAACTCACATTCATGAAAGAACCTTCTGTTTGCGGCACTCTGGGTTGTAGAGGGAAAGTCACAGTAAATGATTTAGCCTGTGACCTGGCTCTGTGACGAAGCACCAGTGGTCAGAGCCGGGGAGTCTGGGGAGGATGGTGCCATCATTCCAGTTGTGCAGGCATCGGGCACCTCATCTCCAGGGGCTCTAGCATTCATGCACCCGTGGAAGCCTGCTGAGGCCTCCTTGGTGTGGCCGTGCTACATCGGAATGACTGCCCAGCCTGTCACTCCAGGGCTGGCAGATCTCCCAGGGAACAATGGAGATGGCTGCGTTGTAGCACCGGTATGCAGTGGGCGTGAGCTGCTTTGTGTGATCAGCAGCTTTGATTTGCTTCCTAGCAATGTTCAGCGGTTGGTTCTGATTTGTTTTGTTTTCCTGTCCTCCCGAAGAATGCTCGGAATGGCCAGGGGACAGAAGCTGATGTGGGGTCTGGGTTGGATGAGCTCAGTGGCATGAGAGTCCCACCATGCTGCTCAGAAAACTCTGAGTCTTGGAAAGCGAGCTTGGGATGCATTTTGCCCTCATCCTAAGGAAACCCTTTATCCTGCTTCTCTTTTGATGATGACATGTTAGAGCTACCAGAAGAGAGGACCACAGCCTTAGAGTAGGACCTTCCTGCAGCAGCTCCCCGTCCTCCTGCCTGGAAAGAATTGCAGGGCGAGATGGGACGGAGTATCTCTGCCCTGGGCCAGGGCAGCACACTGTTCTCAGAGCAGGGGCCTGGGTTGGTATTTGTGAAGAAGAGGTGAGGTTATGAGATGATACTGGGCCAGAGGCACAGAGAGACCCTCATTCCAACCTCACTCCTCCTCCCTCTGGAGGAAGTGGTACATGCCCAGAGCACAGTCTGAGTGAGGAGCTGCAGCTCCAGCCCCATGGGCTAAGCTCCAGGGTAGCCTCCAGGACTGAGGAGGGTTGGGCCTGGTGATGAGAGAGAGAGAGAGGTTCCTCCTGGGCAGGGCGTCTCTCTCTGGCCACCCAGAGGCTGTGGAAGGGCACACGTGAACTTCTAACCTCAACCTCATGAGGAGACAAAGGGTGCTTAGAAGAGCCAAGGAGAGAGGTGGAGTCCAGCCAGGCCCCAGAAAGAAGGCCTCCCCCAGGAGGATCTATGTCCTCTGCTTGACCTTCATCTTGCTGACTCTGGGGCTGGGATCCAGGGCTCAGTTTTGTTTGTGTCACCTGTGTCTTCCATGCCAAGCGTGGGCGGAGGATACTGAGGGGAAGGAGGGTGGCAGAGGCTCAGTCGGGCCCTTCCTCCTGTGCTGCCTGGACTGAGTGCCTGGCCTGGGATGAGGAGGGCCGCTGCTTGCCCACATGCCTTGCAGGAGGAGAGGGGACACCCTGGTGAGCCAGCCCCCGGTCCCCGTCCATGCCAGCACACCTGACGCCCACATGAATGCTTTAGATGGTTCTGAGTAAGACTTTCCAGGTGCCAGGACACCTCCAGATGAGCCTGTCCCCTGCACGCCTCTGCATGGGTGGATGGAGACTTTGTTCCAGGTCCTCACCCTCCCTCCAGGGAGTCACGCAGGGTGACCCCAGCACAAGACAGCCCCAGTTGAGAGGACCATTATGCACAGTTAAAAGGATGCAGATGTGCTGCTATTGTGTGAGACATTATTTTCCCATTATCCCTAATAAAAAGTCATCAAATAAATACAAAACAAGTTTTCTCTGCAACCTCCATTTTGAAAATTCCATCTCTGAAACGAGCATATTTCCTCGAGAGCCTCAAAGCTGGCCTCTTCCCACACCTGGGCTCTTCTGGGTTTCACTTCCCCCAAGATCCATAAGAGCCAGAGCATGCACAGGGGAAATTGCTGCCAGCTCTGTGTCCACCCAGTCACTCCGTTTCTACTTTAGTATTTATTATTATTTACTAGAACGCTTCCAAGACACAAATCCTGAGATGAGGGCCATGGCTGTCTCCTTGTGAACTTGTTCCAGGCCTGAGTGACGACGCTGGACTCTCCTGGACTGTCCCATTCCTTAGCACAGGGCAGGACGGTAATGCCTTAGGCCTTGCTGGCCAGAGTTCCCTGTCACAACTGTTCAGCTCTGGGTGTGGCTGTGATCCAAAAAACTATCCACAGAAACAGATGGGCCACCAGATCTGATCCTGCCTCGCTCATCTCTGCTTTAGCACATAAGGCGTGGTCCTGGGACCTGGACCCCTCCTGCTCGGTCTGTCCAGATCACATCTCCTTCTCGTGGGGGTGCCCCCTTCTGAATGAGGACTTTGTGCTTGGACTTCTTTGTTGGTGCAAGCACGGGCCTGACCTAAGCCTGGCCAAGTGGGTTTTTTCTCCCACAAATGTTTTGAAGTGAACATGGAAAAGACCCAGTTGCTCTTTGGTGGTGGAAGCCATGAGATGGTAATCCCAGGCCCTGTTGAGGACGCTCAGTTGTGCTGACAGGAAAGGAAATGGGTGCTCCACACACAGTGGGAATCAAGGTGGAGCGAGGCGCCCATGGGCCACCAGGTGCCTGGCTGCGGTTGTTCTCGGGGTCCATTTATTTCCTTATAGGACACAACTCAGTTTCCTCCTCATAAGCTTCCCTCTGTGCCCCAGCAAATCTGACCTGCACCACAGCTTGTGGTGACCAACGGAATCTTCATGAACTCCCGGCCATGCCCTGCAGGATGCGACCCTCTCCATCCAGTTCAGGCCATGATGCTCCTTGGTTCCCAGTTGTCAGCTTGGTGGTCCACCTTGCTGCCTTACAGACAGGTGTCCCTTGGGTGCCCTCTCCATCAACGACAAGAACCGCAAGGCCCCTTTCAGAGTCAGCGTCAGCACCAACTTCTGGTGGATTCCAAATAGTGGACGCAGCACTATAGCTTTTCCTCTTCCAAACCAAACACTGAGTAGTGATGCGCTCCTGGGCTCCAGAGCAGCTGGGCTTCCCCGGGGGCAGCTGCCCCACAGGATTTAGTCATGGGCCCCACACTCACGGGACAGCCTCCCCTGCGGCGGAAGGACCTGTCAAAGGCTGGGCTTCGGTCTGGAACCCGGAACAAGAAACTCAGCCATGAGTTTTCAGTAGTTCTCAGGCTCCACCGTAAGTCACCCCACCCTCCCTGCATTATTGAGCTGCTTCAGTTTCCCTGAGGGGAAGTCCTGTGAGACTTAAGAGGGAACACCAGGGCTTCTTGGCCCCTCCCAGGGCTTGGGGTCTGCCGCCTGCCCTGTGGGAATTGGTGGCAGATTGTGGCCTTGCCCTGATCTCAGCTGTTGTCCACAGGCAGCTTGAGTGTCTGGCACTTGGGAGGCTGAAGGCCCAGGTCAGGCCCCTGCCGTCCATTCCGCTTTCCTGGCTGCAGTCCCTCCAGGCTCCTCAGCGGCTCACCGCTGCCCTTGGCAGAGTGGGGGCCACAAGCCACGTGGTTTCTGAAGTCCTCAGCCTTCCGCAGAGTGGCCTGAGCTGAGACCCCAGGGGCAGAGGCTGCGAGCAGCAGGTTCCCGCCTGGCGGTCCTGTCTTTCTCGGGTGGTCGGTCTGCTCTTGGCGCTGGCAGAGAACAAGAGGGGAGGGGACTGTGTTTTGCTTCAGTCTTGGCCTCCATGAAGCCATCAGGGGCACAGCACAGCCTTGAAGTTTCCAAGTGTCCCAGAACCTGCAGTTTCTTGGGTCCCCACGTGAGGGACTGAGAGAGGGAAGGCGTGGGACTTGAGGGTGCGGGGTGTTAACACGGGCTTTGTTGGATGAACCAGGCTTTGACGTGGCAGTGCTGGAGTGTCCGCCGCAGGACTCTGGGACACTCAGTGCAGGGGAGCTCGTGCCAGAGGCCTGGGGCTGAGCCGGCGTGGGTGCTGCCGCCTGGCCTGCTGGGGCTGCTGCAGCGGGTCCTGAGGGGCCAGCAGGGCCAGGTGTGGAATCCTCTGATGCACCCGAGCATGTGTAATGGTGAAAAAACAAGCACAGGCTGAACACACCTCGTCACAGTCTATGCTGAAACAACACTTGTTTCACATTCAGAAAGTGATGGCACCTTTGCAGCTGAAGCCTTGCAGGCGTCCTTGATTTGAAAGGCTCCTAATTAAAAAGAATCAGAGTTGAATTGGAGCTCCCACCCCAACCCTGTGTCTGCTTGAGACTCCTCAGAGTTAGAATCTCACAGCAACCTCTCCCCAGCCCTTGCAAAATCTCCCAACCATCTGCTGATTACCTAGTTAGTCCTGCTGCTTATCCCTTCTTTTGCCAGCTTGCTTTGCAGCTTGTGTGAGAGAGTGCAAAGACCCATCCAGAGATGTCATGGGAGGAGACTCTCAGGGGACAGAGCTGGGCCAGCCCAGCAGTTGCCCACTCCACAAAGCAGAGGACTGAAACATCACAATGACACCCATGAGGCTTCCTGAGCTGGGCACTGTGACAAGGAGACCTTTGGCCCAGAG
Organism: Xerus rutilus; assembly: GCA_028644305.1. Taxonomy (NCBI): domain Eukaryota; kingdom Metazoa; phylum Chordata; class Mammalia; order Rodentia; family Sciuridae; genus Xerus; species Xerus rutilus. The sequence goes on along the minus strand of CM053402.1, from coordinate 156,345,441 downwards.
AATGTGTTCGCTCTTCTCTGAGCATCTCCTCTGGCTTCTGGTCCTCTGAGCCCTGGGGCAGCTGTGTGGCCCTGTCCACAGGCAGCCTTTCTTCCCCTTGGTCTCCCCCGATGGTGGCTGGGCCCAATCTTGCTCTCCAGGGTGAATTCTTTATTGTTCTCCTGGGCACACCAGAGTCTCTGACCTGGGGTCTGTAGCATTGGTCTTCTTGGGTCCTGGAGCCCCGTGACCTTCGTGTTGTGACTGTCATCGCCAGACTCCACAGGGTCGCTGCAGCTGGCTCCTCTGAAGTTTAGGTGAGCGCGCAGGGCCCTCTTGACCTGCTTGCTCTCTATTGACTAACTTTCCACTTGCTTCTAACTGCCAAAATTTCCTCCTGGTAACAGAATAATAATTGCATTTATTGAAAGATTATCACAATACCATGAATTATCTCCTTCATGTAAATGGCTGGTCTCATTTAGACCCTTTAGCAAACCATGATCCCCACTTCACAGATGAGGAAACGGAGGCTCAGGAACAACACGCACCTTGCCAGATGCTGAGCAGGGATTCACATCTGGATCTGCTTGGCTTGGGGTCAGCGCTCCAGTGGCAGCTAGGTCTTAGCCACTGTACCCAACAAGTCATGTTTCCCTTTGTTTTTATATCTTGAGGATGACAGACTTCAGTGCTTATCTTCATGGTGGTGCAGAGCAACTAAACGTTGACAGGCTATCCTCAGTGGTGCCTCACGCTTCATGTATGAAATATGTGGGACTTCACACTAAGTATGTAAGACTTTACACTTAGTGTTTGACACTAAGTATTCCTCTCTGCTCCTAATAAGGAGGAGCTCTTCATGCCAAACCTAATGCTCTGGGGCAGGGTCGCATACTTCCCTGGGACTTGTCTCCCCTGGGGCCTCCCTGGACCTTTTCTTAAGATGCATAGAGCTTCACCCGGTCCCTTGAGCCTCAGACTGAGAGTCATTGAGGAGGCTCTGCTGCTCACTGGACCCAGGCTCTCAGCAGTCGAGTGACAGTTCTTGGATTTCATCTGGGGACCTGTGTGTACTCCGTCAGCTGGTAGATTTTAGGGACATAGTTCATGTAGGGATTGTGATTAATTAAAAAAATGAACAAGACAAAGATAGTTTCCTTCAAGGACTTCATAATTGTTTTAGTCAGCTTTATTTTTCCTGCTGCTGTGACCAAAATACCAAGAACAATTTTAAGGAGAAAAAATTTATTGGGGGACTCACGGTTGCAGAGGTCTCAGTTCATAGATAGCCGGCTCCATTCCTCGGGGTGGGAGGGCAGGCTCAGGAGTGTGGTGGAAGGAAGCGGCTCAGGACATGGTCCGGAAGCAGAGAGAGAGCTCTGCTCAGCAAGGACAAAAGACACACCCAAAGGCCCACCCTCTAGTTAATACAGTTAGCACCCAGTTAATCCCCATCAGAGGATCCACTCACAGGCCTTCTTGGGTTGTCTCCCACGTGAGCTTTTGCGGGACACCTCATATCCAAACCATGATAATCATCTTACAGGGAGCTAAGATACATCTTCAAATAACAGCACACAAGGGGCGCTTCTCTGCACAAGGGCTTCCCAGCACAGATGGAAGGCCAGTGTGACGAAGTCCAGTGAAGGTGTTGGGGACCCTTTGGGAAGCCCAGCATGAGCTGACCTTGTGTCTCATGGGAATGGGTGGCTTCCCATAGGAGGTCAAAGCTGCCAGGTAGTAGTGAGGTCCCCTGGGAGCCCAAGAGAGGCCCAGAGTGCTGAAGGAAACACACTCCATCTTCACCATGGTGTCTGCTCCCCAGGGGTGAACAGGGTCCTTCTGTCCCCTGGAGTCGAGCCACGACCTCCCACAGTCAGCACTGAGTCTCTGTCCCAGTCCCTTTGGCTGCCTGCAGATCCTGGATGTGGGCACCTATTGTCCTGATCTGACTCTTGGTGGTATCCGTGGGGTCCTGGCTCTGCTCCTCTTGGATTGGGTCCCAGGTGTGCTCCCAGGCTTTTTGGTTCAGTGTGCCCCAGTGTAATCCTGCTGGCCCATGCCCAGGGGACGCTGGGCCAGCCATGCTCTCTATGCGGGGAGAGGTGGAAACATGGCCATCGTTCCTGGGTGGACCTCAGTGGCTCCCTTTTGGGAGTAGACCCGGTTCATTGAGATCCATGAGAGTGACACTCAGGAAGACTTCCTGAGCTTCTGAGAATGGCTCTCTGTTTGCAGAAGACAGAGGGGCTGTGTGGCACAAGCAGGGGACCCTGCCAGCGGACCAGCATTCGCCTGTGCTTCATGGCAGTGCCAGTCATACCCTTGTCAGGTCTCATGTGCCAGTTTTGGCCCAAGTATTGAAGCAAGGTAGCCCCAGTTCTCAGACTCAGGTTATGGGAGCAGAGAAGGAAAAACCAAAGTTTCATAGAAAAATAAAATCAACTTAGTACTAATTAGAATTGTGACTTCCTGTCATTATACTTCTCATTTTACAATGAACTTCCCATGGACTTGTGCACAGAGGAAAACTTATGTCTACTGCATTCAATTTCTTTCCTTATTACAAAGTCTACAAACTCTCGTGGAGCACTCCAGCATAGGGACTTTGCTTTGAAGCCGTCTCCTTTTGCTGACAGAGTCTAAAGTGATGTGTTCGACATACACACTGTCACAGGCTTGAGCCTAAATGTTCCACAGAGGCCACATGCTGAAGGCTTGGCCACCAGCCTGTGGTACTACTGGGAGATGGTGGAACCTGTAGGAGGTGGAGCCTAGTGGAGGAGGTAGGTCACTGGGCCATGCCCCTTAAGGGGACATGGGAACCCAGGCCCTCCCTCTCTCCTTGTTTCCTGGCCACAATGAAGTGAGCAGCCTCCCCCACATATGCTCCTGCCATGATGTTCTGCTCTGCCACAGGCTAACTAATCATGGAATGAAACCTCTGAAACTGTGAGCCAAAATAAACCTTTCCTCTTCTTAAAGTGATTATCTCATGTATTTTGTTGTAGCAACAGAAAGCTGACTAATACATAATCTGAATGACTTTGGTAGTTTCTCCACCTCTCCAAGAAAGAGTGCAGCTTATTTCATAACCTCAGCTGCATGGTCTGAAGAAGCTAATCTGTCAATTCCTAATCTTGCTCTCCCCTAACCTCATCATCCTGGGCCAAATAGTAGATCCTTTAACTGGGAAGAAGCTCATCCCCAGCAGTGTCTTTGAACCTTGGCTTCTTTGGTGGAGGGACTTTGCTACTTCAGGTTGGTGGTGATGGTGAAGTGCCTGAAGTGTGGTAGGAAGAACCTGTGGTCCACCTAGACAGAATCCAGCTCATCGATGGCTTTGTGTCCTTGCCTGACATGGATGTTTCCTGCTAGCTTTGAATTCCAGTCAGTGGAGAGTGGAGAGCCGTGGGCCCACATAAAGATGACTCATGCCGTTTCAGAAGGCTCCAGTCCTTGGTGGTGCCACATCACTAGGCATTTTGCTGCCAGCCTCGGAGTGTGAATGTTGCCTGATGGAGAGATATTTAGAGATCATCTAAAGATAAAGTTAGAATGTGAGAACGAGCAAGTAACTTGAAGTCAGCGTTTTTATTGATTCTTAAAATCAGGTTTTCATTTAAATTGTCAGAGAAAGAGTTTCCAAATCACACATTTCAGGCCTCAACCCAAATTTGATTCAGTTGCTTTGGGGTAGGGCCCTGGTGACTACATTTTTAAAAAGCCTCGTAGGAGATTTTTCTGCATACTCTTAGTTCTGAATCGCTGACTGGTTCAAGATTTCCTTGCTCTACAGATGGAGAAATTGAATACCTCTAAAATTAAATGACTTCACAGAGGTTGCATTGATGAATAAATCCTGCAGCACTGCTCACAGAGGCCCCATGGCATGGAAAGCCCCTGGGGCAGGGACATCCCAGCCAGCCCACCCTCCTGCTCCCAGCAGTGTGATGCTCATGCAGGTGCGTGATAACCCGGAGCGGAGCAGAGGTCTTGCAGCAGCGAGTGGGTGGCTGGGCCTCCCTGAGAATCTTGGGAATGGCGAGACCACATGGAAAAGCTACTGCTTCCAGAGAGCCTCAGTGCAGTCTCCAGGTGTGCCTTTCTCTAACTGATACTGATCAAGGAGCTTAAAAGGGTAGCCCCAGGTTTCTCCTTAGCAGCCTCAGAATTGTGGGATAACACAATCGACTGGGAGTGTTCAGAGAACCCCACCCTCTGTGTGCGCTTCCTGGTAGCTGTTTTCCATTTTGTTATAATCCAATGCTCTTTTTGTTTTTTTGTTTTTTTAAATATTTTTTTGGTTGTTGATGGATCTTTATTTATTTTATTTATTTGTATGTGGTGCTGAGAATTGAACCCAGTGCCTCACGCGTGCTAGGCAAGCGCTCTACCACTGAGCCACAACCCCAGCCCCCAATGCTCTTTTTGTGAACATGGTTTGCCTATACGACTTTTTTTCATTTCTATATAAGGAACATTTGAAGACTCTATTGAGACGGGTACCAGGCGATGTGAATACTGTAACCAATGTCGGGAATTTCGTATTACTTAGGACACAGACAGACACCTTTCAGTTCATGAGCCAGTTTCTCATCCTATCTCATGTTAGTTCCCTTTATTACTCCAAAAAATTTCTTCTTGAATTGCCAAAGTGAGAATCCCACCCATTTATTTTTCCATTTGTTGTCTGCAGAGCACACTGACTTCAATTTTCTCCACCTTTATGGTTATGACTTTCTTTCCTGCTGTCTTAATCGCCATCGGATTCTGCTAACGCGCAGCAAAACACTGGACGCATATAAAGACGCCCGTGTACAGATGGAAAACGCTGACTTCCTCACGCACAGGCTTGTCTGCAAGGTTTCGGAAGTCTCCCATTGCTCTCCAGAATTAACATGCGGGCCTTGCAGGAGAGTTTTATTGGACTTGACCTAAGGTTTGTGTGCCAGGGACAAAGTGCAGATCCTGGGCACACATGTCCGGGGTCTGTTCTCTTTATTTTCCTTCAACGTCCTGATAAAATGGGCAGTGCTGGGTTTCCCTCCCTTCCCCCTGTCGCAACCTTCCAAGGCTGAAATTCCTAAAGTCAAAAACAAAACCCCTATACAGCAATGAAACAAGAACAGGATGAAATAAATAATAAGTAAATAATCGAAGCCAGTGGGGAGATGGTAAGCCTCACCGAGAACAAGGAGCACTCCAAGCAGAAGAGGTGGAAAGACAACTGCCACCCACCGCAGCGGACGACACCAACTTGTTTCCAAGATGAGAGCGCTATACCCAGAATATCAAAATAAAATGCTAAAACCAGAAGCCTAAAGAACAGGCATGATAAACAAGCTGAGGTAAGACTTGGCAAGAGAAAAAGAGATCAAGGAAAGATTCCTAGCCACCCCTCATTCTGGGGTCTCAGTATCAAAAAGATACTGAACTCTGCAAGGAGGGCAGGGTTCCCTTTGTGCCTAGGCAGCAGCCTGATCAGCAACTCCCACACAGCACGATGGGCAGGAACAGGGTAACCTGTTTACTAAACTCACATGATTGCCAAAAATGTCAAAATTTGACACACTATAAAAATACACAACAACTCCCCAAACCTTGAGTGTTATAATAAAAACTCCATGCTTAGGACACGCCAGCAGAGACCACGTGCCAAGACCTGCACAGACCTGAGTACCAGCCCACACCCACCCAAACCTACCCATGACAGGGGCAGACCATGCATGGGCCTCGGGAGGGCCAGTCTGCAGATTGGGGTGTCCACTCACCGTGGTGGAAACAGAACTGTTGTCCTTGTACCTGTCCTCACAATTGACTTTCCTCTTAGGAACCTGCCAGCTGGAGGTTTTCACAGCTGTTGCTGACCCCCTCCCAAGGGAATAGCAGTCCTGGCTGTTCTGACCCTGGGACCAAGCCCCTCTCCAGGGAGCCTTCCCTGACCTTCCCGTGGACTCCCAGCCTCCCTACATCCCCATCCTGATGCTGTCACCTGATTCCTCCCTTGGCTACAGCAGGAAAGGGCTGTGAACCCCTAGGTCTCAGCCTCAGCGGAGGGTGGGGTGGCCCTCAGGGGGTTGGCTTTAGCCCTGCTCTGACTTCATGCAGAAGGCCCGTGCCGAGCTCCAAGACCTTCTCCAGGGTGGGCTCCCAGTCCCAGGTTAGGTAGCTTACTGCAGAACCCTATGATCCCAAACCTCCAAGCTTCCCAGGAAATGCCATAGAGACCCCCTGTGGTCCTTTCTGGGGTTCTTTGAGTGACACAGAGGTATCAACCTCCCACCTCTTCCCTAAAGGTACATGTGCTATGGCCTGGCCCCTCCACACCGGCTGGCCTGGAGGTCTTCCCCTTTCAGGAGTCCAGGCAAGAGGCTAGCCCTGTGGCGGTTTCAGATCACGCGTGCCACCAAATGCGGAGCCCATGGCCAGAGCTCCCTTCCCTCGCATGGTTCCCCCTGGTGGCACAGAAGGGTCTTGGTGAACACATGCCCTGGGGGAAGGCTCTGTCTCCTCAAAGTCCACACTGGATTCTCCTGCCCTTTGCCCAAGGACAGCCCAAGGACATAGAGAGGTGGAGACAGATCCCGCGGCTTCCCTCCCTGCAGGGCCGCCCTGCTCTCCTCTTCTCTGTTCTGGGCAGGACCGAGAAGAGCACCTGGAGGACTGGCCCTGCTCGTGGAAGTGTCCCAGTCACGGCAGCCGCTCCTGGGAATGGAGGGCAGGAAGCCCTGGGAAACAGGAAGGGGAAGGCTGCTCTTGGCCCTTCTGCCCCCAAGGCACTGAAGCAGATGTCGGCCATATCCCGTGAACCCTCCAGAAGAGGGCGTTCCCTGACCCACACAGCTGACCCACCAGGTCCTGGGGCAGGAATCCCTGCTGTTCAAGGCCACACCAATGCCCTAGCTCAAGAGCACTGCGCTCCCAGCCAGCGTCAACCCCCTCTCCCCTCTCTCCGTATGGTTGAGCACGGTCCTGCCCTTGGGTCACGCGCCGTCCCGGTGGCCGGGCTGCGGCTGCAGCAGGACTTCTTGGCACACGCAGCCTGGCAGAATGCTTCCTGCAGGGCTCCTTAGAGGAGAATCTTCTCGTCCCCAACTCAAACAGTCTCGTCCAGTCCTCTTGCGCGGGGCCTTTGTAAAGAGTGAAGGGAGTTTGCATGGGGAATTGTTCTAGAAACCAGAGGCAGGGAAGTGGGAAGCTGAGATGTCAAGGAAGACACACTAACAGCGTGGGGACCGCGTGGGGGCCAGGGGTCAGTGCTGCAGGCAGCTTCCGAGGCTGTGAAGACAAGCAGAACAGTCCTGTCCTGTGGTGGAGGCACCGGCCCTGCACCCTCACCCCACACCCCGCACGCAGGGCTGTGTGGGTGAGTGCGGTGGAGGCTCCACCCAGAGGGCGAGCTACTGGCCCTCCACTGGGCACAGGTTACGAGCTTGCATCTTCCCAAGGCCTTTCTGTTGGTGAACGCCGGCCTCCTGCTGGCCGGGTCCATATCCCAGGGCTCTCGCATTCCTCGTGGTTTGAGGTCTCTCGCACAGTGAGGGAGGGGTGTGCGGGGCCTCGGAGCCCACTCTCCAGAGCTCCTGCCCTGCCAGCCCCACACCCTCGCCCAGCTCCCCCAGAGCATCCACAGCACCCTCGGCTGCCCGTGCTGGCCTCACCCTTCCCTCTCACACGTCTGCCCCCCTCCACAAGCATCTTACGGGGCTGATGTCACCATTCCTCCAGCAGGCCCTCTGCCCACCCTGCATCCTCTCCTTTGAGGTGCTCATGCCTGGAATGATCTTTCACTCACTGGTTGGGTGACCCTTACCACCTTCTTTGCTTAGAGAGAAGTTCCCCAGAGCAGAGACCAAAGGGTCACACTCATCAGCACTACCTGGTACCCAGCACTGGCCTGGTGAGTATCTGCTAAACAAAGGAATGACATTGAACTCTTTAAGGACCAGGGACAAACCTAGATTCAACGATGACTTATTTCCTGGCAGGCAGATGTGGACAAGAGGGGCTGTGAGTGGCGAGCAGGTGTGTGAGTGGGTGGTGCCAGCCCTGGGCCAGGAGCCCCTCCATCCCCGCCTGGGGCTGGGCTGCAACTCTGGCAAGGAGGGATTCTAGTCCCGGCCCAGGACTGGTGGATGCCTCAGGGGCAGTGGCACAGCAGCAGTCCTGCTGATTTGGAAACATTTGCAATCTACTTTGGGGACAAAGGGGAGTTCCAACCCAGCACACGGATACAAGGGGGTCTTAAAAATTCCTAGTAAATCTTGGGGTTAGATGTTTTCATTTAGCTCTGCCTCACTCTCGCTGACTGAACTGCAGGAGGAAAATATGTATATTTGCCATGGCAACCAATTCCTCAATAACTCTGAGCTATAATAGGAAAAAGGCAGGGGAGATTTTTTTTTATTAACATGAACTAAAACCAAATGTCCTTATTAACTCTCAGTTGACCAGAAATTTATCTTAACCTCATAAAAGTTTAATTCCCAAATTTTGGTACTAACACAAATTTTAATATATGAGATATATGTCCTCAAATTTTTTTTTAAATCTTGTTTGTTAACTCAGTAAGACAGGACATTGTAGATCATTTTTCTGAGGACAAGGATTTGTTGTTCGGGTTCAGCATCAGAGTATGCTGAAGACTGCTCAGGAATTATAAACACCCTGGAACCAGCTCTCACTATTTAATTAACACGGGCTGTCCCCTGGGCAGGCTGAAAGGGCTGACAGCCTGAGCCTAGCGCCCCTCTCCTTCCCACCTGGGGCTCAGAGCAGCCTTCGGAATCCTTCTGAAGGTCAAATGAGTTCAGGTGACACACATCTGAGCCTTACATCCCCAGTCTGATTCAACTTCAGTGGCCAGCCTGCCCAAATCTTCCCGAAAACCTGTCCTTAGGGTCCTGTGTCTTAAGTTGACAGGGACGGGTAAGGTTCAGATTTGCTTTTTAAGCTGATCTTCTGAGATTTCTGCCGCGGTGAGCACCCTGAGAGAGGCCATCTGTTCAGGTTGGGCTCCTGTGCTTTTCTCTTCTTGACAAGGTGAATTCGCAAATGCAAAGAATAGCTCTCACAATACTTTAAAGGGCATTCCACCTCCCGGGCTTCTCTGTTTCTGTTCTGGCCCTCCCCCTTTCCACCCTTGCAAGGGCTGGGTAAGCAAAATGGGGAACTAACGCAAGTGTTTTGGTGGATAGTGGCAAATAAAATAAGTGATTCATCATCCTACCAGCCAGAGAGAGCTCTCACAGACTCTCCACAGATGCTCTGTGGCTAGGTGCACACCTTTTCAGATTATGTCTTCTGGAAGAAGTCCCCCCTTTCCATGATGAAGAGCCCTTCTCTGTCTGATAATTTTCCTGGTTCTGAAGTCAGCTTTATCTGCTACTCCAGGTTTCTTTGATTAGTGTTAGCATAGTATACCTTTTTCTACTCCCCCTCCCCCTAGTGCTGGGACTATAACCCATGTCCTTGTGCATGCTAGGCAAGTGCTCCACTGCTGACCAGCCCTCCCAGCCCTCTGCCTTTTACTGACTTATTTATTTATTTAGGAATGACTCAAATTTTGTGGTTTTTAAAAGATTATATCAAAATAGACCAACATGATAATAGTGATGATCTTTGATAAAATTTTTAGGGGATAATTAAGGGATTTACATTTTCATAGTTATATTTTTCTGTAGATTCTCATTTTTTCTATAATGAGTATGTATTTTTTAAATTTTTTTTAGTTACACATGAACATAGTGTCTTTATTGGGTTTACTTATTTTTATATGGTGCTGAGGATTGAACCCAGTGCCTCACACGTGCGAGGCAAGCCCTCTGCCACTGAGCCACAACTCAGCCCCAGTATGTATTGTTTTTTAAATCTAAAAAACCTTAAGGATAAAATAATGAAATGTAGGTATAGCATGATTCTAAAAATACATTATTGTATATATTTTTTCTGATGATGTTTTCTGATTCCTCTCTCATATTCCTAAATTGTTTCATTTAGGGTTTCAGCCACTTCTTTACATCAAGCAAGTCTTCTTTTTCATCTTTGTTCTTGATATTTTTTTTAACATAGCCTGTAGACAGCACTGCAATTTTTGCATTTTTTAAATAATCCATTATGATCTTCAGTCCCAATGAGAGCTCCATCTCTTTTGAGAACACTTTTTCTGTTCTCCTACAAAAGCAGTGATTTTCAAACTCCAATCTTGCCTTGGTTAGTTAAGAATTTCTTTGAATCGCAGTCTGAGTGTGGTTCTTTTTCTTCCTGAGTTTCTCCACTGTGTGAGATTCAGGAATCGCTCCTAGTTTTTCCTTCAAGAGCTGTGTGAACCTGTGAGCTATAACCAGTGTGCTCTGCTTTCTACTGAAAGGGTCAAAGCAGGCAGGAATTCCTGAGGGCAGGGTTCCTGAACTTTTGCAAGGTGCTCCTTGCAGTTTAGTGTGATCTTGACTTGGGAGTTTTAGCCTAAGCCAAGCTGTGGATGCTGCTCGGACTGATGCATCTTCTCAGGAGTTTAGACAACACTCTGAGGAGCATGTCTTCTTGTTCCTGGAGCCCCTGGCTAGACACTTGACCTTGGGGATCCCGACAGGCTGGATTTGGTCACCTATCTATATCAGAAGTAAGTGAAAAATAATTTTAAAAGAAAAATGAACTTACTCAGTTTTGTCAATCTGGGAAGACATCTAATCTGCCTTCCTCTCCCTTTTCTTACTAGACCCATGACTTTGGGCAAGTCATACTTGCTAAGTATTTTAACCTGAGTTTTCATATGTAAAGTGTTCCCTGTAGACAGCATAGAGTTGGATCTTCTTTCATTATCTTTCTAACAATCTATCTTTTGATTGGACATTTTGACCACATTTAAAGTGATTTTGGATTATCTATTCTATTTGTACTTTTCTGTCAATTGAAGGTATAAACCAGGCCCTTCTCCAGCTGCTTTATATAAACATTCTTTTACTTTTCTCCACAATCTCGTGATGCCCTTATTTTAAAAACAAGAAAATACTTCTTAGCATGTACGACATGCCCAAAGTCAGGGGGCTAGTAAGGGCTAAACCTCAAAAGAACTCTAAAGCCCAACACTCTGACCTCAGACTCTGCACTCTTCAATGAATAGCTACTAATGGGCAGATGGATGGACCATGTATAAATCATTGAATCCACAGATAAGTGTACATCAACAGAAAACAGATCGTATTCTGTTCTGTGGACTTAAAAGTTAATATTGTATTTTAAGCATTTTCACAAATTATTACAAGTATTTCATTCAGGCCATTTCTTAGGATTATTATTAAAATCGTAATTCTGATACAAATAGATAACAATAGCATGGGAGAGTTCTTTTACCTCCTGGATGGAAAAGCCTATAGAGTAGCAGCATGGACTCCAGGTTGTGCGAGAGCTTGTGTTGTCCCAAGGGAGGGAACGCTGGGAGACACCTGCTGACCTGGATACACAGCTAGTTCCTATTCTGTAGGGTAATTAAACCATGACCTTGAGGGCCACCTTGACTAAGGCGTCAGTCATTACACTTGATCAGTTCTCTTCAGGTTAACCTGGCCCTAATCAATTATTAATCAGGCCCGTATATTCCCTGAGTCAGATGACTTTCAGACAGACTCATTAGAAAGTCATTGAGCCTAATTCTAAGAGGCAATGATCACTTTTTGCACACTTATTTCTGAGTTTTGTAAACTTTTCCTGAGTATCCACGAATAGGATCTTAATGGTCTTCACAAATGTGCATTATAAAGAGTTATCGCAGTGGAACCATCTGGAAGACCACCTGGCCAATGAGTGGTTGCATTTGTCAGCCTGGCATTTCTGTGACACGGTCGGGGAGCAGATGATGAAGGAGGTCTCTTCTCCTTGTGCAGCTGGGAAGCAGACAGAGAGCGGAAGGGGCCAGGTCCCAATACCCCATCTGAGGGCAACCCCTCATGGCCTACTTTCCTTCCACTAGGCCCCACATCTTAAAGGTTCCACCATCTCCCAACAGTACCACAGGCTGGCAGCCAAGCCTTCAACACATGGCCTGTGGGGACACGTATGATCCAAGCCATGTAGCCACCCTGGGGTGGGTCTCAGACTCTCTGTAACCTGGCATCCTTCCTCTTCCTGTTCAGGGAGAAGAGATTGACCCTTCTGTTCCTATTCAGAGGCTGTGGCTGGAGGGCTGTGGGGTTCCCTCTCCTTTCTGATGGAGTCTGGCAGGGAGGATGGCCAGCCTGGGAAGATCTGCCCTATTCACATGGGCTGTAAGGACCTGGACCCTGGTTAGGCAGATCCTGACGGTCAGGAGCACGAGTGAGCTTTCATTCACCACTTTGAGATGCTGTTGATTCCTGCAGGGGAAAAACTTCACTTCTTTCTCATATTCTTTCTTCTGCCTATAAATAAGAATGTCCCCCCAGACATGGCCCTGAGCAGATCTTCCCTCCCCCTCAGCAGAGGACGTGTGGACCTGGCTGCTTCGTTTCACTCTGGCACGTACCAGCAAAAATGTCGAGCTCCTCCCAGGTTTCCATCCCTGCGGGAGCCTGCATGCTGCTTCCCCTCACTGTTCAGTGTGGGGACAGCAAGGCCTACCCCAAGGCCATCCCAGCCTCTGTTCCTCTGTGTCCAGGTTCTTCATGTTCAACCTGGGTGAGTCAAGAGTCTCAGCTGCCTTCAGCTTCAGGACAAAGGTGTGCAAGGCTCCATCGAGAATTCAGGCCAAAGAAGGCTTTCAACATGGCTTCCCAGAGGGCAGGCACCCAGCTGCTATTGGGCTCAGCTCAGCAGATACAGAGCTCTGCTTGGACACCAGCTGGATCCTGTCTGCTGTCAGTTGGCAGAAACTTGGAGTAGGAAGGTGGTGAATAATAGCATCCAAGAACCTCCCACCAGTTGCCAGAATTTCCAGAGTCAAGACCCCCAAAATCAAAGCTATCTGCAGAAAAGTGAAGTAGTGATCCTAGAGTCATTGGCATAGCAAATCATCAGAAGCATCAAGCATGGGTTCCAATCATGACAGGCTCTGGAAGAGGCTCTGAGTATCTGTTAACTCGATGGGTGACCTCCTATGCTTGGAGGGAACATGGCACCTGGCAGCATAAACACCTGGATGTGTGGTGTGAACTCACATATGTCGACCACAGTAAGACAGAGTCAGCAAAGCCAGTTGGGGTTGGGGGGACATTTAAGGTAGTCCAGCCCATGGTGCATCGCTGTGCACCAGATGTCCCTGCTGGCCAACACCCTGCCCCATGGAAGCAACTTTCTAGTTTTTGTTCTCCAGGCAGCCACCCCCCTCCCACAACTGTGTAGAGTTGATGCAGCAATTGACACCTCAATGCCATCCTGGATATAATGCTATCAGCTCCATTTATAGGGGATAAACGTGGGGACGTGAGAGCAATGGACAGCTGGCCTTCTCCCACCCAGTACAGGATGGATTTCACCAACACTGTGTCTGTGCTTTTACTATGAGCAGGGCATTTGTGGGAATGACCAGTCTGTTTCCATAGTGGAAAATTGCTTTGTCTGTCTCTTATGAAAACAGCTTTCTATAAAATTGCCTCGATCTCTCCTTTCTTAAGAGAACTTGCCTCATCAGATGGATAGAGCCTGTGGTTCTTGGGGGTGAGGAACTCAAGGAGTCCCTCTTGCTGGGATTTGGATATGACTGAGGTGGATTACCTTCTACGTATGTACAGATTCATTGTCTCTGCAAGTTTCATTGATGCTTCCTGGACAGAAGGTCTGGACCCTGTGGTAGGTCAGCATCTAGAAAGAGTCACAGACTGAGTCTGGTCTTTCAGCCACAGAAGACAAGCGGCTTCCAGAGAACCAATGCTTAGGCCACTCTGCTCAGCCTTCACAGAAGGCCAGGTGTGTCCTCAAGAGTGGTGTAGAGTAACTGGATCCGTAAACACCCAGGAGGAAACTGGAAGAACAAGGATGCTTCTGTTGGTGGTTTCTAGCAAGGTAGCCATTATTAAATCAAGCTACCTGAACACAAAATCTCAGAAACTGGATTAAGAGATTAAGCTGGATTTCTCAAATTGGAAGGAATTCAAGGAAATTCTTCCTAGGAAGTCACTCAACCAGAGCATCCAAAGGACACCATTGGTCCCTCTCAGGCTTTCCCAACTTGGCCTCATCTTTGAGTGGGCTCTTTTCTCACAGCAGGAGCATGGATGCTGGCAGCTCTGGCCTCCTGATCTCTCTCTCTCTCTCTCTCTCTCTCTCTCTCTCTCAGGTTCTCACATTAGGACCAAGAAAAGACTTGGCTTGGCCAAGCCCTGGTCACATGCCCTTTTGGGAGCATTCATGTTTATCAGGAAAACAGGCCACTCTGATTGGTCAGGCCTGGGTCACGCACACCGTCACCATCAATGAGATCAGCATCAGGCTCTACATGGCGTGGGCTCCCCACAGCGAATTCTTTTACCAGGAGAATGGGAAGGGGTGCCGGACCACCCACTCTGCGAAGACACATTTCCTTACACTGACGCCACCGACGCAGCCATGACAAACACAGAGACGTGACTTATCAGACCCTCCTGAGAACAAGTCTTCCGGAATCCCTGTTTCCGGACATACAAACCCAAACCACAGACCTCACTGGGAGCTGATGGGGTGGAAATTGGCACATCAACATAAGCCACCTCAAGACCAGCTTCAAGTCCTGTGGCATTTTTGTGGTTATTATTTGACATGGGGGGACCTCTATCCTGTGCCACAGAATACAAGGTCTGGAGAAGGATTTAGGAAGGCACATGTTTTCAAATGAGGAACCAAGGCCCACTGAGGGCTTCTCCTGTCATGTGGCTTTTTGGTGGCTGTGTGGACGGTGACTGACGTCCATTCTAGAACTACGTCCTCCCCCTTCTCAAGATGCCAGCACCACAGAGAGTTTCCTGGCTTGATAGATAGCGCAGTGACAGGCTGTGTTTAAGCCTGCCACAAAGACAGCTTGAGAGTCATCAGGAGGATTTGGAGTTGAATTAGAAATGCTAATTTCAAGACACCCAAGCAATTCATTCTGGTTGGCATTTTTCCTTTGATTCCGGAGGCTGTTGAAAAGTGAAGGAACCGAATGCCTAAGAAGGAAGGAGAAGAGCAGAGTGCAGTCAAGCCAGAGGGGCCCGCACCTCCTCACCGCCTCCTCCACCCGGGGCGAACCGCTCCTGTTGGTGGGAAGTCAGGGGGCTGTTTGGAGGGCTAGACTCAACTTTCAGAACTTGGTGCTTGCCGAACGTCCTCCTCTGGGAAGGTGCACTAGATGTCCTTTTTCCTACTCCTCCTGCTGAGCCCTGGACACTGGGACTGAAACAAGCAAGACCAAGGACGGTGCGCTGGAGAGAAGCAGATCAGGGACCCGAGGGATGCCGGGGCTTGCTCTGTCCCAGCATTATCAGATGTGGAGAAGCAGCGGCCAGAAACATGGAAAGGCACAGACTGAGTGAAGTCCCACAGAAGCCTCTCTCTGGCAGGGCAGCCTATCAGGATGGAAAATTTAGATGATAATTACTCTACTCCAGGCGAACATCACAGAAAAGACTGTGGCCCACCCCCACCAGCAAGGCTACCCCTGCTTGTCCTGTGGTGCTCTTGCAGCCTCCAGGTGGCTTTGAAGGTCATGTAAGAAGGAGAATATTGTACCCACCCAACTGAAATGAACTGCCCCTTTCCTTCCATAATGGGGTTGTGTCTGAGGAGACTGTTGAGGAGGCAGGTCTTCCTACACTGTTCAGGGGGAGTGAGGCCCCCCTCCCATGTCAGTGGTGACTCCACAAGAGCAATGGCAGTAGTGCTATCTGCCCATCCAGCAAGGCATTGGTGGCAGCCTGTGGGGTGCTGGAACTCCATGCCTGCTCAGCAGTGCCCTGAAGCCCCTCCAATCAGGCATTTGCAGCAGGGGTCACCCCCGCTTCCCCTGGAGTGCAGTGTCAAAGAAAGTTAGCCAAAATGGGAAGGTTACAGACCTGGTCTCCCAAAGTATGCTGCCCAAATGGAAAATCACTCACTATCCAGAACCAGGAAGATATCAAATGGAGTAAAAATAGATGATCAATAGATGTGTTAATCAAGATGGCACACATGTTAGAATAATCTGATCCCAAGCAGTGACCACATCCAATGCCAGCAAAGGCTCAGAAGGCCTGGGGCTCTCACATGCACTGGTGGGAATGTGGAATGGTGCGAACACTGAACAGTTGGACAGTTTCTTTAAAAACTGCCCTGTACCCACCACATGATTGCCTCTCAGGTATTTATCCAAGAGAAATAAAAACTCACATTCACATAGAAGGCTGTGAACAAATGTTCATAGAAGCTTGATTTATAAAAGCCTCAAACTGGAAATAAGTCAGAGGTCATTGAAGATTTTATAAATATTGAGGGAAAGTGTAAGGAGATGGATGATGTTTATAACTAAGCTTCCGATCAAACCATAGTAGCAATTATTACAATAGATAAGAGGGCAAAACTAACCACTGGAAATATAAAATTTGCAGAAAGTCTATATAGGAAATGTATTTTTTTTAATATTTATTTTTTAGTTGTAGGTAGACAGAATATCTTTATTTTATTTTTATGTGGTGCTGAGGATCAAACCCAGTGCCTCACGTGTGCTAGGCAAGCACACTACCACTGTGCCATAACCCCAGCCTGGGAAATGTATTTTTTGTTCTGTTTACCTCTTTGTAGCTTCTTTGGGTTAATCAATTATTTTTATTATTCTTTTTTTTATAAGTGTTTTTGTTATATATTCCTTTATTGTTCTTTTTAGGGGCTTCTAGATAAAATCCTATCCATCCTTCATTTATTGTTCTTTTCAGTGGCTTCTAGATATAATCCTATCCATCCTTCATTTATTATAATTTTATATAATTTAATATATATTAATATTTTTACAACTTTCAGGATAATATAAAGAGCTTACAACATATTAAATCTGTTTATCCCACCTGCCTTTTATGATATCATCATGCATTTTGATTTTAGATTTTAAATCTCATGATGCATCATTATTGTTTGACATAGTTGGTGGTATTTTAAACTTGTTCACATGCTTGCCTATTTCACTGTTCATCATTTCTTCTTGTACTATCCATCTATGTAGAATCATTTTCCCTCTGCTCAAAGAATTCCTTTTAGTATTTCTTTTAACTTATATCAGCTGACAATGTATTTTGTTAATATTTATTGACCTGAAGATGTTTTTGTCTTTGTTTGCAAATAATACTATTGCAAGGTACAGAATTCTGTTACCATTTTTCTTTCAGCACTTTAAGGATGTTATTCCATTGCCTTTAGTCCCCACTGTTCCAGTTGAGAAATCAGCTGTCAGTCTTATTGTATCATTAAAAATAAAGTGATAACAAAAAATTTCCTAGTAAAAATAATTCCTTTAAATCCTATTACACGTATATATACAAGCAAAATTATTGTATGTGTTCTAATTCTGTGGATAAATTAGTTAAGATTTCAAATTAAAACTAAGGGTCTAAACTAGTTCATTAATCTTAGAGTTTGAAAAATAGAAACAAGGTGGTTACATGAATAGACCATATTTTTAAAATATTATAGGCATATTCAATTATCCATTAAGTATAGATTTGGCTAATTTATTTAAACCATTTTACATTTAATTCTAAATATTTGTAGAGCTAAAGGATTTCTGTCCACCAAAGAAGACAGTTAAGATCTTATTTATTGAGGTAATTGAATTGTAAATATTTCTGGAATTGGACAACAAATAACACTAAGGAAACTCAGTACAGTAAAACATTCCAGGTAACAGATAATTTAGAGGCAGAAGTTTTAATTTAGGGCCAGAAAAGATCTACTTACACACTCATGTAGCCAAAAAATCACCATTTAGAGTTACTGGATCATGAGCCACAGTTCGTATAGTGGTGCTCTCAAAGCACATGGATCTCTTATACCAGGAGTCAAGACATACCCACTACTTTTCCTTATTCAAATCTAATATTTCAATAGCTCACACAGAAAGCACTTATTTGGATTTTTCATTTCATTTCTTTTCTGTCTTCTATCTTCTTTCTTTCTTGTTTTCTTTCACAGAGGTGGGGCCTCAAACCCAGGGCCTCACACATACTAAGCAAATGTTCTACCACTGAGCTACATGCCCAGCCCTTATTTTTAATTTTTAATAAATGTAAACACATTTTCATTCAACCTATATAGACCTTTGAACTTTATGGGATTCTTTAATTATGTAAGTGCATTTTATATTTGGATTTAAAGAAAATTGAATTTGATATAATCTTATGTTTTAAATTTTTTTCTTAAAACTATGTACTTCTTAGGAATATTTTAAAAGCTATTTGTATAGCTTTGGATATCCCACATAGTTGGGTTGAGCTGTGGATTGTGGCATTTTAGGTCATTCTGACACTCATTCCATCAGGTTTATCCTCCCTCCCTTGGACCTTGGGTGGCTTCTTCTCAAAAGCCTGTGACAAGAAGGATTGGAGGAGAAAAAGAGAGCAACCAGGGGCAGGGTCTGAGGGCTGCCTTTACCTCCAGGAATGGGAAAATTGGATATTTGGGTTTCTTATAGGTTGCCCTGCACAATTCTCCAGTCCCATAGAAGGAGGCAGGACTCAGACAAGACTCTCCTCCCTAGGAATAAAGGTAGTACATGTCAGGTGAATCACTTGCAGTGAGGGATGGAATGCACACAGGTGAAGAACTCTTCCAATTATATCACTTCTGTGGGCTATTGTGCTGATGCTCTTGTTCTGTCACCTTTATGTGGCTTGGCTGTCCAGGTGATTAGTGCTGAAAAGAAGAGTGTCTTGTGGAGCAAAGAACGCTGAATTCAGAGCTGTAAGATCTGGGTTGGAGTGCTCCCCATTACCTAAGCACTCTGCCTTCTCGGGAAGATCACTTAACGTATGAGCCTGCTCTTAAAGTTGGCTGAGTTAAAAATCTCTGGAGGAGGTTGTGAGGCATACGTAAGGTGGAAACATGAAGAATATCACCCTTGAAAGCTATGCTCATCCTTTGACTCTTACAGTACAAACTCAGTGAATTGATGGATTCAGAAATGGCAGCCATTGACTTGCAGATGACCCTCATTCCCTGCAGTGCTGATAATTGACTTTCCCTAGATTGTTCTGGCAGTCCCTGCTATGGGCCCTCAACATCAGCAGGGGAAGCTTAATGGAGTCTGGCCTATTATATATTCCATGCTTAACGCTTACCCTCAAGTTAGGAATGAGGAGTGAATGGAGCTGATGCTTCAGTGGCATCTCAAAGCTATTAACTTTTTTCTCTGGAGAATGCACTCCATCAAGGGTATCTTCCCTGCTTTGTTGGATCAAACTTACTCTGCTGTATTTGTTCACATATTCTGTTTTTCTCCACATCTCAGTATCTGCTGTAAGCTTTTTTCTTTCCTTTCATTCCCTATTTAATGTCTTGCAATAAGTTTAATTTATTTACAATAACTTTTCAACACTCACTTATCCTTGACCATTGCCTCCACCACGGAGCTAAAATCAACTTCTCAAGCCTCCCTGGTGATATCTTAGTTACCAAACCCAATGATCTTTTCTCAATTGACACCTGGTTTGGGCTCCTCAAACTGTTGAAGCAACTAACCAAGATTTTTCTTCTTAAAACCTTCTCTTCCCTTTGTACCATGGTTTGGTGTTATCCAGATTCTCCAGAAACCCCTGAGTACCTCCATTCCTGTCTAATGTAGACCTACCCCAAGGATTGGCTACGTGTTCCCCTCTCCCCCTCCCTCCTCCTCCTACTGCCCTTCTTCCTCCTCCTCCCCCTCCTCCCCTCTTCCTGCTCCTGCTCCTCCTTCTCCTTCTTCTCTTCCTCAGACAACCCGATATTTTCATAGCCTCAATTATCACCACTATTTCAATGACTTAAAGGCTACATTGCCATTGTTTAATTACCAGACTCATTTAATACACATTTATAGGGCTGCCGTGGATAAAACAAGTTATCTTTAAGAAATGCATAAGAGAACAGAAAGAAAATAATTTTTACAAAGAACACAATGCCTAAAGAAATTAAACCTAAATATGTTTAACACCCTGTAAAAAAATTTTCTTAAACTAACTGAAAGACAAAATCCATTTATATGTAAAAGCTCCAACAAAACAAAGTGGTATATCTAAAATACCTAATGAAAAATTAAATAACCAAAAATAATTTTAAAAAATAAAAAGTGAAAGAATGAATACAGGTAAAAAGAATTGAATAAAAACAAAGAGAACTCGGGGGAAATGACACGAAAGTAAAATCCAGGGAAAAATTAACAGTACCAAACAACCATTGTCAATTGCTAAAGGATATGATTCATAGTGATAAACAAGTACATTTTTCTCTGAATACTACTACAATAAATTAAAGGTCAAACTGCTAGAACATCAAGAAGCAGTTTCTAGAAACTAAATGGCAGAGGTTGACTTTACACAGCCAGGAGGCAGGATTTCAGGAATGATGACATTCCATGCCCATATACTGAAGTTAATATGCACAAGAAAGAACAAGCTGACCTTTTAACCCTCCACTTAGGAAGATACAGGCAGTCTCTTGCTACTTATAATTTTTCAACTTAATGATGGTGCAAAAGTGGTATGCATTCAGAAGAAATTGTACTTCAGATTTTGAATTTGAATCTTTTCCAGGACTAGGGACATGCAGCTCAATCCTTTCCTGCAGTTCTGGGCATTGGCACAAGCCAGTTCCCACTCAGGGTATGTTACCCTTGAAAAAAGGAGAACAGTAAAACACCCTGTCCTTGAATTTCCCCTTTTAATTTCCACAACTAAGCCAAGTCAGGGGAATAAGAATGTAGATGCGGATGGAAATGTCCAGATAAGTAGTATCTTAAAGGTCACTGACTCCCTCACACATGCATTGGAGACTAGAGAAAATCAGTGCTATGTGTAGAGACTGCTTCCTGCACACACACCAAGTTCCTTGGAATGGGAGTCACACAATGGAAAAAAGCAAACTAATGATGTCCTGGCTTCTTCAACTTAACCTATAAAACTCCTCTCGCTGTGGTAACTGGTGCAAAACAGAGCACTACAGAGAGGACAACTGCTTGTCCAGCTGACCACCACTGGACCAAGTGCTGTGAGGGTCACAGGTGCTACTTTCTGGTGAAGCATCAGCAGGGATGGAGTGCCACTTGTCCAGCCTCTCATCACTGGACCTTTCTTTGAAGTAGTTTTCAGTAAACCTTCTCTCTCACATGCCTCCCTGGCTGTCCTCTGTGGTCTCTTGGCAACCTCTCCCATGGTCCTGGTACATCTGTGTTGTGGACAGCACAAGGCCCGTGAAGCCACCAATGCTACAGGGCACCTTGTCGCTAAGCTGCGATGTTCTGTAGGTTAGGTGTTATTAAACGTGACTTT
Source organism: Xerus rutilus (assembly GCA_028644305.1). NCBI lineage: Eukaryota > Metazoa > Chordata > Mammalia > Rodentia > Sciuridae > Xerus > Xerus rutilus. The sequence continues at coordinate 156,324,046 of CM053402.1, read as the reverse complement.
TGACTTGCAATGTTTTCAATTTACAATAGCTTTAACAGAATGTAACCCCATCACGCGTCAAGGACCTTCCGTATATCAGAAAAAAGGAGAATTTCCCTTCCCCAGCACAATGTTGGGCAATTCATTCAAAGTCTCATTAGGTTCTCCGACCTACCCTCCACTGATGAACCCTATGGGCTGGGACAGAAATGGGTGAATGACCTGGAAGGCTGTTGTGCAACTGAAGAACAATCGGATCCATTGCCCATTTAGCTGTGGAAAAGTTAAGTGGTTGATTGTTGGAGTATTTTTAGAAATTCCAAATCTAGGTGCTTATGAAGTAGAGTACCATATTATCTGGGTAATAATACCGTGAGGAATGACACAGGAAGACTCCTTCATTCGGCAGTAGTGCTTTGCGCCTCTATAAAACCAAACCACAAGCACACATGTCCTTGGGGAGGATAATGGGAGCAGGAAAGTCAATAATTAGCAGAGGCAAAAGAAGCGGAACGCATTGTAATATCGTAGACTCTCAAGGTTAGGAGTGACCTTCATTTTCATCCAGTTCAACCCCTCATTAGAGGTTGAGTCCCTCCACAGCATCCCTGGGGGCAGTGTCCCTGGCGAGAAAGTCAGGGACAATTCCGTGTTGTCTATTCTAACCTTCCTGGTGCTGACTCGGAAGGTTCTTTATTGAAATGTTGTGCTTTCTACTTACAGGTTGTAGCTCTATAATAAATAAAATTAATCTAATCTCTCTGCCACATGTCTGTTAGTTAGAGACAGAAATAACACCACCCATTCGAATAGCAAAAAGGCAACAGAGTGAATTGCTTATTCATAGGAGGTAATAACTAGATGTGAGGAAGGACTCTGAGGAGCCCAGAAAAAGCAGATGCAAAGGAGTCGCTCCCACCGGCAGCTTGCGGAAGAGGAAGACCAAGAGGAAGACAGCCCACCGCACCCAGGCAGAGAATCAGACCTCACTGAAGACGACGTGTGTGCTATAGGAACAGCCTGACGGATGGAAGACTCATCAGGTACAGGCAGGAGCTGGAGCTGGTCTCCAGAAACAGTCCCTAGTGATGGAGTGGTCATGTTGGGAAGAGGTGGCTTCATGTGGGCACTGGACCCCCCCCCTGAGCAGCACTAGCGACCAGATGGCAGAATGGAAATCTTTCTGTGTATAGGTCCAGCCCCCTTAGCACAAAGCAGGGCAAAGAAGGGCAATGCTTGTGGATTTGGGAGATGGTGTGGAACAACACAAACGTGGCCGGGCACGGCGGTGCACACCTGTAATCCCAGCAGCTCGGGAGGCTGAGACAGGAGGAGGATCACGAGTGCAAAGCCAGCCTCAGTGAGGCCCTAAGCAACTCAGGAAGACCCTGTCTCTAAATAAAATACAAAAAAAGAGGCTGAGTATGTGACTCAGTGTTTAGGCACCGCTAGGTTCAATCCTCGGTACCGAAAAAAAAAAAAGAAAGAACAAAAGTTTTTCTAAGACCTCTGTTTGCCCTTCTTTCTCTCCATCTCTCTCTTCAAAAATCACCGTTAAATAAATAATTCCCAGTCCAATCCTAATTTTTCCCGGACTGAATTTCCAGTAATAACTGGTGGTCTGTGCCTGGGTCCTGCTCGTTAGGAATGGAGTCCTGCTCCACCAACCCCTACTGAGCAGGTTCTCCCGCCTTCACCTGATTCCAGCACGGTCGACCTCCTTCAGGTCTTACTCATGCGTTCGTTTTCCTACTTTGCCTGAGGAAGGATTTCTTTTCCTTCTAATTCAAACCACCTTCCTCCTGACTCTCGCTCTCAGCTGCCCACCGGGTCTCTGGGTCTCTGTATCTCTGTCCGAGCCACTCTGCAGACTCGCATCCTGAAAACGTGGGTTCCCTCTGCTCCCAAACCAACAACTCCCCCTTGCCTACAGCAGTGTGTCCCAGAATGTGTCCCAGAAATACTGGTTCTGCTAGAAAGACCTTGGGAGTGTAGCCCTCAGTGTCACTGCACATCACAAACTTCCCTAAGCAACAATTAGAACGTAGTGGCGTTTTTTCTGCTGGCTTGGCTAGGGCAGAACTCTGAAGCGTTGTGACCGGGGCGGGGGACGCTCTTTGAGAGACTTCGTATCTGTTAGGACTAGATTGGGCTGCACGTAATGAAAACTAAACATAAAATAACTACTTCAAATAATCCAGGCAATCCAGTGCTGGCTTACCATCTGCAGAGCCACGAGGAACCCTGGCTTTTCTCTCTTTCTGTTCTGCCTTCCTTTCCTGGCTTCTCTCTCTGGGCCACCTTGTGGCCTTGCTGCAGGTGCCGTACCTGAGTACAGACAGCACAAAAGGACGGGCCGCAGGTGGCGAAAGGTGCACAGCTCAGCACACACTGCTGCCAGGATGTGCTACCTCATCTCAGGCAGAGCAATGGAGTCAACTGATCACACACTGGAAGCTCCAAAACTGTCAGCCAAAAACAAACCTTTTCTCTTTATAAATTAATTATCTCAGGTATTTTGTTGTAGTGATGGAAAGCTAACACATCAGAATTGTGTATTTTCTGGTCCTCGATTGTGCTTCAAGATTGTTGGCTCCTGTACCTGTGATTATGCACAGGGTCCATCCTGAACTATCTCCTCTGTTACTGCCTGTTGGAATTCCACCCATCCTCTAGGGTAAGACAAAGCTACTCTTGTCAAGATTTACTCATGTTCAGTTTAAAGCACAAATAATGGAGTTTTGTTTTGAGTAACAAAAATTCAAAAAAGATATTTTAGGACAAGCTTCAGTGGACACAGTGTTCTGCTTCAGTTGAGTGTTTAACTAGGACTTTATGTTCCCCTTGCCCAGCTTGGTACTGAGCCCTTAGGAGCTGCCCCAGCCCTAGCAGCTCATCCTTGGATTCACTCACTGTCAGGCACCCTTGCTGGGTGATAAGGTCCACCACCATGGACCAGCCTGGCTCCTGTTCACAGGGATTCCTTCACAACCTCGTCCTCACACTGTCACCTTGATGCACACTTCCAGGGCAGACCACATGGTCTGTGGGTCCCAGTGCAAATGAAAACACGGGCCCCTCATGAAAGAGTATCAGGGATCCAGGATGGCGACAGTAGAACAGTAAACCGGGACTGGCTCTGCATTGTGACTCCCACTCACAGAATTCTGACTCTGTGGTCACCCTCTCCCCAGACACACACACCTGGTCTGACCCTTTTGGTGAGCAGACATAGATACTCACCTACATGTGGGCACATGTGCAAATGCACACATAGCTACCAGCCACGGAGGCGGCCAGCAACTCATGTTAGTAGGTGCCTCATACATGTCAGCAGAACTGGCCTCGGGCTGGCGCGACACAGTAACCCCGACCAGGAATGAGGCTGAGAGGGGCTTGCTCTCCCACTGGCTCTTCCACACCTCCAACCTGAGGGTGGACGTCCATCTTCCAAGACGGCACCTGGCACCGTCCTCCACAAGCTCTCCATAAGCGAGCTCTCCCTCGCGTGTTGAAGAGCTGGCACTAACTGTCTTCCCCATCAGCTTGGATCTGTGGCGGACTGCAGCTTCCTCCTAGCTGGTGGTAGTGTGAGTGATGCATGCTGATGGAGGGGCAGGCCTGTGGATCCAGGAAAGCAGATCCCATGCCCATTTTGTCTGTCTAGCACAGACCCTGGCCTCTGGTAGTACATGAGATCAATCTGTTAAGAAAATAAAGCGTTCATGACCATAGGCTGCACCGTGGGCTAGGTGCCAGCGGATGCCTTCCCAGCTAAGTAAGAGTGCTGCCTCTCCATGCGGGTAGCACATCAGGCCCTTCTCCTGAAGACTGTTGGGCAGACCCATCGCACCCAAGACGCCGGGCTCTAAGGGGGCTGTAATAATGAACATGGTGAGATCGGAAAAGGTGAAGGTGAAACGGCCTGTGGAGCATCACCTTCACCCCAGTTCACGAGGCATTTTGAAGGCACCGATTTGGGCCACACTCCTGAAGTCAAGTTTGAGATGATGCTCCTGTTGTACAGGTGAACAAACATCATCAGAAAAACATGCTACCTGCCACTGACACACATCCTTGTCTTCACTTTGATTTTGCTTAATCCACCGTCTGAATCGATGGGCAGGAAGACGGGAAGAGGTTTTCTTCTGATTCCTTAATTCCTAACCTGCAGCCAAGGTGCTACACTCGGAGCTCTTCCTTCCCAGTTGTGAGGCATCGTTTCCACCTCAGCATGAACTCCCATTTCTGCCTGGCCAAAGAGAGGCACCAGGAGAAGGCTCTGACCTTTCTCCTTGGCTGATGCAGGTGCAATTGGCCCCCGATGCTCCTGGAGGAACTGCTACCGGTGCTGGGTTCCTATTACCCGAGTGCCATGCTTCAGCACCCCAGCTCCCCGATCCTGGGTCTGTCACCCTCCCATGCACAGTTGCTTTGAGAAATGAAAGCAGACGTGAAGTTGCCTACCTGCTAAGGGACAGCACCAAGGAGCATGGTCCCTCCACTGTGTGATCAGTTACACAGACCAGTGGTGGCAAACGTACGGCTTTCCATACTCCACGGATGCGTAAGTTTCCACCTGTTTTCTTTCTTGCAAGTGGACAATTCTTCCTCTCTACCCCATCACCTCTGCCTGAACTTCTGTTGCTCTGTAAATGACTTTATTACCCAACATAACATTTATACATTGTAAACAAGATGTACAGTGTAGAACTGGAAAAACAATTTTTAAAAAAATGTTAAATGGGTTTGTTATTTTAGAAGAATTTAAAGTAATTCCCAACACACTTTCTTGGATTTATCTCAGGCCTTATGCACTCTAACCCCCAGGCAGGCGATAAGCCGCCAATAGGAGAAGGCTTCTGGGATGCTGGACCACAGAACAAGGCTCATACCAACCAAGCAGAGCACATGGGTCACAGCAGGTAAAATGTCCTCTGCTGACTTCACCCACTTCCTATGCAATTTGTTGGGATTTTCAAGGAGAATGAAGGCCAGGTCCCCTGCAGTCCTGGTTTACCTGCTGAGGCCAGGTGTGCCTCACAGTCTCCCCACCAAGAGGGAATGGGAGGAAGGGGTCCCCTCCTCTAATGGAAGAAAGTTTGTGAGTCCCTGAAGTGGCCTCCTGGGGAAGCGCCTCAACTCAGAATTCATTAACCACCAGAGAGTGAATGCTTGGATGCTTAAGACAAAGACAGGGCAAACGGGTTTTGTTTTTGTGTCTAACTTCCCCTGTTTGCATGTTCCTAGCCTCAGGGTAAAATGTTTTCCTGGGTTCGCATTCTATTTAATTGGCATGGGATGTGCTTGTCTGCAGGAGCCGCTGAGGGTTCCAGGGTTCAGTTTCTAACACTTCCCTACCTAACTCCTGTGTCTGTGAGGGACAGGAGCCAAGTGGATCTCAAAGGCCAGCTTTGTTCGTGACCAGTTCTTGGTTCAGTGGCTCCTTTGGTCTCCTCTTACTAGACTGAAATGGAGAGTTTCACCTGGGACTGCAGACTAAGAGGAGTTTGTACCCCTCCAAAGGCTAAACTTAAGGGCAAATAGTCTGTGCTCTAAAGAAATAAACAGTTTTTTCCTACAAAGGGCCTCTGAATTCAATTACCCCAAAAGGATGCTTTTTATTGGAAACAAGCAGAATAAAAGCCATCTTTTTTAGGGTCCCTGAATAAAGACCTTCCTTCCTGGGACCCTCTGTTCCTCCTTTCCAGGGCCTCCTTTATCAACAATGGATCCCAAGCCTCAGGAGCGTGATGCGTAAAACCACAGTGGTTCTTTCTGAATTTGCAACGGGCAGTTTGGGCAGAGCCGAACCTCAGCATTCCTGCCTCCCTTCCCTCCTGTCAGGTCCCACCTTTGTCCCATTGAGAGCTGGCACCAGCCGCCACAACAACGAGACAGGAGACAGGAATACCGGCATATGAGCTGGGTGGTGGGAGAGGGGATCCCACCGATGTGCTCACAGAGCTTTGAGCAGCTGTGAAGGATGCGCAGCTCAGGGAGAGGCACGTGCAGGCCTGGTGCGGGAGGCCTTGCCAGAGGCAAAGAAAACAAACACATCTGCAGAATATCCAGTGGTGGTCTGTCCAACACACTGGAATGCTTCAGAACTGCTGGGAAAATGTGAGCCACAAACTATGCACACATGGGCAGTTGTGAGGACAGTGTAGGCTGTGACTCTTACAGCTGGGACAGCACAGGGTTAGAGACGGTTCCAGTATGGAAAGAGTGAAGACATGTAGCCCACAAACTAACCAAGAATGTGGCTTTCACCATGACTCTGTGATAGGGACATTCCAGGGTGTCTGTGCTCTCCACACACTGATGCTCCAGCAGATCTCAGGCCCATAAAGAGTCCCCAGTCATTTTCAGGAAGCTGGAAGGGATGGCTGCTTTGCAATATCATATTGATGTTACTGGGATAATAAGGGAGACTGGGATTTTTCTCCCTGGGCACTGGCTACACATCTGAACAGGATACTTCAAGACTGAGCAACCTTAGGCTCCTCTACCCACTTGTAATGAGGATGCTGGACAAAGGGCCTCTTTCCACTGTCTGTGTGGGAACCTGGCTGCTTCCCCATGGCTAGAAGTCATTCAGCATAAACCTTTCCTTCCTCTGGAATCAGATCCACATGGTGGAGAACCTCCGGCTGCTGGTGAAACCAGCCACCTCGGCCAAGGGCTTCTGGGGAAGCTGCTTTGGTGGGTGGGGCACAGCTACCATGTGGGACCTGCCCTTGGCCTGACAGAGATCTCCATGCTGTACACCCTGAAGCCCAGGAATTCCCTTTTCCATTCCTGCTGGCGAGGCGGGAGGTTAGCGATGGCAAAATGTGGGAACAAGCCAAGAGGTAGACGGCGTCAAGGGCAGTGTACCTGCTTGCGTCACCCTAGCGGACTCTCGCCCTGGTCTCCACTGGACTGTTTTAGTCACCTTTTCACTGCTGTGACCAAAACACTTGAAAGAACAACTTAGAGGAGGAAAAGTTTATTTGGCTTGTGGTTTCAGAGGTTCAGTCCATGGCTAGCCGACTCCATGGCTCTGGGCCTGAGATGAGGCAGAATATCATGGTGGAAGGGATATCATGGTAGATATCATATATCATGGTGGAGGAGGAAAGGAGCTGAGGACATGGCACCAGGAAGGGGGAGGAGGGGGAGGGGGGAGAGGGAGAGAGAAGGAGAGACAGAGTGCCCTCTGCTCTGCTCACACTAGGACAAAATGCAAAGCCCAGTGGCACACCCCCAGTGACCTACCTCCTCCAGGAACACTCCACTTGCCTATAATTACCACCCAGTTAATCCATTAAAGTGGATTAATCCACTGATTAGGTTAAGGTTCCCTAACTCAATCTTTTTACTTCTGAACTTCCTTACATTGTGTCACATGTGAGCTTTTAGGGGACACCTCTTGTCTAAACTGTGACAAGGACCACCCACATTGCCATGGAAACTACCCCCCCCCAGGGTATCCATAGGACTAAGGGAAGTAGAAGGAGGCCAAGCACCACCCTTTCTGGAAATCTCCCATGAGGGTAGTGAAAAGCCACCATGTTCCTGGTTTGGGGCCTTGAACCACTCTCTCCTGATTGGCCCACTGCACTTTAGGGAGTGTGCATTGACTTTTAATAAACCCATGCTCTGGCTGCTTCTCCTGTGTGTCTTGCTCAGTTCTTTGTTTCTGATTCCAAGAACCTGGGCATTAACGAGCCCTCCCCCAGTACTCGCCCTCCCTCAGTACTCGCCCTCCTCCAGTGACACTGGTCTGGGAAGGGAGATGTGGAGCCTGGGGTTCTCACCACTCCCCCACTGTCACAGACCTCAGTTTTACACACTGCTGTCTGCAGAAGCCTGTGCTTGGAAGAGGTTTGCCAGGCTGGGGCTTGATGTGCGGTGGTGCTAACAGACTAATCCATTTCTCTGGCACTGATAATCTAATTGGTTTAAATTTCTGGCCATTTTGCCATTTCTCACAGCATTTGAGAGTTGAAAGTAAAGAAACTTTAATTATTAAAGTTGCCCATTTTCATTCCTGTAGATCAACTACCAGGAACTAAGAGTCCTACACAGAAACTTACTCCAGCAGGGAATTTAGGGTGTAGCCATGGAGATCTGGTCTCAGAACATAGATTTTTCTCTAAAATTGTAACTCGTATGCCCTGGTTGTCTGGAAGCACAGGAATAGAGATCTGTGATGTGCTGGCAAGTATTTAACCACTGGCCAGTGGGAGTAGGGTGGGAGCCTTGGTTAGCAGTGTTCACTGCTTCCTGTGGTGTAAATACTCCTCCTCTTGAGCTCACTGAATGCAGAGCTGGGAAGACATGCAGGGAGCTTGTTAGCCAGTACTTGACCCCACTAGAGAACATTTCTGTCAGAGAGATGCAGTAGACATGGCTAATCTTGAAATCACTGATCTGTAGTAAAATATTTAAGAAGGAGTGAGTTTAGGGTCTTTATTTTGGCTCTTGGTAAAATTTAATTAATTATAAGCTTATATCATTTTATTCATAATAATGGCTGCATGCAGCAAACAGTAGCCAAATCCCTGAGGATCTCTGGTGACGTGGTCTGCACTGACTCCAGGGCTCTCCTGATGGACAGATCCTATCTCAAAGTGACTTAAGCTATTTGGTCAAGCCTCAGGACACTGAGATTTCCTTGATTAGAGGCCAAGAGGCCCTGGAGCCTCTGCTCCCTGGAATCTGAGTGCCAGGAAAAACATTGCAGCATAAAGATGAAATCTTAAAAGATGAATTTAGGTGAACCTATAATGCATCTTAAAGTAATAGCAGAAACTTTATCTCCAATTCCAATTGAATGATTTTCACTCTAGATTTTTTTAAAAAGTTAATAATAAGGTAGAGGAGGCATTTCGGGACTCCTAGTGCCTTCCATTTGTCTCAAAAAAGGTACTGGGGAGCAAGTGCCTGCGATGGAAACAAGTCTCATTGTAAGCTCCAGGCCCTCTGCTTCTAGAAGTCTTAATGACTTGCAAAGGCAGGTAGGGCAGAGGTCCCCCCTCCCCCTTAAGGATGAAAACTAGTCTGGGAATCTTTTGGGGGGTCCCATGCCTGGAAGCCAACTTAGGTTTCCTAGTCTGGGGACTGTTCCTGCTCTAGAGACACGGAGCCAGTGGCTGTCATTCCTGGAATTTAAAACAAGCGATGGGGATGGGAGTTAAGCAAAGTCTGGAAGAGCCGCGTTCATCATGCTTCTTAACTTTACCACCAGCTCATGGTTTCCCTCCTCTTCCTGGGCAGTGAACTTGTCTCTAAGGCTGGGGGCAGGGGGCACCTTTCAAGTTTCCAGCTGAAAGACACCCGCTGCCCAGCAGGATTTGCTTTCTCTGGGCGGCTGAGGGAACTGGGTCAGGGGCGTGGCTGGCCCTGGGCTGGGTCTGCAGCCTGCGGTGCTGCATTAAGCCCTTTGTTTATTCATGAGCTGTTGTTTTGTTTAAAAATTATAAAGTACATCTATTGCCTTGGGCAGGTACATTGTACACATTTGCAAAACAGCATCTCGGTCTCTTAAATCCTTAGATAACTTGGAAACAATCACTCTAGGTCAGACAGCACTGTCCTTGGAGTAACCTTGAGCTCTTGGTCCCCATAAAGAACTGCAGGTGGGCTCCAGCTTCTCATAGCCACAGTCCTGCAAATGCCCTCTACATCCTCAGAGCGTGCATTCCACCAGCCCTGGAAAAGTTCTTTGTTGAGACCCTGTCCCCCCCATTATGTAATTGCTCTTTAAAACGCTTAGGGTGACTTTCAAAGCCTACCTCCATCTCACCCTCTTCAGTTCTAGAAAACCTGGCAGGCAGCCCTGTGTTAGCCATGAATGCAAACAATGATTCAAACCCCCACATACCCTCTCCACCACGCAAGGTTAAACTGCGATTTGGACGGTAAGTTTATGCCAGAAGTGGAAAGTCGTATGGTGGGGGGGGGGGTTCTGCTCTGCTGAATCAAAGAATTTTTCAAAAAAGAACTCAGGGCTCAAGAGTTACCAGAAACTAAGAGAAAACATTTGAGGGAATATCTATGGGGAATGCTCATAAACAGAGGCAGTTAAGGCAACCATGTTTTTAATTTAAACTGGGAATTTAGATCACTTTGACCTGCCTTTGAAAACACTACTCATCTTTAAAATCCTCACCATGACTTCTTCCCTTAGAAGATTTATTTAATGGAATTTATATAATAGAATTAAAACCAGGCTCATCTGGTGTGGAGACATTGTTTATAAGAGGCCTCGTGTGTTTAATCTGTTTTGACATTGATCTGTTAGGTTTAGGGATCTGGGAGAATTCTCAACTTTTCAGTAGAGTGAGAATCAGGCCCAGGAATCTTCGACTTGGAAAGCAACTTATGGCTCATCCACGGCAGCCTGCAGCACTGGCATCCCCAGTGAGCACCTGCCTGGACACCTTGACCCACAGGAAGGAGTTAGCAAATCCCAGGTGTCTGGGGGGCATGGAAAGGCAACCCTCAGAAAAAGTTCTCTGCACGGCAATCACGGAGGATACTTGGTGACTGCTATTGGATTCAGTGTCGTGTTTCCAAGCACTGTCAGACAGCTACACTTCAGATCACACTAATCTATATATTGCATATTGCTTTATTTATCATTATTGCATGACTTCTTTTACTTTTTATAAAGTAAATTGTAGGAGATAGGGTACAGCTCAGTGGTAGAGTGCTTGCCTAGCATGTACGAGGCCCTGATTCCATCCCTAGTACCACAAAAAATAAACAAACAAACAAAAATACAAAAGTAAATGGTGCTAACAAGTCCAAATAATACAGAGGTTTAAGGAATAATAAAGGGAATAGTCCTTCACCATTCTTGCCCACAGTGCTCATACATCCTTATAGACCATTTCTATAACTAGTCTATATTTTATCTTAATTGCTTATTGGACATCTATTGGACATACACATCTGTGTTTGTAGATACTGAAATCTATCATGGATTTCTAGAGAAAATTCATAGAAGAGTTAGTTATAATTGAGGTGATATGGAATTATAGACCTGATGGCTGTATATAATGTATTTTAATTTTTTATCAGAAATGCATATAGATATTTAAACATTCATTTGACATCCCACTAAGTGTATTTTGTTTCACAACTTTTCTTTTCCAAGAAAATAAAATTAAAACTTAAAAATCAGTCATCCTTCAGATTCCTAAAGGATTCAGGACATCAATTTTCCAGAAATGCAATCAATTGGTTAATCCAGTTAAAAGTGAAATTGCCCTCTTGACAGCCAAGGAAATAAAACTCCCATGATAAGCTTTACATTTCTCATTATGTGATAAGGCAAAGCCAACATGGGTTTTGAAAAGACGTATTTTCCTGATACTAAAATCTATGTGGAATCCATTAAATATGTTTAGACATCTTCAGGTATATAAGATATATAGCATATGCCTTCAGCTCCATTTTGCAAAAATGGAGAAATATTCTAGATAACATCATGTAACTTCTCCCTAACAACAAGAAACTCTAAAAAAATCTCAAGACTTAATTAAGAAGTTGCTCAGGTAACAATAGCCATCTGGTGATTCAGGAAGAGGAGGTGGAGTGGGGGAAGGTTGCAAAAGGGAATTTGCTGGACTTGGAGCTTCTGCTGAGGATATTGAAGGAAGGCGAGGACATCCTAAGAAGGACAACCAAATACCAGAGCATCTGCGAGATCCCAACTTTTCTTAACACAACCAGAAAACAGAGCTCACAGGACAAGCAAACCAACCTCAAGCCAAAGACTGACCCAGACTCACTGGGTGACCCGTTCTGTGACTTCATTTCTGCATATGAAATACATGGAGCAGGCAAATCCATGGAGACAGAAAGCATGACTGTTTCCCAGGGACTGTGGGAAGGGAGGGGGAGGGACTGCCTAATGGGTACATGGTTTCCTTCGGGGATGCTGAAAACACTGGGAACTAGGTAAGGATCAGGGTCAGACAGTACTGTAAATGGATGAAATGACACTAAATTTGAAGCTTAACGTGATTATAGATTTATGTTTTGTGCATTTTACTTCAATTAAAAAATGGAAAAACAAATAGAAGGAGAACAGCCTTCAGGGAGAGACTGGGCACAAGCTCTTGTTTACCTGAGGCTGCCCAGGGGGTGCCAGAGGAGACAGGTGAAGTGCTAGGAGCCAAGTGTGTGCAGAGGACTCCTGAGAGCGGCAGGCACACGAGGACCTCATGCCCACTAACCAGATTGCCTCCACAGATTCTCCATGTTCATCAGGAAGATCCGGGCAGGAGATGCCAAGGGAAGGATCCGGGGAGTTTTCAGAGGGAAGCGGGTACTCAATTCAGGACCAGCAAGAGTCTTGGCATGCATGATGGAAAAGAATTTCAGTGTGTGCCAGTCAAAGGCATAGACAAATTTATTTAGGACATAGATACAGGGAGAAATAGAAAGTTCTGTGGTCCATTTTCAAAATACCATCTGTAGCCTTAAATGTGAAATGACTTGGGATGTAAGAAGGGCAGTTGGTGGGGAGAGCGGGATGAAAAGTTCTGAGCAGGTAACACCGGAGTGTAAAATCCACAGCCCCCTGACAGACAGGAGGGAAGAAGGAAGGGCCACCTGACCAACAGAGATAAGCCCTGTAGGTGCCCTGTAGGCACTCAATCCAAGGGGACTCTCCTGCCACAAAAGAACAAAGGGAGGTAGGGACAACTAAAGGTGTTTTTCTTAAAATGATCCAATTGGAGACAGTGAAACCTAGGTGAAGTTCAATGTTCATTCAGGAAGATTGTGCACCCCATAGTACTCAGCCAACCAGGGGAGGGAACTTGAGCTCTAGGGAATAAAAGGCTGGCTATACCCTAACTGGGTGTGCCTGCTCCTCCAGACACCTGCTCTTACAAGACTGGCAGTAAAAATCCTCACTTTTGCTGTATCTTGTGTCTCTCAGTCCCTTCTTTGGGTTTGGGGAGATGAGGGCGTTTCTTACAAACACTATTCAAGAGAGCAGTGTGTGTGTTGGGGAGCGATCTCCACGGAGATGCCTTTGGGGTAAAGCAAGGAATAGCACTCAGAGGAGAAGACCGGCCTCTCCAGGAGAGAGGCAACCCCCTGGTGTGGGCGTTAGCGTTTATAGGGGGCTGGTGCTAGGAGCTGCCCTGACGCAGAGCTGGGCGGAGTTACACCGTTTCCCACAGAGGCTGGCCTCATCTCACAAGGGCTGGGGTCAAGGACATGTGGGTCAGGGCTTACAAGTATTCCTGAGCGCTATTTGTGTCCTAAAGGCTCATGGGAGTTTCCTTTAAGACTCAGTATCTCTCTCTTTATCCTAAATTCCTGTCTCAAAGAGACTGGAGGAAAGAGTCCTGCTGTGCAGCCAGTGGGGACAGACCGGGGCCTCTGGGAGGAAGGGGAGAAGCCCCCTGGGCCTCCTCTGCAGCTCCACCACAGGTCTAGCAGATTCAAACAGGGAGGTGCTGCAAACCCATGTTTCTAACAGCACAGTTCAAAATAACCCAGACGAAGTCAGGAGAAGAATTTTGAGTGAAATTAGAAATTGTGTCAAAACGTGCAGGATGCAGAGAAACCGGCAGCCCTGTATGTTCATGCTAGAAAAGAAGGTGGCATCAATGATTCAGGCTTACCGGTGAAGGGTTAGAAAAGGAGCAAATTAAGCCCAAGGGACACAGAGGAACATCACCAGCAAATGTCAATGACAGGAGAATACTTAAGAAATCAATAGTCAATACATTCACCTGACCCACCAGGACAAAAGAGAAGCAAAAATAATCCCCGTGGGACCTCGAAAAAGACTCTACAGGGCTGCGCAAGCTCACCTACACAGCCACGGGGGAAGTCCTCTGCCCTGCCACTCAGTCCCAAGACTTGAATCTCCTTGGCCCAAGGAGCCTGTTCTGGGTCACATGTCCATCCCTGAGCCAATCTTAATGCAGGGGGTGGGACATTCAGTTGCCCTGGCCTAGGAGCTTGGCCCCAGTCCTGCCCCAGGACTGTGCCCACCTGGTCCTAAACTCCCTCAGAGAAGGAAGTGGGTTCAGGCTGCCCGGGAAGGCATCCTGCACATGGAAATGTAAACTGTCCACAGAGGGGCCGTCAGGAGAGGAGGCCTGTTAGGAAGAACTTGACCTAGGCAATGCCATTTCAAAATTCATCCTCCCTTTAGAATGAGAGTCACCCCATGGTCTGACTCAGCCTGACCTAAACCCCAGATAATACTCCATCATCAGGCAAAGAAAGGAAATTGTTATCCTGAAAAAATTCCTAGTGATGCCACAAGGACCCTTCCCTGCCCACCCCTTAGCACGGCCTAACTACAAGAACTCCCCGCTCACCTGCTCACCTGCTTCTCCCTCAGGCTGTCCATGGAAGACCTGTCCATGTCCAGGTCTGTCTCCCGGGGGCTCCCTCTGCTATGCTAGTTTGTCCCGAGTAAACCTGTGTCACTGCCGAGCCACTTCTCCTATTTCCTTATTTGCTTTTTCCCTCCTGGTGTCCTTGTTCCATCACCTGTACCCAGAAGGACAGGACTGCAGCAGCCACCTGGGCAGTCGCTGCAGAGTGGTCTCGGGACTCCAGGGCCTGAACATGCGCTTCTGGGCTGCAGCCCAGGGAGGGGCAGGCAGCAGGAGACCACCCTCCTGAGGGGTCCTCTTCCTGCTCTCTGCCCTGTGTGGATGCCCTCCAGGCTGGGTCTACGAAAAGGAACTTAAAAGTGGCATCCTGACACCAGCAGTGAGACCTCCGGTCACCCTTTCAGATCTCCGAATCCCTTCTCTTTAGCAGGGACATCAGCAGAAGGAGCAAGAGGGTCACTTTTCTTAGCTTCATTTATCAAACTGTAGCCTGGGAACTGCTCTGTAATTAACATTTCCTTCCTTCCTCTCTGGGGACATAGCTGCTCTTCTCACTGTCATTTTGGCTCCAATAGAGCAGCAGTTTACCACCGGGTGGCACGGGGTGCGGGACAGGGACTAGCCGGCAGCAGAGGCCTGTTTTGTTAGCAGTGCTGGCTCTGTTCTCCAGTTCCAGCCCTTTACAGTCATTGCATAAGAACTGCAGAAGATATGACCCTCAGGGTGTATCTGAATTATGAATAACAGCTCAGTGTGGCTAAATATGGATGAGCCTCTGGGGACTTTGATTGTTCCTGTGAAGACATCAATAAATACCTATTAGAGGATAAACTCATTAGGAACTAACATAGTAAATGAGAATAGAAGGCATATTTACAGTGGTGGGCAAATCAATGGGCCATTGCCTAATTATATCAAATACTGATTTGATTTTTCTACCTCCAAAGGAAACCTTTGAAGTGAAACATTCAAATTAGAAAAGCATCAGCACAGGGCGGCAGTTTGAAAAGAAGTTGACAGTAAACAGAAGAGGCAGGTTGGCAAAGCTGCCATTAAGGGGGACCTTGGAGACCCTGGAGATATGAACCTGCTGCAGATTCACACAGAGGGCGGGGCGGGCTCAGGCGCACACCAAGTGGATAGAGACATAGGGACATCCCAACTTTCGGGGCTGAGAACTGAGATCTTGTCTGATGGACTTATTCCATAAGCAAATGACCTATTCCTCAAGTCTGGGGGCGGAGGGGTCAAGAAAAAGGCAAGAATGTCCATGGAGCCAGGAAATGAGAATCTAGTGCAGGCTCCCCAGAACTCCTGGCAGTCTTCTGGCTCCCCTAGAGCACAGGCCTAAGAGTCCATGATGAAGCTGAGGGTCAAAATCAGTGCCCAGGCTCTGGGAGACCCTCTGGAAAGCCTGGCAAGAGTAAAGGTGTAAACCTCTATCCAGACTCTTTCCCAGCATTTGCAGGCGCTCCTTAGCAGCCAGTCTGGTGTACCTGAGTGAAACCTCACCCTGCATGTGTCTGGCTCACTGTGACTATGTTAGTTCTCTTCTCATCACAATGACAAGAACAATTTGAAGGATACGTTTATTTTGGACTTACAGTTTCAGCTGTCTCAGTCCTTGGTTGGACAGCTCGCTTGCTCTGGGCCCGAGTGAAGAACATCCTGTGTGAAGGGCCAAGTGGAGGAAAGCTTCCCAGAGCCTGGTGGCCGGGAGGCAGAGGAAGGAAAGAACCGGGGGAAAGGTATAATATAATCCCAAGGGCACGCCCCCAGTGGCCCACCTCCTCTAGCCATGACCCACCTGCCTACAGTTATCAACCAGTTAGTCCATTCAAATCACTAATCCATCAAATGCATTAATCCGCTGATTAGGTCACAGGTCTCATAATCTAACCACTTTGCTTGAACATGCCTGCATTAACAAGGAACCTTTGAGGGACACCTTATAGTAAACCATGACAGGGACACATCCACCCACTCACCTCACCCCTGCTCCCAGTCACCCAGGCTTTGCAAGCTGTTCCCCATCCCAAGGACTGTGCTTCACCAGGGACAGATGCCCTCAGGCCATCCTATGGGAGGGACATAGGCTCATCCTCCATCCAGGTTCTGAGTCTCCCTTTTTGAACTGCCTTCTGGGTACAGGATGTTAGAGGATGGTTTCTGTGTGAGCGGCTGAATTTAGCTGCCTCCTGATGACCTGCCCCTGCTCCACTCGGTGCCTGCTGGATCTGCTCGCGGCTGTGGTCCCCGATGCACGCTTCAGGCCTTCTTTATTGCTTTTTTGTGTTCAGTGTAGCAGGGGAGATATTTTGGGCCAACCTCCCTGACCGTTTCTTTGAGGGTAAGCTCAAAGGCAGTTTTTGTCGTTGTCTAAATTATCGTTTGACAGTGCCAGCATGGTCTTGGAGCCCATCTGTCTGTTCTTTATTATTACCCAGAGGCTGTGGAGCCCTCCTCTGGGCCATCCACCTGCAGGTCGGGAGAGTTTTCTCAGCACCTTGTGCTGTTTCTTGCACTCTGCTAACCTCTAGGGGGCTCTCTCCCAGGGGCAGCCATTGCTCATGAACTGGGTCTCCTTGGTTAGCTCTCCGCAGCTTCCATTATCTTGTTTTCTCATCTTTTTACTCTTTATTCATTTCCTTTGTGAGCATCTCAGGTTGCTCAAGTTCATCTTTGGCTTTGCTGATTTGATATTCTTCCATGATGAGGCTGACTGTTCTCCTCCTGGAGTGGGTTAATATCTGCCTCCTTTCTTTATGAACTCGTCTCTGGGCATGTGCTCACCCTTCGCCACCCTCCTGACAGAGCTAACCGAGAGCTGCATCCGTGTGGGTCACATGGAGAGTACTGAGCAGGTGACTTCTAAAAATCCCCTCCTGTCATCTGCAATGAACAGAGCCACTGAGTGGAAGGACAGTCAGAGTCACTCATCACACTTGTCCAGTGACTGAAAAATCCCAATTTCCAGGTGCTACCCGCCATGTTCTGCCCTACCATAGGCCCAAAAGCAAAGTGCCAATCACCATGGACAGAAAACTCCAAAACCATAAGCCAAAATAAATCTTTCCTCCTTTTAAATTATCTCAGGGATTTTGTCACAGTGCTGAAAAGCTGACTAAAATTGGTACCAGAAGTGGGTCGTTGCTGGGACTATACCTGACAATGTGGTTCAGAAGCCTTTGGAATTGGTTTGCGGGAGAAATTGGGAAAATTTGGGAGGAGCAGGATAGAGAAAGCCTAGGATGCTATAAATGGAGCTTAATAGGTGATCCTGGTAGAGATGCAGGCAATCAGGGAATGTGGACCACAAAGGCTGTTCTCGTGAGGTCTCAGTTGGGTCATGGGAAACATGCTTTTGAAGCAACTATTGGGACTGGGACACTGGTCTCTTCCTCTCTTTTTGTTTCCCAGTCACCATGAAGTGATCAGCCTCCTCCACCACATGCTCCTACCATGATGAACTATGCTGCCCCAGGCCCAAGCATCAGAGCCAAGTAATCATGTACTGAAGCTTCTAAAACCATGTACCAAAATAAAACTTTCCCTTTATTAAGTTGATTTTCTCAGGTATTTGGTCACAGTGATGGAAAGCTGAGTAACTCTGAGAGGAGGAAGAGAAAGACACTTTTTCTTTCTTGCTAGTATGAGTATGAAACACTGCAACCTTTTAAAAATGTGAATGCAGGCCAATAGAATGTTCTGAGGGGTGCCCAGTAGGCCTTATCCCCAGATTATATTAAGGCACAAGGTGGATAGTTACCATAGCCTTGGTTCAAACATGTAAATGTATGCTCTCATCCCTTCCAAGTGAACACAAAATATTTTAATCCTCTTTTCTGATAAGGATTTAAGAATGTGTTTGGCCCATCAATCACAGCCTAGCACGTACCCAAGGTTAAGGTAATCTATTCCAGCAAAGATAGAACATGGGGAAAGCAACTGCTACTCTGTAGTTGAATTTTTCATCTCTGTCATTCTCCAGGCTTAGTCTGTTTTCACAGGGGCCAGACTAGTGAATTAAAAGGAGATGTAATAAGAATCACCACACTGCCATTTGGGGTCTTTAAGAACAGCCCTGATTTCTCCCAGTCTCCTTAGGATCTGGTACTGATTTTGATTAACCACGTTGTCCTGTGTGTGGAGTGGAAGAGGGGTGGATAGTTTCAGAGGATTTCATTTGACTTTTCCCACTGTAATAGCTCTTAGCTTTAAGCCAATAAACCACTCTGGGATTGTGCTAACTACCGATAGGACTATTCCAATTGTACATCGGAGGGCTGGGAATATGGTTGTCAACTCTCTTTGTGGTTTCAATGGATCTAACATGAGCTAAACCCAGGCCTGGACTCACTTTACTACTGGCCCCTAAGAGGGTACCATGCTGTTAGTTCCTCCCAGATCATTGTCCACTAGGCTCCTGTATGGAGCAGCTCTCAGCCTGTCAGTGTCCCCCCTGGAGGATCATCACACATCCACTTGCCACGGTACCGCAGGCCCCTTTCTTCTTCTGTCACTGCCTTCTGGTTCCTCACCCTGGTGCTGAGTGAAGGATGTGACGACACAGATGACTTCCTTCAGCCCCTGGTCACTATTCATGCTTCTTCTGAGTGTATAAATTGACAATAAATACCCTTGTTGGAAATCTGGTTTTCTCTTTAGAAAACTATGTTCAAATAGATATTTCTATACTTTCCTGCCAGTCAGACCCCTTGATTACTCCTCCCGCCTTCACCCTCAGTGGTTAGTTAGGTCCTCTGGTCGCTGATGGTTGGGTACTGCCATCTTCTGTCTTTTGTGTTGAGGCCCTGTCATTCCCATGCAGTTGGTGAGACCAGTACTTGATGCCATCTCCTGCCATCAACACTTGCACACAGAGGAGAATCGCCTCTGTACTTGTCCATATTCCTGATGCCCCTGGGTCTGGAACATGTTTTGTAGCATTGGAGAATCATGCCCTCTCCAGGGTACCTTCCTGGGAATGCAGTACTCTGGAAGGTTTTCTGATCAAATGTGCTGTGTACCTTCCAGCTTACCCACTTCTCTGGGCCTCTACATACCTCTCGCCCCTGCCATGGACATCCTAATATGACATGCCTACCTTAGCATAGGCCACCATTCTTCCCATGTTCCTTGGAGCCACCAGGCAGTTCCTCACACCCTCACTCAGGGTCCTTGCTGGGCTATTAAATGCTGCGTCCATGGAGAATGCTCTCCAATCAACTACCTCTTCCGGTGCAGCCTTACATGCCGTGCCCTTGGCCCAGAACCCTGGGGTCTAGTTCAGGCCTCTGCTGCTGCTGGCTGGGCCCTGCCACATTTTTAGGGCCTACACTTTCTCCTCTCAGATACAGCTGGGTGTTGTTGTCTTGTGTTCCTTGAAGGAAAGGTGGGCTGCATCTGGCTGTCAGTTTTAGTGGAATAGAGGTCCTTTCATGGCTTGTTTTTAAGTTTCTTTGGGGAGAAGCTCTCAGCCTTTATTCTAGGGCTAACAGAACCAGTTTCCACTGTCCAGCCTACCCGGGGTCACTACTGAATGCCCCATGAGTTCTCAGAATTTTCTTTTCATTCTTACAAACTTCTTTTCTCAGTTCTTGGCCAGCCTTGTGGGGTTCACCCTGTATGTGCAGTTTGGTTTTCAGCCAAAGACTCCAGGGGTCCCTGTGCAGGCTTCTCGAGTGCTTCCTCTTGAGCACTTTCACTAGCTACTCCGTGGTCTCTGAATGGTCTCCTGTGTCTTCAATTCACTGGTTTGTCAGTCTGTTTGGTCTCTCTGTGAGCCATGCTCCTGGATCTTAACAGAGTGTCTGGCACTGAGTGAGCTAACCTCAGCCAATGTCCTTCCCTTAGGATCCAGCTTCCTGCATTGTCTGCTGTCCAATGTCTGACAGCAGTGGTCCTGTTGTGTCCAGTGCTGGAGGCGTCTGCTGCAGGAGGCCCATCTTGCACCACTTCTTCCAATGGCCAGAAGCAGAAGTCCAGAGGCTTCCTTCTTCATATTCTAACTAGTTACTGATGTAGGAATGTTATTGATGTTTTCATGTAGTTTTTGTATCTTGCAACCTTGCAAACTCTTGTATTAATCTTCATGGCTTATCTGAATAATCTCCTTAGTGTGTTATATGTTTAAAAAATACCCTGTAACATGTGAAAGTAAAGATGATACTGTCTCTTCCTTTTTGTATTCTTAGTATTTCTGTTTTCTTGTCTTATTCCTTTCTCTAGTGACCAGAGTAAATTGTTGGTGAAGGCCATCCCTCCCTTGCTTGAGACAGACTCAAGTACTAAAGCCCATAGAGACTGGCCTTTAGAGTTAGTGTATGCTGTAGGCTTGTAAAAATACTTCTTTTTCCCAATTCCAGAAGCATTTTCAATTCATAATGTGGTGTTGGATTTTCTGACCACTCTACCTGTATCTGCGGAGCTATCTCTTTGCCATTAGCTTCTCATTCTCTTAACATGGCATACTATAATAACATCTTTCTACTTTTGAAACACCTTCCATTCCCAAAATAAACCTTCATTGCTATTTTAGAATCCAGCATTGGGTTTTATTTGGCAAAATATTAAGATTATTACATTTATGTTCATAAATGTGACTGGTCTATCCTTTCCTTTCTTCTTTGCTCCTGGTCCATTTTTGTTAAGTGGACAGATGCTCCTTTGATTAAATAATTTTAATTTAAATTATTTTAGGATGCTGTAGACTATGTCCTAAACGCTAGGTTTTAATCGTTCCTCCTACAATGCTCCATTTTTGCTAAGCTTTCAAGTGTGCTGGCACAGAGTTGCCCTCGCAGCCCTGTGGTTTTCAACAGCTCCACTGCTCTGTCATCTGCCATTTCCATCCTCAGATCTCACATCCGTACCCACTGGTTTCTCATGGGCTACCTTTTGATTTTGTTGCTTCTTTATTGTTTCCTTTTTTCATTTTATTAATATCTACTTTTAAATTTGTTATTTTCTTCTTGTTCCTTTGTTTGTTTCAGTGGTTTTTCTTTTTCTAACTTGGAATGAATTAACTCATTAATTTAAAATTCTATTTTTAATAGATGCATTAAGAATGCTATTTAAATCCCAAGTACTAATTTCATTTTATTCTTCAAGTTTTGAAGTACCGAGCATTTTCAGGCTGTTCAGTTTAGATACTCTGTAATTTCCATTGTGACTTCCTCCTTTGTATGTGAGTTATTAATAAATGAATTTTAAAATATCTCCATATCTGGAGGGTGAAAAGATCTGCCACATTATCTTTCTTTTTTTTTTTTTTTTTTTTTAAATATCTTTATTTTATGTTTATGTGGTGCTGAGGATCGAACCCAGTGCCTTATGCGTGCTAGGCGAGCACGCTACCACTGCGCCATAATCCCAGCCCCCCACATTATCTTTCATTGTTGATTTTCAGCTTGATTGGGTTATAACTAGCTGGCTCGATCTGCATTTTACAGAAATTTATTGAAAATTATTTTGTGATTTAATACATGATCACTTTTTCTAGAATGTTTATTCCATATTTTGGTATAAGAGGAGATTTTGAATATATATCCTGTTAGTTTTAATTTTGTTAGTAATTAATTTTTGTCCTAAATATTTGCTATGTTTATTTCTAATATGGAAATGCTGACATTTCTCTCAATAGTTTAAAGCTTGCATCATTTGAGGCTGTTGGCATATTTTGATTTTGTTGGGTCTTTATTGTTTCTTTATCATTTCATTGGTATCTATTTTATTCTTTTTGTTGGATTGTTCCTCTTAGTAATTTAGAGTGTCATTCCTTGTCCCTGCTGATGCTATTTATATTATATTCTACTGCATCTATTATTAATATTGTTGTCATAATTTTTCAGCATTGGTAAGCTATACCATTTATCATCTTTTTATTTAAATTTTACTATGCATTTTGTTCTTCTGTGTTTTTTATAAGTGATGTTACCTACATTTGTAAACATCTCATGTGATAGTCTCTGCTTTTTAACCAACAAATTGAATCCATTTATTGAGATTCTGACGTTTTTAGACTCATTTCTCCCATCTCGTAGTGTATTTCCTATCTATCATTCTTTCTGTTTTCTTTTTTAGTTCTTACCTTTGTGCTATTGAATTATAAAATTTTTATGTTCTTTTTTTCTCCCTCTGTTGATAAAGAAGCCATAGATTGAATTTTTATTGATTTAGTGGTTATCATTGAAGTTTTAACTCAACTGTAAGTTATTTTTCTGGCTCATTTTACAGTAATTACTAGTTATTTATTATCCATTCTCCTTCAAATTGTGGCAAGATCTTTGCCCTGCTTGCCATTGAAAAACCCCACACTCTTATTGTTGTACGTATTTATTACGTCCTCTTTTAAGCCACATGTGTGTGCACACACATAGAAATGACCTCTAGTCGACTGTGGATACACTCACCACCCCAGTCTACAATAATTTCTGGGCTCATTGTTACTTCCTGTGTGCCATGCCACCTATCCATGCCCCATTTTCTTCTAGCTTCATCTATTCGTGCTTTTGTTACATGCAACAGAAAATGGCATTAGCTAGTTACATAGAAGGAGCTTATTTACAAAATATTAGATAGTTTACAGCATCGTGAGGAGGCACAGAGAAAGGAATTGAGGCTGAGTTTCCTGGAATAATGGCCCAAACCCTTCCTCAGATCTGATCTGGGGAAGACCACCTGGCCTCCAGCAGTCAGCACCTGATGCAGCAGTTTCCCTGGCTTGGTGGCAGGCTCCCATGGCCACAGGAGACAGGCTCCAGGCAGCGTCATCAAAACTCCAACACTAAGGTCTTTGAAGGAAGATGCTCTGCAGCTGAAGCCTGGAGTCCCAAGATGGGCCTCCCTCTGGAGCAGAGTGCCTGCATGATGTTTGGAAGCTTTCTGGGCAGGGTGCGTCATCTTCCCTGTTTATTTAATGTATTCAATCTTTATATCTGCATAGATGTATGGATATTTGTTTTATACTTTGGTTTATATTCTAATCCGCTTTCTTTGTTTTGATGCTCAGATTGCTCCAGCTTTGTTCCTGGGAACTCCTGCAATTGGCTCCTGGGCCCTTTGACATCAATGGCTGCTTTATACATTTTTTCTTTAGCACCTCCTACTTTTTGGTACACAAGATACTCCAGGCTCATCCAGTCCTAGGAGCTGCCATTGCCCCCTGGAGCTCTGGTTCCTTTTGTTGGAGAATGACATTTGAAACCAAGATCTGGCCTGCACATGCTCTTCCGCACATTTCATAGCCTCTCCTTTGACTGAAGTGATTGATAATAACGACACTCAATTATAACTGCGTAGTTTTAGGGCTTGAGAAACAGACGCCTCTCTCTTCTTTAGCAGCAACATTAAACAGCACGCTGCCGCCATTTGAGGACGTGAGATTTCCTACTGGGACTATAGCTGTTACATATTCTTATGTTGCGATAATGTAAAATTTATTTTTGTGTGAAACATGCCCCCCGTTCTTGGTAGGGCTTGCTTGAGAGCCGTTAAATCAGGATTTGTTGTTATCATCTTTGTCTTGAGAGTGATAAGTGCCATTTAATGTAAGGGAAGGGCTCATGGAGCAGGGGCCTCCTGGAGCAGCAGGAAGTATCCGAGGCTCCAGGGACTCTTCCTGTGCTGTCCAGAGGAGGGGGTGGTGGCTGTTAGGGGCTGGGTGGGGGCACAGCTGTCATAAGGGCCATGGAGTCAAGAATGAGTGGCAGAGGGAGGACTTGGGGAGCTGGGGACGTTGGGTGAGGTCAGTGCATGCACCAGAGATTTCCAGACGGCTCTTCCACATGAGGTTTAATGTGGATAATATTCACACCATGTTCCTCAGGCTGGGAGGAGTACCTGAGGGTGAGGGATGGTGCCTTTGACCACTGCTGTGGAAGCAGCCTCGGCGTTTCTTGGCACAGTAAAGCACAGCTCTGTCTTCTCTCTAGAGGAGCAGCAGAATGCCTCGGCCTCCTTCCTGCCATTCAGTGATGCCCTCTGGCCACTGGCAGAGGCCCCCTGGGTTTACACCCCACCGACTGCCATGGAGTTCTAGCAGGCACAGGGCTCACACCGTGGCTGTTGCTCCTGTCAGGGGGCTGAGCCAAGGGGCAGAGACTGGCTGCTGGCTGCTGGCACCCCTCAGCTGAGCAGGCAGTTTTCTCTTCAGGGCGACCTTTAGAGCGGGCAGAAGAGCAGAGAAGCACATCCAGTGTTCTTATGTCCAGAGGTGGGTTCTGCTTACCTGGCAGGCTGGCGTGCTTGCATTTTACCTGCAACCAGGTGGCTCCTGGCACAGAGGGACAGGTGCAGAGTGGGGCACTGCGGAAATTGTGCTGACTGGGGCTCCTGCCAGGGACACCTGCCTGGCACTTGGAGGGCATTCCTAGTTGGCTCCCACTGGCCTGGTTCCACCACGCCCTTACCACTTACACTCTGGCACCCCCACAGCGACTCAGGAGGACCTTGTACAGTGCAATAGCAGATCTTCTTTTTTCTTTTTGTACTAGGATTGAACCCAGTGGTACTCTACCACTGAGCCACATCCCCAGCCCTCTCTTCATTCTTTATTTTTATTTTGAGATAGGATCTTGCTAAGTTGCTTAGAGCCTTGCTAAATTGCTGAGGCTGACCTCAGAATTTGCAGTCCTCCTGCCTCAGCCTCCTGAGATGCTGGAATTACAGGTGTGCACCACCATGCCTGGCTAAAACCTTCAAATACTATCTTCAACCAAGAGTCACACTTGGTCTTCTCCCACGTGGAGGAACTCTTAGGTTGTTATAATAGTGCTTGTGTGAATAGGAGTAAAGGCACGTTGCTAAAGAAATCTGTGTTAAAGCAGTGATTCTCAATGAAGCTTGAATCCTTTGGTGAACTCAAGACCAGGGTTTCTGTGTACAGTTGTGAAATTTGTGCACTGCATAAGAGCACTTGGCCAGGGAATCCAGAGAGGGCTGAAATCAGGCCAAGCTTAGCTCCCCGCTATGTCCCTTGGTTCAGAGATGAGTCATCCTGAGGAGGGGACATTTCCTGGGATTTGTAGCAAATGCAAACACTTTGTGTCTGCTGACACCCTCCACAGGGTTGTATCAATGACTCTCCAGCTCATCTTGTAATGTAGGAAGGTTTGGGCACCTTTGGAATATATAGAAGTGGTGAAATTAATTGTATTTGTTAGAAAAGGCCTTTTGGGGAAGATTCTAAGAGGTTAAAAATAAGCCTTCCCTGTGCTGTTGGGTGATATTTAATGAGATCTTTCCATTTGGCTTTTCTTAGAGGCTTTTCCTTTTAGTTTACAGAGCATGAAAAAAACTAAAATAATAAGAACAATAGTTTCGTTCCTTCTCCTGCTTCAGTCAGCAGAGTCGAGCATCCTTCTGATCTATGGGAAGAGTCAGCAGTTTCACCAGCACTGGGGCGGAGGGGAGCACAGCCAGCTGTCCTGGCCCTGGTTCTGGCGCTGTCCAGGGCACGAGACCTGGGCTGAAGAGAGGGCTCTTTTGCGGAGTTGCAAGGATGACCCTGCCGTGTGGTGGGGTACAGGGTCTGAGGGGGTTGTGCGGGGCACACGGAGCTGCACTTGGGCTGAGGCCACATGTGCACCTGTCTTTGCCCGCTACAGGGTGTCCTGTGATTGCTGTCTGGGTTCCCCTGGCTGAACAGCATGTGCTGAGCAGGAGACCGTCCAGTGTGGAGGATGTGTGTGTCTCAGGCAGAGTGTGTGTCCTTGAGGAGCTTGGGTCAGAGAGAATGACTCACTAGCCTACTTAATGACTGCAGTGTGGACAAGGAGCTCTGTCACTTATAGCACGTTCTATTCGATCTGCACATTCTCAGTAGTCCGCATGGACGAGGCCACCTAACCACCAAGTTAGAACGGCCAGCTCCTTGGCATCTAGGATGGCAGTGACGTCCTGGCATCCCAGGAAAACATGTGGCATTTCTTCCTACCATGCCATGCTGAACTTCTGGGACTTTCCTTATTCACTTCAAATGTGTTTTCTACATAGCAGTACATACCAGGGTGACTTTTGTATATTTAAAAGCTTGATCCCCAATGTAGCAATGCCCAGAGATGAGACTTCTAGAAAAAACTGCTCTTGAGGTCTCAGATCTCATCAGTGGATTAATTCATTTGATGGATTAAGACTTTGGATGGATTATTGGGAGTCAGAGGAAGTAGGTCACTGCGAGGTGACTGGGAAAGGCTTATCTTGCCTGGGCCCCTTTCTGCTTCCTGGCTGCCTTGAGCCGAGCAGCTTTCCTCCACAGCCCTCCACCGTGATGCTCTGCCTCACTCAGGCCCAGAGCAATGGAGCCAGCTTACCACGGGCTGAGACCTCTGAAACCGCAGGCCAAAATAAATCTTTCCTCCTCCAAGTTGTTCATGACAAGTGTTTCGGTCACAGGGATAATAAACTGATCAACGCTCCAGATCACACAAAGAATTGTTTCCTTGCGTTTCTGCATTTCCATTGGAAGAAGGGGAGGAAGGAAAAAAATAGAGAGAGGAGGGGAGGGAAAAGGAGAGGGCGAGAAAAGTGAGGAGGGAGGGAAAACCTGCTTTGGTGAAGTCTGGGGTTTTAGAATGTGCCACTCGAAGGGTGCACCCCAGGGCTGGGGTGTAGGTCAGTGACAGGGCACTTGTCTACCATGCACAAGGCCCTAGATTCCATCTCCAGAACTGCAAAAATCAAAAAATAAAACAGGACTGCCCACAGGCCAGCACACACGGAGGACGCACCTCTACTCAGTGCACAGGCAGACACGGGAAGCCAAGATAGTGAGATTCCTTCTCTCACCTCAGGAGCTTCAGCCGGCTGCCCTCTTGCTAGGGGGACTGGCATGTAAACTGGATTGTGGTGCAGAGTGATCAATGTCTCAACAGAAGGGAGAACAGGGGACAGGAGGAGCCTGTTCAGTACATGTGGGCAGGGTCTCACAGGGGAACTCCTGAGCAGGTCTTGGAGATGAAAACGTACTTGCTGGGTGGCAAGGAGGCCTCTGCTCTCTTTACAAGTAACCAAGTCACTGATGCAGTCCTTTGCAAGCGTCCTCTCCAAGGTGAATGAACACCACACAGAAACCTAAGATGCAGATTCCCATTGAATAGGATGGCTGGGGTCCCAGGGGCCATGGGTGGGTCGTGGACCAACTTTGAGTCAGGGACCCTCATTGAAGTGGCTCCAGAGGGCAGGAGTGGGCACACCTGAGGAGTGCCAGGCACTCTTATAATGCTGGGGCTCAGAGGGCAAGACCTCGGAGCGGCCTTCCTCCTCAGAGCGCTCTGGAACTTGGAGGGTGGGAGTAACAGGAGGAGCGAAGCCCGAGCTGACCCCATTCCATCTGGAATCTGCCCCTAAACGCACGCACTGTGATTTTCTTTTCTCAGGCTACTCTGTGGGTATCTGTGTGTGTCTCGGGAGCTTTGGAAACAGATGCCCCCGGGAGTAACCCTTCCCTGCTCCACATGGAAGAACAGTTTCGGTTTGGCATGATTTCCATCCTGTGGCTCCTTGAAGGATGCTGTGGAGACAGGAGGCTCCATCAAAGCTCTGTCTCCTCCCTTGTCGACTGCACCCTCTGGGGCCCATGGGACTGGAGAGTGGTCTCTAGTCTGAAGGCCTCTGGACTGTAGCAGGGAAATTGGGTAAAATTTAAAAAAAAGAAAAGAAAAAGAAAACAGGATTAAAGCATGAGTAAAAGAAATGCCATGAAGTGCATGTGCTCTGGGTGATGTGGGCGAGGGGCTCCACAGAATCTCAGAGGCAGGAGGAGGTGTGTGTCTGGGAGCTGAGCCTGGTCTGTGCGGACAGGGGTTTGCTCCAGAGAGCCCTGCTCACCCAGCATCCGGGCTTCCTTGTCCTTCGACACGCTGCCTGTGGACCGTCCCTCCCGGCTCAGGTACCTCTCTCGGCCAGTCCTGTCTGCCTGGAACTCTCTCCCGTGCGTCTGCCCAGTGTCTTAATTAACCCTGGCTTTTCTTCTGAGTCTCCCTTCTCTGACCCTGCAGAGTGTGAAATGGCATGCCCTCCTAGTGTGTTGGGACTGGGGGGCTTCACGGGAGATGAGAATGTGCTGCTGGATGGGGCCATCTGGGCTCCCTAGGGTGAAGCAAATGCTGATGTGTCTGTCCCCTCAGCAACACTGGGCACATGTTCATGCACAATGCTGCTATCCTCCTTCCAAAGAGGGCTCAGCTCCTAGCACAGGCTTCCACAGTGCCCTGTGCAGCCAGCGCCCTGCAAATGCCCCAAATGCTCCTATGGAAACATGGCTCTTGGGCTCACTTTGCAAAGGAGTCGGTGGATCAGGAGGACAGGACAGGGTGGGGCTCTGGATCCCGGCAGCAACCTGGGGCAGTGGGCTGGTGGGTGTGTAGGAGGGCAGGCTGCCCTGACCGCCTGCGAGGCTGAGTTCCACTCCAGGAAGAAGGTGAAACCCATCAAGGTGGGCCGTGGGCACCTCAGACCCAGGGCTTGGATGCTTCTGTAGCTTATTAAAATGTTGGATCATTTCAAGCAGGAAAAAACTAGAGTTTTAAAAACACTGCTCTGCGTGTGTCAGAGCAAATCCCTGAGGGGGCACATTAGCTATGGTTGTAGCCAAAGGGGATGGAGAGGATGGGAGCGAATCCCATAATATTCAGGAGGCTGGTCGAGAAGCAGAAGCAGCAGGCAGGACTCCAGACTTTATTTCACGCCAAGGCCCAGAGGAAAACAAAACTGCAAATTCCAAGCTCCCATCCACAGTCTCTCCCAACACTGATGGGCGGTCCAGTGTCACGGACCTCCCAGTCTACCCCATATGCGACTGTGCACGCGGCTTCTGCCTGGGAGCATGTTTGCAGAAGCCGTGTGACAAGGGGAAGAACTGAGTCCTCTGACAAGGCCTTCTGTGAACCTCTAGCCCTGGGCCCGAGCCTGCACAGGTGTGCTTCCACTTCAAAGGGGAGGAGTCAGACTCCCAGGGGAAGTCACCTACCACCCAGGTAGGGAGCCATGGGCAGCCAGGCTTCCTGGAGAAAGGCTGTGAGAGAGCAGGGGTGCCGACCCCTTCCCCAGGCATTGGCTTCTTACCATGACATTTTTATAATTTCATTTCACAACCAGGTCTGGTTTGCCACCACAAGGAGGCTGCCCTGTACTGTTGATTTGGGTATGGGGGTGCCAAGGAGCAGGTGGGGCAGGAGTTGCACCAGACTTCTCTCTGGAGAGCCAGGGGAAGGTGAGGAGTGGACTCGGGAGGAGGAGAGGGGCATGGTTTGGAGTACGCCATCTTGAATGCCACAGGCAGCAGGCAGCCAAGGGCAAGGTTAGCTCTGTGGGTTTGGAGCTCAGGTTAGAGTTCTGGGCCAGAATGATATTTAATTACCAACAGCAAATGCATGTTAATTAAGGCAAGGAGTGGAGGAAATTGCCCAGGGAGACTGTGCAGACTAAGAAGAGAACAAGGCCCAAGGCCGGACCCTGGAGAATACCAAGATAATTATGAGGCTGAAAAAGAAGAGCAAAGGGGGGATGAGAGAGAGGAGGGCCAGAGAGAGGGTTAGAGGAGAGAGGCAGAGGCGCAAGGAGTGGCCTCTTGTCTGTACCAGGCTCTGCCCACACCGCTTAACCTGCCTGCACACTGCTGGAGGGAGGCGTGGAGGGGGAGAATGCAGGCTGACCCAGCCTCAGCCAGTGGAGGCTGATAAACTCTCCCTCAGTCCTCTCCACGTCCACTGTGGACACAGGGAGATAGGAGCTGAGGTTCACCCCGGGCAGGACATGCTTGGGGGCTCTCTTCTTGTCCCAAAAGATTTGCTTCCTGCCTGGGCCGGTCGGCTGTGTTTCCAGGTCTGAGGGCATAGTCACGTGGACCTGCCAACCCTGAGGCTGCTTCAGGTTCCAAGAATGTCAGAATCTACAGCCTTGGATTTGGGGAAGTCTGAGCGACCATGGTGTGGGGGGAGGGAATCCTCTGTGAAGCTCCTGGTTGTTTCAGTGGATTCCCTCAGCATTACCCACCAAGTGCCCGCTTTTTAACCACACTGGGCACAGAGGAGAACAGAGTGGGCACAGCACAGGGCCTGCAGGTGCCTTGGGATGCGCAGTGTAATCAGAAGAGCACCCGTGAACAATCACTGGGTTCTCAGCAAGAGCATGCTGGGAGCCAAGGAAGGAGTCCTTCCAGACCTGACCTGGTAAGGGTGTGGGGCCCACCAAGGAGCGGGAAGCAGGAGGTTGGTGGAAAGCCCAGCAGGTGCTCCCAGTGGTGACGATCTGCAGGACACAGGAGCTCTCTGAAGGAGCCGCAGGAGGTGAGCTTGGTGCAGGCTGGGCCATGTGGTGCCCTGTGTCCGTAGGCAGTGGATGGACTTTGTTCTGAATGGGAGGGGAGGCCATCTCGGGTGTGTAGAAGGTACATGGCCTGGCCCTATTTACACTGATAAAAAATATGCCAAGATCATACTCTCCTACAGGGTTAATGTTCTGTACTTGGTGCCCTACAAAACTACAGAGAGTTTTGCTAATGGCTTTGCAACATGATTTTGACAGAGGGGTAGGATCCATGGGAGGATGTGATAAATTCTTTAAAACAGCCAAAGTTGAAACCACTACCAGTTAAATAGTTTTGTTTTTTTAATTATCCTTTCAAAAGTAATAGTTGCCAAATTTCCCTGATGAGCTAATTACCTGATGGCCGTGTAGACAACAATCCACCCACTGACATCTGGAGGCTCAGCAAGGTCTCATCTTGACCTTGGAAGAACAGGTCTACAAGAGCACAGGTCTACCCAAGGGACCTGTGGATGAGAAGCAGCAGCCTAGACACCCCTCTGTGACCTCTGGGATCTGCCAGGACATTTGGCCCAGAACTCGTAGTAGGTAAAGCAAAGGGTCAGCTGGCTGGGGTCTCAGAAAGGAAGTAGAAGGTGGCATGCACACACAGCCTCGCGTCCAGGACCACTGGGCTCCAAGGTGTTGAGAGGCAGGAGCTGGATTCCACAGAGACGTCCACACCCGTCCCAGCTGCTCTCGTCCACCTTCCAGGAAAGTGTCCACTTTCACCTCTCAGCTCTCTGCACATAAAATGTTGAGTCCTGCAGGATATTTTATCGCAACAACCTGACTCTTCATCCCAGTGCCAGCTCTGGATGAAAGTGGGCAGAAACCGAGTCACTCAGAGTTCTCTCTGACTTGACCCTCACCCTGTCCCCTAGGACCCACAAGCCCCTTTGTCCTGCTATGTGAAATACAAATAATCGTAGGACCTCCTGGCCTCACTGGTGCTCTGGAGTTCTGAGAGGACAAGGAAAGCTCTTTCTCAGCCCAAAGCTGCTGACACCTAGCAAGGAATGAGCTCTCTTGGAGCCCTAGGTAGACCTGGAATGACTGATCCAATATTCCCTGGCAAGTGGCCATGTCTGATGCACACAGCTTAAGACCCTCCATAGGACACCAGGTGATAGGGTATAGACCACTCTGATTGTGAAAACAGGTGGCCGGGGCTCCAGATATGTTTAAGAACAAAGGCTAAAAACCATGGAAAGGCCATGTCTACATGCAAATGCTCAAGCACCAAGTCGATCCAATCAATCCAGAGGCACTGGGTCAGTGAGGACAATTTCACATAATTTGTTTCAGTACTTCCAGCAAAACAGACCTTCTACAAATGAATGGAGGGGGCAGGGGAATCAGGCATTGCTCTGGTCGGCTTGGTGTGCTTCCAGACAGGAACCCTCCCTGGGGCTTCCCACTGAGCTGGGGCACACAGCCATCTCCCTGCCCAGCCTCTGGGCCCACTGCCCAGCCTCTGGGGTCCATTGCCCATCAGCTCCCTCTCTCTTGATGGAAGCGCCTTGCTAGTGCCTGAGTTCTGCCGATGAGCAGGGGATCAAGTCTCTGCCTCAGAAGTTAGGTCCTGGCCTGGTCTATTGACCAAGGGACTTCTGTCAAGATTTTGCTGGAAAGAGACTTAGAATGAGATGGTTTCACTCGAAGAGACATGAATCCATCCCAGTTGAGATAAAAGTGCATTCACCGCAGGGATACAGGGGACCCTTGGGGAACCTGAATGCAGGGACCTAAACGTCACCAACCACTGCTGGCTCTGCCCACCAGCTCCCCTGGCCCTAACTGTGCTTCTCCCTGTGATCTGTTCTGTTTTCCTCTCGGGAGCCAGCTTCTTCCTACGGCCCCTGATTCTGCTCCAGCAGGACTTCACTCAGCACTTGTCTGCAGTGCTCGGGTGTCAGTTCTGAACCCCAATATTAGAGGAATTTCTTATCATAAAAGTGAAATTCCTACACCATAAAATCAACCAATTTGGATTGCTCACTGGTTGGGCCACTGGAGCTCAGAAAGGTAACCATTTAAAATGTACCATGAGCAGAATCAGTACGTTCACCATGCTGCGCAGCCACCAGTTCTAATGTCCATCACCCCCCAAAACACCCTCCCCCAGAGGCACCTGCTCCTGCTGCTCCTTCTCCCCAGCAGCATGTTCTGGAATTCGCAAGGATGGAGTCGTCTTAAATGTTTTCTTTTGTGACTGGCTTCTTCCTCTTAGTGATGTCTTAGACTCGCCTACCTGGCAGCAGGTATCCGTGCTTTGTCCCTTTTATGGCTGAAGAATATTCCATCCTGCAGAGAGACCACGTTTGTTGACCCCTTCCTATGTGGGTGGATGCTTGGG
Source organism: Xerus rutilus (assembly GCA_028644305.1). Lineage (NCBI taxonomy): Eukaryota > Metazoa > Chordata > Mammalia > Rodentia > Sciuridae > Xerus > Xerus rutilus. The sequence goes on along the minus strand of CM053402.1, from coordinate 156,291,034 downwards.
TTGGCTCCACTGCCTGGGCTGTGGTGAACACTGTGGCTGTCCACACGTATCTGCGTGTGTTCTGGTTCTTTTGAACACAGACCTAGGGGTGGAATGGCGGGGCCACGTGGGCATGCTGTTGAACTTACCGAGGGTCCAAATGAGTTCCCAGCCCACTGCTCTCTCTCCACTGCAATCCAGCTCCCCTCCAAGTCTCAGATCCCAAATTATTTATGTCATTACTTAAAAACTGTTCTTAGCATGTCGGTTGATATGGAGGGAGAGTCTAGCTTGGGCAGGGTGTCTAACTGGCCCTGAGGGAATGGGCTTTGCCTTGGTCAGATCAGCTTGCACAGGTGGCGGGAGTGAGGGAGGCACAGAGTCCCCGGCCACCCAGCAGCACACTGGCAGGATCTGTGGAGAGCCAAGCAGAGGCGGCAGCAGGCCCCTGGCCCCTGGCAAGGATGTCCCTGGAGCAGGGCCTCTGGAACACAGCCCTGTCTGACTGGAGGAGTCTGGGAGTTCCGGCAATCCTTAAACACCTGCTTGCTTTTTTTTTTTTTTTTGAAACACCATTGTTTCTAAAATGCCACATAAATTTGTAACATTACCATAATAATCAGGCTGAATGACCATTTTCCAAATCGTTCCCAATAAACAAGACAAAACACACAGCGATCTCATGGAAATTGCTGTGTGCACGTGTGCCTGTCAATGGTGCGTGTTAACAAGGCAGCGCGGGGCTCAGTGTCACCGGGGTAGATGCTGCTCCCTGCAGCTGAGCGCCATGAATAATGACTGCTTTCCCAACACCCAAGGGTATATTCTGTTATGAAAATGCTCTAACATTTTCATTCATGACAGACGCCCACTCGGTGTTGAAATAATAGAGACCAAATTATTTTTCCTCAAGAAAAAGAGAGGTTGGGAGTTTATGTATATGTTGAAATGAAGAAACACAAGCCGCTTTGCACCTTCAATCATCTGTCATTATTTACAAACCGTTCTGAGCATGACGGTTGATCTGGAGGGAGAGTCTAGCTGCTGAGGACGGGGAGAGTTCAGTCCTTGGCCTCAAATGTTGAGAAAAAATCCTCAAAAATAAAACTTGAGTGATCTTTTAAATCAGCAGATTTACCGTATTCAATAATAAATGAAAATTCACTCTTATCACTCTTGTGATAAAAAATAACTGCTCTTTAAATATCCTTACTCTTTTAAAAGTCAACCTCAGCCATATGATGTTGTACTTTTTGGTGGGGGAAATAAATATTAAAGAGAAAGGTCACCCCAAGCCATTATGAATTCCATGAAGTTTTCATAGCATCAGACTTTATAGAAAACCATCATCTCCTTTTTCCTTCCTGTTACCTACTTATTTCCAGGTTTTTTCTTCCATCGTAAATATTCTGATCAAGAATATTTTGTACAGAAATCTTTCCATTTTGAAATATTGTCTCAGGTTAGATATCTAGAAGCAGAGTTAGAAGTTTAGAAGGCATGCTCATGTCCACTGCCAAATTCTTCTCTTTACATCCTCTCCATCAGAGCAGGAGAGTGCTTGTTTTAATAGCTTGTCACAATTATTTGACGTTCTTTGAAATCACTAATGGTTTAGGACATAGAACTATGTTTTATTAGTGTGTGAGATTATAATTGTACATTATTATTTTTTAATTTTTATTAGCAAAGTGAAGCACTTTATATATTATATATATAGATGTGTGTATGTATGTGTGTGTATACGTATGTATGTATATATACATATATATATATACATATATATATATATATATATATATATATATGAATTTTTTTTGGTAGTGGGGATTGAACTCAGGGGTGCTATACCACTAAGCCATATCCTCAGCCCTTTTTATTTTGAGACAGGGTCTCTCTAAGTTGCTTGATACCTGGCTATATTACTGAGGCCAGCCTCAAACTTGTGATTCTCCTGCCCCAGCCTCCTGAGTTGCTGGGATTATGGGCATGTACCTCTGTGCCTGGCTTGTTCAAATACTTATTAGTCATTTGTGTACCACCCTTTATACATATTTGATCATGCATTTGTCCATTTTATTGATGTGCCAGTGACTTCCCATTGAGATATATGAGCTATATAAATATTATTGATTTTTCCATTTTTCATATTTGGTTGATATTCTTTAAAATTACATGTCTGACTCCAAGTTCTACTTATAGTTTGCTTTAACATATACTATTTTAAATTTCAATGGATGACTGAATTAGATGCTAGTGTAAAAACTTGGAAAATCCTGTGACATTCGGGACTTGAGGAATATATTGAAGGTGTTCCTAGAATGTCTGCACTCACAGTTTTGAGCATGTTTGTTCCCTGACCTCACTGGAATTTACTGTGCAGCACGTAGTTATGTCTGCGTTGCTCTCCTGACAAGTACCTGACAAAGGCCACTGCCACTGGACGAGTAGGTGCTGCTACCTCCCGACCCCCGGGTTCCTTCTCCTAAGGAGCTACGCTCTCCTTCCTAGTGAAGGCTCCTCAGAGCTTGCTGCTGGACATGGTGACCAGCTGGCCCTCACCAGGCTCAGCTTACCACTGTACTTTTACTGTACGTTTTAACTGAAAAGAGAAAAGCAGCCCTGACATTGGGGAGCAGGCTGGGCACTCACAGCCCTGGGGTGCCCTGCAGAGCACCGAGGACATCAGCATCAGACCAGGCCACTCCATGACCACTAGGGAGCAGGGCCCAGAGCACTCCATGGTCTTTAAACATGGACCAAGCCACAAAATGACAAACACCCCCTCCTGTCTAAGGGGAATGACCACTGCCCTTCAATCGGCAGCTGTGGCCTTGTCCGGTGTGTCCTCTGTCTGGATGTGATTGCTTATAAGCACCCAATTCAGGGCACTAGGCTGGAGGGAAAAAACTAGATTGAACTGAACACAGTGTCTTACCCAACTTTAAACACAGTTTGATGATAGCTCTTAAAGAACCACATTAGTGGGCCCTTGGTCTTTGGGGACACTTTCCATGTCCCTTTTTTCTGGATCCCCCATCACCCAACTAGCTGCTCACCAAGACCTCTGCCCATGTGAAGCTCAGGGATCCCCCTGGTGGTGGGGGAAGATATTGCCTGAGGTGTGACAGGTCCCCAGGATGGAGCTGGCCTGGCCCCAACCCTGGGTGTAGTGCTGACTTCTGGAACTGGCCGGCTTGCGTTCTGTTTTCCTTTGCCAGGCAGGACCCTATTTCACCCACGTGGCCTCCTCTGGGCGTGTGAAGAGCTATCCACTGCTCCAAGTCTCTGCCTTGCCCTTGTCCAGTGGACGTTGGGGGAATCCTAAACAGGAGAACCGGCCACAGCCACTTTCTGGCCTGCAGGGACCTGGGGGAGAAGGGTCTCCACCACCAGACCTGAGGGTGCTCTGGCCATGCCCTCGACCTCTGAGATATGGTGGGAGCTTCCCTCTCAGCCAGGCCTGGGAAGGGGAGATCAGACCCCCACGGCAAGGAAACGGGACCAGCCACTGTTCTCACCTTGAAGTCAATGGCATAACACTAATAATGACAATGACGAAAATAATAATGGCCTAATCAGCTGGTCTGGCTCTTGGTCTGCTAATCCTTTTTCGCAATTATGCCTGGCCTGGGTGAGAACACCAGTCCTGGGACATCGCATTTTGACTTTCATGGGCTGAAATCACTTTCTTTCCAATGGATTCTGTTCCATGTTAATTCCAACCCTGGCTTCCCTTTGAAAGCTGGGGCAGAAGGATGTCTTGCTCCAGGAAGGAGGGAAGGAAATACATCTTTAATAACTTCAAACATCCTCTTGCCCCACAGTTGGGGGGTCTCCCAGGACACGGGCCTAGGGTGAGTATGAGTGTCTCCGTGCACACATCCCCAAGCAGTAACAGGTCATTACGCTAAAGCTACAAGGAAGGGCAAAGGAAAACAGCCCTGCTTTTCTTCTTTTTCAGTCTGGAATGTTCTATCTTCCTGATGGATCAAAAGACCATTCCAACGATTGTGCATGGAGAACATGTGAGTTCTGCACAAGCATTGGAAGCCAGGAACGTCTGTTAGTCCCTGTGCCCATCCCCAGCCCCGTGCCCCCAACATGCCCAAGTGACCCTGGATCCTCCATAGACAGGGCCTTGCCCCCGACAGCCCCACCTGTGTCTCGCTTCTCCTCTGCTCATAGTTGCTTGCGTGGGACTCCAGAATGTGCCACCCTCAAATGAATCTCTGATCTCTTCAGCCCATTCTGTGATGGCTGTACTGACCGCGGCAGGCACAGTCTGGATGACTGCCCTGGGGTAAGGTGAAGTTCATGTCTGTCCATGTTAGTGGAGAGAACACCGGTGGATGGGAGCAGGCTCGTCTCTCCCTTGTCCCCCTTTCCACATGGAAGGAATCCTCTTCCAGGAAGAAGCTATTGGGAATGTAACACAGGTGACTGTTACCTGGGAGACGTCATCTGCGTGATGAGCCGGCCCTGGCTCCCACGCTTCCTGCCCGGCCTCCTGCCACCTGGGCTGCCCTCACACCGGCCGTCTCTGTCCTTCTATTTCTCTACGTGAGCTCACTTTGTGACTCACCTTGGAGTGACACGCTTTGTGTACGCTTCGTGGGTTTCTGCCCACTGACAAAGTGGTTATTTTTTTTCTTACTCTTCCATTGTCCCTTGATCTAGGGACTAAAATTATTGAAACCTTTTGAAGGAAGGAGTAAACTGAAAACTTCTCTGCACCTGGGTCCACGGGCCTTGATCAACTCAGACTCAGCGAGCGCAGGAGTCCTGGGGACCCAAAGTTCCTCGGATACACTCCCAACAATGGTAAATACCTGTTTTCATCCAGGAGGCTCAGCCCTGGGGCACATTCCACTGGACAAAGCAGGGGCCCAACAGGGACACGGCCACCCACACTGCTTTGCTGGATTTCCTGGCACCTCTGTCTTACCTTCTGCGTGCCCTCCCTCCCTGGAAGACAGCGGCCCCCGCCCTCAAGCAACCTCCCTGTGTGTCTTTATGCCCAGGCCTGTCCTTGGGAGTCCCCAAACCACGACAGGAGCTGACAGCTAGGACAGTCAGGGGATGAAACCCTGAGCTCCAGGGGTCCAGGGTGCTGGTTTCCTGATTCTGGGAGGACAAAGGGTGACTCAGAGCCCACCTTCATGAAAACGTTTGTGTGGAAGCCAGATATACACGATGGAAGACAGCGCAGTTATCTGATGACGAGAGCCCGGGGTGGAGCTTCAGGCCGTGGGCCCTGCCACCACTCAGGCGTCACCTGTCACGTCCAGAACAGCACCTCTGGAGCTTGTCCTGAAAGACAGGTGAAGTACAGTGGGCAAGGTGATCACCCGGCATCACGTGGTCTGCCGCTTCTCCGCTTCCTAGCCCAAGTGGCCCTGAAGGGACAGAGGTGGGTGTAGGTCCAGACAATGCAGGGAGACTGGGAACAAAAGTAAAAATAAAACGGAGTGCAAATGAGTGTGTTTTTGTTCTGTGTGGTACGGAGCATGTGTATGTCCTGTGGGGCGCAGAGTGTGCCAGCGTCTGGCATGTGTGTGTGGTACATGGCGTGGTGTGGCTGTGCGTGTGCGTGCCTGTGCGTGAACTCAGGCACTCTTAGACGTTTGCTGGCCAACTGTGCTGTCCGCAGGAGGCCCGTGCTCGGGGAACCAGAGGTGGTGGGAGCTTCCTCCCTCTCCTCTCCTGCCCTCGTGGCCACCCAGGGTGTACCTCCTACGGGAGCCCAGGGGCCGCCTCTGGCCTGGGCTGCCCTCCTCTTCCTCTGCTGTCATCCCTCACCTGAGCCCTGGCCTCAGCCATCCGCTCTCATGATCAGGACTACAAGTCCTGCAGGCTGTTTGCAGCCAGGCCTGGTCATTGCACTGGCTGGGATCCCGTTTTCAGAGTCACACTGCTCAAAGCAAGTGGGGCTGTGTCTCTAATAGTGACTGCCTCCAAATTACCTAACTCTTATGGATCCTGCTAAAGAGGCCTGTCCCCAGTGGAGTCTACTCTCTGATAACACAATACCCCAAGTGAGGTAAGTTATGAAGAGAAGAGGTTTATTGTTACAGTTCTGGTCCACAGTCAAGGGGCCACATCTGGCAATGGCCTTCCAGCTGGCAGGGTCCTGAGGCAACATGAAGCATCACAGAGAGGGCACTTGGGAGAGGCCAGCTGCTTTGGCTGTCACAGCGGAACCACTCTCCAGAAGACCCACCACCCATGGGCCCATGGATCCGTGAATCACATGATGGGCAAACCCATTCGAGAGGGCAGAGTCCTAATCACCCCTCACAGGCCCACCCAGTCCCTCTTCTTAAGAGCTCATAGTGGGTTTAGATGTCAGCAAGAGGATCTGAGCAGGAGTTTGGGTTTCTCAAACCACAGCAAGGTGAGTAGTGGGGCAGGAAGGGGACTGAAAGGGGCCCGGAGCCTCTGTCTCTCTCTGTCTTTCTCTCTCTGTCTCTGTCTCTCTCTCTCTCTCTCATGCACAGACACATCAGCAGACACAGACTTCCCACCCACAAAGACAGAATAGAATATAGAAATCTGTCCCAAATTGCCTCCCAGGACAGCGCCTATGCCCCAGAGAGCAGGGCGTGTGTGTGGTGGCCCTGGCCCTCACCTTGCAGGGTCGGGGCAGGCAATGGAGGTCCCCAGGGGTCTTGGTTGAAGCCTCTGGACCACCACTCATTTCTGAGAGGGCAGTCTTTCCCCAGCAGGGCCAGTGTCCCCCAGGAGCTCAGCCGCTGGCTCAGGCACAGCTTCCCTTGGACACACTGAGCCCTGACCTCAGCCATGAACGAAGTCCTGGACTCGGCTGCCTCTCGTCGAAGCAGAAACTACAAGCCAGCGTCTAGCAGTGTCCTCTTTCTCTCAATGTCGCTGTTCACTCTTTGAAACGTCACTCTGATGGTGATTAAGGACTAGAGTAGCACCCTTCTCTAGAACTCTCTACAATCCTAGATACCTGGCACCAACCTTGGCTGCTGCATTGCTCACCTCCATCAAGGTCTGTCCTGGTCCATTTTCTGTTGCTATAACAGAACACCTGAGACTGGGTTCTTTATAAAGAATAAAGGTTTACTTCTTCCAGTCCTGGAGGCCAGGGAGTTCAAGAGCATGGCACAGGCATCCTGTGAGGGCCTTCTTGCTGCATCCTAACATGGTGGAGGGCATCACATGGCACAGTGGCAGGAGGGTGCCAGCTCCAGTCTCCCTTCCTCATCTCATAAAGCCACTAATCCTTTCAAGAG
>CM053402.1:156227220-156283293 GCA_028644305.1 Xerus rutilus | reverse complement strand
GTGGTCGCAGGGGACAGGCGTGTCTTCCTCCTCTGCGAATGTCCTGAGGAGCATTGCTTCTACTGTGGAGCACTGGAAACGCCCCAGCAACCAGCAGTGCCGGTATCCACAGGTAGATTGTGCTGGGGGTCGCCCAGGGCAGGGAGCGGGCAGAGCACGGGGAGCGCTGGCTGAGCGCTTGGCCCCTCTCGGTTGTTGAAAGTGTCCTGCAACGGTGAACATGCCCAGCACCACTGACTTGCACACTTTAACCCGGTGAACGGTGTGTGAGTTACATCTCAACAAAGCTGGGGCCAAAAATAATTGGCTGTGTTCTCATGATAACATACTACACAGCAAATGGAGAGCCCCCGTGCGGCCCCTGCCTTCCTCCCCCACTGCCTGCGCTTCATCGGCCAGCTCGGGGCTTGCCACCTGACTCGAGTTTCTCCACTTACCTGTTCATGCTTTTGCCTACATCATCATTGGAGCCCACGCTCTGCTCTAGAAAGGACTTTTGGACTGAAGTGCTCCCTCTTGGAGTCCTTAAATATTTGGAGTTGATTGCTATCCTGGGTTCTCTTCTGTTGAGAAACTCAGCTTAAATATTAACTTTGTATGAAACCACCCTGCGGCCCGCGGTCATCACTGGGATCATGGCTGCACCCTCAAGGCTGGGGCAGGGCGGGAGCAGACAGGTGCTCAGGGGGCGACCAGGAAGCAGGCCCTTCCTCGGGGCCCTGGCCAATGCAAGGTCAGCCCCCGGAAGGGGTCTGAGGGGTTCCTTAAGAAAGAAGCACACAGGTTGAACAAGGAAGGAGACGCCCACCCTCAGGTGCAAACCCTGCATTTTGATGAGAATGAGAACCTCCTTCAATGTGGACCAGACTGCCCTCGGCGCCCTGCCCCGCCCTGCTGACCATGGCGCCCACAAGTCAGGTCCTCTCATCACTGTCACAGAGCAGTTGGTTCAGCTAACAATCAAGTGTGTTTAACACTTCATTTTTCTTTTTTTAAGACCCCAAACTTAATCCTATTTTTTAACAAAATTTGTTTTGAAGCCATAGGAAAAGATGATGGCAATCCACAAACATCGGCGTTTTCACCTTAATAACCACTCTAGAAATAGGCGGCGACCTTGGCCTTGCCTTTGGAGTTCCTCCTGCTGTGGCCATGTAGGAACACTGAGCCCATCACCTGCCTCACCTCTGCCCTGCCAGCTCTGCAGCTTTATTCTCATGTTCTTCATACCAGGAGAGAGCACTGGGGTGAGCCGCCCCACATCACTTCCTTTGGGGGAACCATCCCTCTTCCCTTTGACTCTTGGTTTCAAGGATGTCATGTGACCTGAGTATCTAGCACTTTCTGTTGCTATAACAAAACACCTGTGACTGTGCAACTTATAAAGAACTGAAGTCATTTGGCTGATGGTTCTGGAGGCGGGGAGGGCTAAGAGCGCGGTGCTGGCATCTGCTTGGCATCTGGTAAGAGCTTCTTGTTGCATCACAACATGGTGGGACAGTAAGCACGTGTCAGCTCTGGTAAAGTCACGCCCAGTCCCAACCTGGGGCTCCACTGCCATGGTCTTCATAATCCCGGTTACGTCCCAAAGGCTCCACCCCTAAACACCACCAGTATGTGAATTTGGGTATTGAGTTTGGACCCGGGTCTAAACCACAGCTCCAGGCCTCGCCATCATTGCTATCATCCCCCCTGTCCAACAAGCGGCCCCAGGACTCAGCAGAACCAAGCAGAATCCTGCATGAAACTGATACCTGCTCGAGGTGAGATGGCTGATCCCTCTTCCTGAAGGACTCTCAAGCTGTGAAGACCTTGTTAACTGGACAGCCACCAGTGGTCACACTTGCTGTCATGTTCAGCTGGAGAATAAAACTATTGCTGGGGAAAACAGAGTCAAAGAATGAAGACAGAGACCAAATCCTGACAATGATGTCTAGTACCTGGATCCAGCTATGTCTGAAATCCACCACCCAGAGACTTCTACATAATGAGTTAACTATGTTGATGAGGGCATTGTTTTTTGTTGTTTTGTGTTTTTTGCTTGAGGGAGTCTGACTTGCATTTCTGTCCATCAGAACTAAGAAGGTCGTGACTGAGGAGGCAAAGGAAGGCACATTTGGTGTCCCTTACACTCTGTTGGCTGTCTGGCCGCCTCCATTTCTTTTCTCCCGTGTCTGCTCCTTCAAACCAGAGGCTCCCAGTGACCACTTAGGGACAGGAGTGTGTGGTCATGGATTCAGTCTGTGGTGGGAAGGAAAGTTAACATGGAGGGTGAAGAGAGGACCGAAGGCCACGGCAGTCACGGGGATAGCGAGACAGCAAGCATGGCTGAGACACAGGGTGGACCGCCTGCTCCAGGCCACTCCAGGGGGGCTCGCTGCCCGGGTCTCAGGGGAAGGCATCCAGCACTGGTCAGCGGGAGCAGACTCAGACAGGAGACCGCCCTGGCACCCACACAACTGGACCGCTCGGCTGAAGAACATGAGTGGAGCGTCAGCAGAGAGATGTGAGACTCAACACCAGAGGTGGAAGAGGACAGTGAGGGCCACGCTGGACACTCAACTAAGGAACATGAACTTCACTCCTTGGGGGAACAGGCAGCCATTGGGGGTTTAGGTCCAAGCCTGATTGTGAGCTAGGGTGATTTTGGAAGACAAGTCTGGCCAGATGGACACTGGATGACAGATGGGAAGGGGACTCTTCAGTCCCCTTCTCAGATGAGAAGTCCTAAATCTTCCTAAATCTATGTTTCTAGTCTATTAACTTATGTCAAATATTCTTTGAATTGACGGCACCCGTTAGCTAACTTGCCACCGATGTCCTTGCAGAGATGCACTGGCGTTTCATATCAAATCCGGAGAAATTTATAAGATCTCATCGAGATGCCACTGGATGAGGCCATTTCAGGCCAGGGGAAGAGGAGGAGCAACCTGCCCTTTTCCAAGACGAGATGGGCAGGGGGAGCATGGAGGAGACCAAGTGAGCCTGCAGGAGGTGGTGCTCAGTGCTGCACGTGGCTGACACAGACCTTCATTCACGGTAGGAAATCAAGGTCTTATTTTGAACCCAACACATGGCAACCAATACTAAGGTCATTACCATTAAAATCAGACCAACTGGGTTTTGAGTTCTAACTCTGCCACCAACAAACTTGTAAACCACATTGAGGATAATTTGACTCCACATGGAGGTGCCTGGAAATAGCACACATATAAAACTAAGTGAATCTTCTACTCACACTCTCAGGAAGGGATCCCTACAGTACCTGCACACGCTCCCATACCACCTGATGTGCCAGGCGCCTGAATCAGAGAAGTCTGAGCACAGAAACGGTCATCTCAACTCCTGCCTTTACTGTCTCGTTTTAGCACGTTTTCAGACACATATGACCATGTGCATGTAAATCTAAGGCCCTTCCATGCAGCCAAGCTGGGCTTCACTTCCTTCTCAGTGGAGTCTCTTCTGGTCACATTGCTTTACCTACCATGGTGAAGAAGAGGCAGGAGCACAGAGCCAGGAGGTGGGAGGGTCAGACTCACAGAGAGCACCTGACTGGCTCGCTACCACACCTGAATCCTGGAAGGGCCTGCGGGTGGGCTGCAATGAGTTACCAGGTGGAGTCAGGAAGACAGGCATGCAAATTACCACCAGGAATTTGAAACTCGGAGATGCAAGATAAAGTCACCACAGTCCTGGGTGAGATGCCAGGTGTTTTGCAGCCTGGGGACTCGAGGGGAGGGTGGCTCCTGATAAGAGAGATGCTGGGTGTTTTGCAGCCTGGGGACTCGAGGGGAGGGTGGCTCCACTTGTTAACAGGTTGACACCCAGCTCTGGCAGCACAGGTCACTCCCGTCATGCCCAACAACACCCTTGCCAGTGAGTTGGGAGAGGAGCGGGGGTGGAGCTATTTCTGCCCCAACCCACACGTCAGAAGAGGTGCACAGAGCTGGCTGCAACAAGGAAATTCAGAAGAAACCATCTGCGAGGACCGGCAGCCACAGCAGGTGTAGGCAGGACAGCTCATGGGAAGGCAGCAGAGCTGTCTGGGAGGCCAGCACTGCAGCCTCCTGCAGCAGGTGGCACAGGTGAACAGGCCCCAGAGCTTTGCTACCGTGTCTAGCATGTTTTATTTAGGACTACAGAGCAAAAGCCCCTGTTCAACTTGGCTGAGGAATGGCTGTAACTTAAAGACACGCCCTGGGAAGATGCGGCTCCTCGCTGCTCCTCGGCCATCCCCGGCTGAGCTCAGATGCCGGCTTCATCCTCAGCCTGGCCATCCTCATGATCCAAGAGGAATGCCATCAGGGTATCAGATGACTACCCTCATGCCACTGACGCCCAAGATTACATCTCCTTCATTCACATTCAAAACCAAGGGAAGGCACCACCTCTCCCCAACACACACATCTGTCCAGATGAGCCCTGTACTGATTGAGCTGCTCCTGGAGGGTCCTGCCTAGAACTCTGCCTGGAAATATCTGAGAGATGTTACTTAGGTCGGCAGCCACAGCTTCAGAGATGTTCGTAGCCTTTACTGAGTGATTCCATGTTCATTAACCCAGTGAATCTTCACAACAGAACTTTGACCGTAATAGTATCAACTATCCCTTTTCCCAGCTGAGCCAACTGAGGATCAAGTAGGTCAATCTATTTTCCCAAGTTGCAAAAGCAGAAAAGTTGAGGAATCTAAGACCTCAGGAACTCTGGCTCCAGATTCTACCTGTCTCTCTTCCTGAAACAAGAGGTGCCTTCTAGCATCACCTGAATGTGGTAGCCGCATGTGCCAGAGAATGTGCCTCACAGACCTGCAAGGACGGGGTCCCAGCAACTGTGCTCAGAAACCCATCCCTGAGTTTGCAGGAGGCTGCCCTCCCCCCAGGGCTCCATGATAGGTTCAGCAAAGAACCTAGGTAGATGGGGACCCTGCTGGGGGACCTGGGATTCCTCCCTTGGCCAACATTGTTCTGAGGACTTCCAACGGCCTTGTCAACTTTCTTTAGACTACACAGCAGCTGAGATGCTCCCGCCTCTGTCCTCCCTGGCTCCAGGCATGCGCCCCTACCTGCCCACCACTCCGTGGGGCGCCTCTCAGGCTTTCCTCCACCAGCCTCTGAGACTTTCCCTTCTTACAGTTCTTAGTGGTAACGATGGTTCAGGCCCTGATCCTCCCTATCTGGATGCCTGTTATTTTCTCTCTTCTCTGTACACAGGTCAGAACTGCACTACTATCTGACCAGTCTGTGCCTGGCCCCTAAGCCCGGTTTCCCCTCACAGCGAGCCCCCTGGTGTGATCCTCTCCCAGCTCATCGGCTAGGACATCTGCTTCTTGCAAGAACCAAGCTAGCCCTTTAAAATTTAATTTATTTATATTTAGAGGTTATAATTATCCATGCAATAGTGATACTGTATCAAAGATGTCAGTGCTACACAAAATGTCAACACAAGGATGATAAGAGCTAGGAGTTCCTGTATCTGCTCCTTCACACATGCAGGGAGGGAGGTGAAATGAGGAGCCCGAGGCAGGGGCCCGAAGAGATCCTCCTAGGACCGAACCCAGAGGACACCCACGCACCCAGAGGACACCCACACGCCTCCTGCACAACAGCTGCTGGGGGGCCTGACTTGCGGGAGCTCCTCCCAGCCTGGCGGGAACATGCGGGGCTGGTCCCCAGTCTGCTGCTCCCCGCAAGTGGTTCTCTGTCTCTGTCCTGTGCACCCCTTGTCTGTTCTGTGAACTGCCATACGTTGTTGCTGTGGGTTTACCTCAGGGGCCACGCAGTCAGAATGTTCCAGCAGCTCCCATTGTGCGTTCATCGGCTCTGTCACCCTGTGGGCTCCATTCTCAAAGACAGCAGGCACTTCGGAGAGCTCCAGAGCGCGTGCCCCCAGCGCACAGCAGGTGCTGGATGACCCGTGCCATCACCGTTGCTGTTGCACTGGGGGTGAGATGTCACACCCTGCCTTTGTGAGACTGCACCACACACACTCTCCACGCTGCCGCCACGGCCACGCAGCTGACCTTCAGTGGCTGCACAACAGACTCCAAACTGCAGCAACAGTTGGCATTCCCGGCTGGCAGGCATCCAAGCTGCTCATTTTTTGCCAATGAAAATGATGCTGTGAGGGGGTTTCATGTGCAGAGCTTTTCCAGGGACAATCAAATTAAAATGACTGGTGGGCATAGAGTTAAGGGCAGCCACCTGAGTGAGTGCATCGTCCCTTCTCCTACAAGCTGAAGGGACAAGGATTCATGTACTCTCTGGCGCCACCCTGCACCTCCACCTGCCTCCTGCTATCTCTGAACATGGCCCCAGGCCACATGGCCAGGCCAGGCTCCTCCCCAGGCTGTCCCACCCTGCTGCACGCTCTCCCCTCTCTTGTGCCCCATAGTACCACAGAGGAAGGCCATCAGTGTCTCAGCACAAGACAGGCCACCAACTTCCCATCCATGCCAGGCCCCCCGCCCTGGATGCATCTTACACATGACATCGCTTACAGTGGTGGCATCTGCCAGGGCACCTCCCTCTCTCCTCCTGCTTCTCCCTTTGCCTCCACCCATAGCCAGCCTCCAGCATCCTCTGCTCCTAGGAGCTCAGTAGAGCACCCCCCACCTGCACCCCCACCTCAGACTACAGGGAGGCCCACCCCACATCTGCCCAAACTCATGAGGGTTGTGGAAACCAAGGGCCCTTGGCAGCAGTCAGTTTTGAAGTCACAGTGTTCTTTATTAGAAGCAAATCTGGGGACACCATCTTGCCTCTCCCAACCAGCACAAGTGCTGAGTCTCGCCTGTATCTTTGGTGTCCACGGTAATCTGAGGGTCACACCCTGCAGAGTGGGACTGGGCAGGAAGAACGGCTGCACGCCGTGTGGTGAGGCAGGGCACCGCAGACCCGAGGAGGCGTGTGTCCTCCCACCTGGCACACAGTGCTCAGAGCGCCGAGAGAGTCACATAAATCCTGGGCCTGGAAGCCCCGGGTCTGTTCCCCACGCTCTGCTTAATAGGACGCAGTTTGCAAGCACTTTGTTACCCCCACAACTCACTGGAGAGCATCTTTCAGCCCCGCTCCTCCTCACCCTGGAATTTTTTTTACTGCAGATAGCTATAGTGACACAAGAAAAGCCCCGGCTGGGGGACAGCGGCGGGCAAGAACACCTCTTCCCTTCACTCACTCTGAGGCGTGAGCCCACGTTCACTGACAACTCACAAGCAGCTGCCCTGCCCCTGGGACAGTGCCCGGTGCATAATCATGTCCTGAAGAGGAGTGAAAACCTCCTCAGGCCTGAGGTGAGCGACCAACGCCCCTGTGCAGCCCAGGGAACTGGGGCTCAGGAGCTGGAGTGGCGTGCACAGACCACTGGTAAATGTAGGCCAGGACCCACCACATTCCTGAGCCTGCGGGATGAGACCCTAACCATTGCCCATGGCTCCCCCTGCCAGGACCCCTGCTAGTGGCATTCTTAGTACACACAGGTGGGGTTCTGCATGCCCAGTACTGTGGCTGATTTTTACACAAATCTTTATAAGAAGAGGTTCACCTCTCAATAGCAATGTAGAATCCAGACCACACAGGGCACAGCTGCTCACATATCCAGCAGAGGAGCCTATGCTCAAGGCAAGTCCAAGCCACACAATTACATTTAAACCCTTGAAGCATATCGCCCCCCATCCACCTCTTATGCCATTCTTTGGCTAACACACTCTCTCTCACTTTCTCTCTCTCTTTCTCTCTCTCTTTCTCTCAGTCTCTCAATATTGATGGTAGAAAAGAATTGAAAACCTTGCCCATGAACATGTGTGACCCAGGGAGAGCTAAATAAGTCACCCAAAACCTTTTCTAGGATTTGACATCACACACGCTTCTGAGACCCTACCAGGATTACACATGGAGGTGCGTTCCGACTCTGGCGGCTACTTGGTGAGCTGCTTCAATTTGTTTTGGCATTATGATCAGATGATTTCCCAGACCAAACAGGGATCTCTTTACAACCTCCCACAGCGTATTTTACGTCCGACAGCCCCA
This sequence comes from Xerus rutilus, assembly GCA_028644305.1. Classification (NCBI taxonomy): domain Eukaryota; kingdom Metazoa; phylum Chordata; class Mammalia; order Rodentia; family Sciuridae; genus Xerus; species Xerus rutilus. Next base: position 156,275,269 of record CM053402.1, on the reverse strand, counting down.
CCTGCATGACTGCTTTAAAACAAACAGCACAGAGAGCAGAGCTTCCATCCGGCCGAGCACCCATGGTAGAGAAGCCCACAAGGATATTATGCCCAGGGTGCTGTGGACCCCAGGTGACAGACAGGACTCTTGAGGAAAGAACACCAGAGCCTGTTTCCCATACGCTGATGAGGTCAGAATCGGTCATTGTCACTTGGCCACAGGTTTTCCTGTAGCACATACCAGACACACCCTGAAACCCCATATACAACCCCATGTATATTTTTATATTAAAACCAAAACTCTGCTTCTATCTTATTGGTGAAACCCAGACTAACTAACCCAGCGTCAAGCTTTGGGAGAAGTTCGAGCAGGATCTTCTCCAGGAAGGGATCACGGTGGTGGGTGACATGATGGTTGCATATGACACCATCACCAGGTGACACGTCCCCTCTAAGTGCTAACCAGATGCTCAGGTGGGCAGAAGGCCAAGTAAGAATGGCATCAACAGGGTCAACAAATCCCTCTCTAGGTCCTCAGCTCCCCAAAGGAGGGTCTTTAGAATCCTTCAGCAGACATGCAAGAACTGTCCAGCCATCTGCAATGGAAAGACTCTTGCTTTGCAGAAAAGGTTCCCACAGGAAACACCAGCTGTGTTCGCAAGGAGTGCGTGATTGGTAGTTGAGCTCCCTAAAGGCACACCTCAGAACAGAACAGGAAGAATAGACCCAAAGCCATAAGGTCACAGCTGATGCCACCAGGACACTCATAGAGCCCAGCTTCATGTGCACATCCTGAGCAGCAAAGAATCCACACGAGCTTTTCCCAGTTGACGTGACCAAGAGGCCTGCTCTAATGACCTAAGGCTCCAGGTTCTGCAGGATGTAGGTGTTTGGCAAGACTGCCCAAGATAGAAATGTTCAGAAGTCCTGTCCCTCCATTCCTGATGGACTCAATAGACAGTGACTTTGACTTTGCATGTCTTTCTGGCCCTCCAATGAACAGCCAATGAACCTGAAACAACCCCTGATAAACTCGGAGGAGCCCCATGCAAAGAATGCTGTAGCAAGGGAAAAAACACTCTGGTAATGATGTGCTCACTACAGGAAGTACATGTTTGCTATAAAACGAACTGGCAGATCTACAGTTTGGTGACCACAAAGAGTAGTCATTTACCTATGACTCAGAACGATCATTTGTCCTTGAAATGGTTTCTTCTCACCAATGAGGAATGTTGGTGTTCAGGGAATCAGGATTTCCTGATGGCTTTAGGGAGCTGGGTTCACTGCAGCCTTTGGGTTGTCCTGGCAACTCCAAGGAGAAAAAGGGTAGGTTCTTCAAGCTGTATCCTCAGGGCCATGACCCAATATCAGATATGGCACTGGGCCTGGGGCCCAGGCAGGGGAAGAGAATGCATTGCTCTCCTCCTCTCTCGGGCCTCTCGGCGGCCCCAGGTTCTATGTTACGCAGTCTCCTAAAGGGTGACTCTGAAAATCACAGCCCCCGTGTGGAAAGCAAATGGGCGAGCGCAGAAGATGGATGGTTCTGGGACACAAGGCCATGGATTCTTTCTCTTCCCCCATTTCCCTCTTCCCCAGGGGGTCCTGGCCTTGCAACACTGCTGACTCATGAGCCAAGAATTCTCCACTTCGTTGCGAGTCCAGCCAAGGAAAGGAAACTCCCTTGGATCTGGCGCCCTTCTGGGAGACGTGCGGGAAGGCGGAGCTCTCTCCCAGACAGAGGGGACTGAACGTTCCTCCTCCTCCTCCGCAGAGCTGCAGATGTGTCTGTTTCCGGAGGTTGCTGCTTATTCTGTTGCAGACTGGATAAGCATGAAGTGCACTATAACCCAGAAATAGGCCTGGTGTGCAAGCGTGGAGGGAAGGACACAAGAATGATCAAGTCCTCAGTGGCGCGCCCCGAGACTTGTATTACTTGTTGAGTTCTAAAACAGGATTTCAGTTGGTTGACAGTAGCAGATGGACAGGACTTTAGGAAAGAAGCATTTGTGATGGTCACAAATACCTGCAGTGGTCCAGGGCAAGATTGTCTCCTTTATGTCCAGCATAGATAAGCAAGCATGGATAGTTCTAGAAAATTGGCCCTGGTGGTCCACTTCCCTTACCCAAACTAGAGCTTTGGGGTCCCTCCAGAGGAGGATTCTCACAATGCACAGAAGGGACCCCAGAGCATCATGGCAGTGATAAGGGAGATTAAAGTGAAGGAGGAAGCAGTTCTGATCCCTCCTCTCTGCACCCGTGTTGTTTTATGTCATGCTTTGCATGAGTCTGCCAACGAGTTGGGGTCCCGGGGGACAAAAAGGGTCCTCAGGAGGGACAAAACGGGGTCCCACGGGATGAGGTATGGGGTGGTCGGTTGCAAAGCCAATTCACCCAGACTTCCGGGGCTGGTAAGGCTGCTCTGCCAGAGCAAGACGCAGAACCCGTTTATTCCAGAAAGCACAACAGCTTATTATGGTCCTCAGACCAATCATGGCCCCGAGGTTACAACCAATGGGGTAACTCTCTGTCAGGTGCGCCGTCCATCAGCATAGAATGGGGAAAGAGGGAGGGGAGGGGTTGAAGATATGGAGAGTGCTCCTACACACCCCCAGATGTGTTGTCTCCTGAACCAATTCAGCCATAAGGTTGGCAGCACAAGCCCACGCCCAGCAGCGCCCACCAACTGTCACTATCTCTGGATAGACCACGGTGGAATATTTACACCCCAGGAATGGGCAAATGCTATAAACCAAGTTTTTCTGGCTTTGAGTTTTCTTTTGCTTTTGACAAAAAACTTACTAGCATAGCACTGCCTGAGCTGGAGTAGAGGGGAGAATCAGAAAACAGGTCCTGCCAAAGGGCAGGCATTTAGGGCAAGTCACTAGAGTCTGAAGAACTGATTAGATGGCCAGACCTGATTAGATGGTGTCACCAGGGTTGAAGTTGTGGCCCAGGGTAGAGAGCCACATGGCATAGTGAGACTCGGGTTTGGGCTCAGGAACAAATGTCTCCCCCATTTGAAATAAGATTCATTGAACAATATGAATGCTCCTTTCTGCACAGTAGGAAATTGAGAGTAAAGTCCGGGGTTGTGCTTGGGTGGAAAGGCAGGAAAGACCCACCCACTTGGAGGAAGCCAACCTGGGCTCAGTAAATAGCAACCTGGCTGGGATAGCAGTGGTGGGGAGCCAGCCACCGAGGTGACAGGAAAGAGCCAGAGAAGATTCAGGTACACCTGGAGTCAAGATGTTCCCAGAAATTGTAGAAGGACATCTGCTAAAAAGGGGATTTTCTGAAGTCCCACTCAACAGGGATACAGATTATTCCTACTCACTTGAGCACTAAAAGGCAACAGGGCCACCAAAGGCCAGCAAGCTCGTGATACACAGATCACCAACAGAGTATAACAAGGTCAGGGAGGGCTGTGCAGGACTTGCCTGCTCCAGCACGACTCTGAGAGCTCTGCATAGAATATCTCATGTAATCCTCACAGAAACAACGCAATCGAAAATGCTTACTCCAGTTTACAGCTAGAGAAACTGAGGCACAGAGACTTTATTTCACTACTAGATGAGAGTCGAGATTAGAACGCAGTGGGACCCAGAGCCAGCCTGTGGAGGGTGCACTCACCTCTGCTTCCCCAGCTGCCATCAGCTGGCCTCACAACCCTTCAGGGGCCACCAGAATGGACCCGTGGCTCTTCTAGTGGTTCTGCAGATGCTGGAAGACAATGTCAACCATCCTTCCTCATGAGCTCTCCTCTGCTCTCCAGGATTCACACCCTTCGCTGTCACTTCTCTGAGGAATGGCTTGGCTTCGCCTCTCCAGCCTAGGCTGTGAAGAGCTGTGCACCCCACTCTGCAATGTGCAGGACGGAGCGGAAGACAGACACCATGTGCTTCCTGCAGAGCTGCAGTTCTAAGTCACCAGCCTCCAAGAAGACACGGAGTGGAAAACCAAGTTCCAGAGTACGGCGCCAGTGGGATTTCATTTTTACAAAAGGTTACACATGAACAGTCACGCACAGGGGTCCACAGATAGTTTTTAATATGCATAGAAAAAGCACTCCCAAAGTCAGAAGCCTAACTGTCCCTTCCTGTTCCACGTGGGTGGTGACATTGCGAATGGGGACAAGGAATTGGGAAGTCTCACACTCTGTGTTACACATTTCTATATCGACTGAAGATTTTTATATAGTGATTATCATTTTTTAAGACTAAGATGCAAACATCGTGGCTTTTGAAAGTCATCCAGTGATTTCTTGAAATTGCCATTTAAATGCTCTTTTATAACACGGAGGTGGAATTGGTAAGGACACAGGCAGGCCCCCCTCATAGCTTCCTTCCCAGCACAGTGGTCAATTAGAATTCATCTCACTCTTTGTCTCCAAAAGGCCAATATGGAAGTTTCCATGTGTGGTTCCCAGACCCTCTGTGACCTTCCACAGCTGGTTTTCCAAAAGTAGGACAGACATGGTTCAGAAGTCACTCATATCTGTCCCTCATGAGAGGGGCCATGCTCTAATTCACCAGCTTGCCCGATGACATTCCCAGGAGTCCCATTGGCTTTGTCCCCACCTGCAGAACCAAGGGAGCTCAGACCACGTTGACTCTGTGAATCCTTTCAGGGCTACTCTGCCCCCTCTACTCTCTTGTCGGGTGCCGAGGACACTCAGGGACACCGTGTCTCCCACAGAGCAGAGCCCAGCACAAGCAAGAGAGGGCCGGGCCTCCACACCGGCCTTGAGCAGGGCACGCAATGGTCAGTGCTGAACTTTACAGTTGACCAAACTGTGCCCACACATCCAGTCGGCCGTGGTGGCCACAGCTCCTTGCCCCATCTGCATGGGTCCTGATGCTGCTCAGACAGGCTGCGCACCTTCTATGGCTGTGGAAAGTGGTTCACGTGGGGACACGGGCTGCCCAGGTTCATAGCACTGTGCTCACCCTGAGCTTTTCCCAGGCCACTGCCACATACTGGAGCCACTGTACGAGCCGTCTCAAGCCTGACTCCAAGGCCTTCGGGTGGTGGCAGTCAACTGTCAACCTCTACAGGAAGCCATTTGGAAAGACCTGCCAAGATTTAAAACTCAATGTCCTTTGGCAAAACGATTTCTCCTGCAGGAAGCTGACCTGCACACACACGTGTGTGTTGGTACGATACACGTCTATGGTATTCATTCCAGCATTGCTTGCCTCAGGGAAAATGGGAATAAACTAAATGTCCTTCATATGCAATATTCCAGAAAACTAGGGCACATAAAAGGGGCTCTAAGCAGCCTTTAAAAAGAAAGTACCAGACTGATAGGCCAGACATGGGACCTGCTCCAGGGTGCATTGAGTGTTGAGTAGAAACTGCCAGAAAATAACATGTAGCTGGCGGATGCACCAGGGGTCAGGCAGTAACACCAGAGGTGTGTTATAGGCTTGCACTATCTCTAGAAGGTGACACAGGGGACAGCAGCAGTGACAGCCACTGGAGAAGGGAAGCAGGCCAGCCCCTGCAGTCTCTGCCAGTCGGAAGGCTGAGGCAGCAGGAGAGCAAGCTCCAGACCAGCCTGGGCCACTTAGCGAGACCCTATCTCAAAATGAAAACCAAAAAGGGCTGGGACGTCCAGTGGCAGAGCGCTCCTGGGCGCCACCTCCAGTACCAAAAAAGGAAGAAGGAGATGAAGAAGAAGAGGAAGACAAGCAGGGAGAGAGGGGTCGGCCAGTGGAAGGGGAACCGGACGTACTCTCTCCCCGTTTACATCTGCTGGATCTTGTGCATTGTTTTGTATTGCCTATTTAAGTTTTTTAAAGAAAGGAAGTCTTGGTCTGCCACCTCTCCCAGACACCCTCTGGTTTCCCAGACGAGCAGCTTTACTGCCAGGGCTGGGCTGGGAGCGGAGGGGTCCAGAGAGAGGCAGCTGGAATCCTGCTCCTGGGGAGGCATAAATGGAGCACATGCCTGGGAGCTGGAGCTGGACCAGGGCGGCTCGGGGTGGGGTAGACCCTAGTGCGGATCCTGCCAGACATGGGAAATCCTTCCACGGGTCTTATGCTGACCAGCAGCCTGTCTCTCCTGTCCAGGCTATAGCAGCAGCCATGCCTGCTTCGTGTTCACCGAGACAACAATGGAGAAGGGCAGGGAGAGAGAGCACCCCACGCTGCCCAGCACGCAGAAGACGCCCAATCCTGGTGTCCGTCAAACCCAGGAATGCAGAGCGCTGGCTGCTGGGAGGAGACTGTGGCTCTGCTTCTCTGGCCCTGTCACCTGCACTAAGCCTTATCACAGTGCCTGGTCATTTTCCAGCAACTGAGGCACCTGTTCTAAGAACAAACGTCCAAAATACCCAGGGACGGGGAGAGATTCAAAAATGACCAAACATGGAGCCAAGGTGAGAAGCGCTACAGATGGGTCTGGACCGACGAGCCAGAGCCTGCCTGTTACTGACTCCCAGAGCTTCCAAGGACCATCAGCGTCCTGTGACATTCTGGGCCCTTTGCATAGTATTTCAGCTGAAAGCAAAAATAGCAAAGGGCCTGGAGTTTCAAAAGGATAAAGCAACGCCACACCACAATGAGGAAGGTTTTCACTTCCCCCTGTCTCTGGAGAGGACAGCTTACCTGCTGAGGCTGAAGGACAGAGAACGGCACCAGAGAGGCAGGAGTGGGGTTGGAGGGTGCTCTGCTGGGAATGGGTGCCCCATGGCACATGGCATTGGGAGAGACCCTGTGACTTCCTGGGTCTGCCACTGTGCTCAGGGGCTTAGGAAAGCCAGCACCTTCCCCACAGCCTATCTGCACACCAGGCCTTCCCTCAACAGGGCCCAGCTCCAACGTGGTGGCCAAGGAGACCACAGCAGCCTGGTCGTACCCTCCAGTCACTCAGCCCTCACCCACGTGGACTATGTGCTGGGACTTCGTGATGGTATCTCATGGGCTGGGTGCTGCTAGGACCCAAGCACCTCACCAGAGGCCCCCACTGTGGGGCTCTCAGGTAAGACTTAGGTCTATACCCTGGAGCCAGCAGTCAAGTGTCCTTCGGGGGTGGAGATGAGGAGAAGGAAGGGCTGGGTCAGCAGAGCAGCCTCTGTTCTTCTGGAACATCACCAGGGGTCTTCTAGAAGTGGAGAAGGAGATGGCTGTCTGGTCCTGCCCAGGACAGAAGAGTCCGTGATTTTCAGGAAGGGTGAAGGGCAGACCACATCGGGGGCACACCAGCTAAGCAACTGTCCTTCTGCTGGTGCCGGCAGAGAAAGCCACAGGCCACTCTGGAATGAGGAGGAGAGGAGGCGAGGAGGCCTCTGGGCCCAGGATGCTCCCACAGCGCCCGCGGCATCTCCTGAAGGGCTGGCCTGTGCTCCTATGTCCTCACTATCATGTCGGTCCTTTAGGTTGGGACCCAGTCTGGACATTGTGTTGCCCAGCTCCGAGTGGAGGGCCAGCCAGAGTAGATGCAGCTAAGCCTGTGGACTGGCTGAAGGGCGAACCCACGCACACCAACCGGGAAACATTGGGCCTAAGGAACGCTCAGTACACCTCAGCCAGGCCGAGGACGCACAGGGGGCCACTGCCCCCGGCATCGCCGCTGCTGTTCCTCTGCTCACAACCACTTTACGTCTGACCACTGAGCTGGCTCCCCCGGCTCCAGCCTCTCCTGCCCAGCCAGGGTCCTTCTCCATGGGCACAGCCTGAGGGCCATGTTTGTCTTCCCCACAGCTTCTTAGCTATACAGCTGAGAAAACAACCAAACCCACTGGAGGACTCTGTCAGAGCCAAGCACCTGGCCTCCTGGCGTCTAGCCCAGCGTCCTCCCTCCAGCCGCAGTGTGGCGCACAGGGCCCCCTCCAGGCTCCCCCGTCCCCTCCTCACCTGGGTTCTAGTCTATGTCTCTGCTATGGTCTGGATCTGGAATGTCCCTAAAGGCCTGGGTGACAAATGCCTGGTCCCCAGGGGGGGCCTTTGGGAGGCCGTGAAGCCTTTAGGAGGCAGGGCCCAGTGGAGGCCTCAGGTCACTGGGGCTGTGGAACCCTGGCCTGTTCCTCTTCCTCCTTTGCTTCCTGACCAGGAGGGGAGAAGTTTGCTCTACTGTGTGCTCCAGCCAGGGTGTGCTGCCTCCCCACAGGCCCCAAGCATGGGGCTAGGCGTCATGGACAAGAACCTCTAAATCATGAGTCCTATCAACCTTTTTGTTTAATAAGCTCACTATCTCAGGTATCTTCTTATAGTGATGGAAAGCTAACACCTTCCAAACACTGATGATGCCCAAACATGAACCTGCCTCCCTGGATAGCCCCAGGCACCTCAAAATTACTACATCCCAAGAATTCTTAGTTCCCCTCTAGAAACACCCACACACACATTTCTCAAGCTGGGGAAAGGACTTGTGGTCTCTCGGTTGTGTGGTCTGTCGCCCGTGTCTTCCAATAAAGGCATTGTCTTTGTGACAACAGAGACTGGAGTTGAAATCCTAATGTGGCTTTTTGGCAGCTGTGTTGCATGGTCTCTTGATACTCCATTTTTCATCCACAAATTAGTGATAACTATTACCGTGTGGTGGGATTTCTTTCTAGAGTTGAATAAATTGTAAGAGTGGAAGTGCTCGAAATCCAGGCTTCCTCCTCCCTGCTGGTGGCATCTTTACAGGAAATTCTCTGCCTCTGGGGTCACGGTGGCTTCTCTTCGGCCGGCCCAGCATGGTGGCGTGCTGATCCTTTCTCCACACCTCACTCCAGGCCAGGCCCTGGGAATTCTTAGCTAGGAATGCTTTGAAAAGGAAGTGCTTTGAAATATAATCTGACCCACTCTCCCAGATAAGGCAACGGGGTATGACTATAGAACTAATCCCAGAGACAGATATTTTCATAAGCACCGAAATTTTAATTTGCATTCTGCGGAAACATCAAAACTACCACTTGCGCTTTGGATTTGTCCATCTCACTTTGCTTTTTGGATCCGACGTTGCTCCCCTTCATCTGAGTGGGAGGTCTCTGCTTCTCCATGGACCGGACGTTTCCCATTTCCACAGAGACCTAGATCAGAACCATAACTGCTGGCATTTCAACTATGTTCTCATTTTAAAATCCACATTACCATCTGGCTTAGACCTAGAGGTCAACATTGTTTAGCTTCCCGACATCCTGACAGAAAAATATCTGTAACCCAGAAACTTACCACGCTCGCTGGTGGCATTCCATGGTCATTAGCTCCCTGTCCTCCCCCCTGTCAGCACGCAGCACCTTTCCTTCTTTGCTGTCTTGCAGGAGCCTTGAGACCTGAGTGCCAGAGCGCACTGCAAGGAATCAGAAGGATGGCAGTTGCTTTTTCTTCTGGCCTCTGTGCGCTTTTATTCCCCTTTAAACCTCAATTTTATACAAAACAGAAAAGCATCAGAAATTCTAAACATGATGTCGGTGGTGTTCACCTCAGAGTCCTGAGCCTGCTGCAAACGAATCTGGTGCACTGCTTTCATGTCTGTTTTGCCAGGAACATCGGGGACATCAGCCTATATCTTCACCAGAAGGATCAGAGTGTACTTTGACAGTGTCACAGACTCTAGAGTGACATATGTCTCTTGCCTCTCCTAAAAACGAAAATACTCAGCCAGGCGCAGTGGTGCACACCTGTAATTCCAGCATTTTGGGAGGCTGAGACAGGAGAATCGCAAGTTCAAAGCCAGCCTCAGCAACGGCGAGGCGCTAAGCAACTCAGTGAGACCCTGTCTCTACATAAAACACAAAATAGGGCTGGGGATGTGGCTCGGTGGTCGAGTGCCCCTGAGTTCAATCCCTGGTCCCCAAAAAAACAAAAAACAAAAAACACCAAAGTACTCACACTCATGTGTTGGGGATTACCCGCTGGGCACCCAGCTTGGTCCTGAGCCTCACAGGGGCAGGGACAGGCCTGTCTACCGCCATTTCAGCCCTGGCTTTACAAAGTGACAGAAAGAGAAAAGAAGGCTACCTTGAACATGCCTTGGGCATTCCCTTGGAAATCCTGACTGCTGGCTGCACCAGATGCCAGAGAGACATAAATCTGTGGATCCCCTGGCTGGCAGCCACCCCTAGAGCCCAGACAGCAAAGCACCTGATTTAAACGCTCTTTGGGATAAATAGACGGAGCTCACAATTCCGTAAAAGACCCATAGATCAGCCGGGGCTGGAAAATGAAGCCAGCAGAGGTTTAAATGTTCATCGATTGTTGCATCTGGAGCTCCCGCGTCCCACAGATTCTATTAGGAAGACTGAGTGACAGCCTGAGCTATGAAGATGTCACATTATTAAAAATTTATCTTAAAGAAGTTAATGAGAAAACAAGTTGCAGCGGGGTCTAATTGAGTGTCTGGCGGGTTTTGCTAGTGACATGTCTGGAGAGTTCAGATTGCCTGGGCACGTGAGGTTTAGTGGTCAGCTGTTGCTACGTAACAAACCACCCAACTCTTAATGACAGCAAACAGCTGTCGTCTCTCCAGAGTCTGTATGATGACGGGGCCTGACTGAGCTGGCCTCCGCTCTCCCTGCTCTGTCTTCTGTGGCCAGCAGAGGACTCAGCTATGTGCTGACTTGTCTCTCATGGCCTGGGCTAGTCTCCTCCATCCTCCAGCAGGCCAGGCTAGAGGGAGCTTTCTGAGGTCCAGCAGAAGTGCCCACTGCCTTCTGAGGCCAACACAGAAATTGCCCATCCTCATTTCTGCCTCATCCTACTTGCTGGAGCAAGCAAGAGGGCTAGTCCAGACCTCCTGAAGGGACAGCTCCAAGGTCACACTACAAAGGGTAGCTGCATGTCATGGAGAACAACAGCAGTCATTTTTGTTATTTCAGTCTTGTGGAACTTCTACCTCTGGGCTTGAACATTGTTGCTTTAATAACTGCTCGACCCTCCTGCGGAGGCAGCCAGGAGGCAGGTGCGAGAACTGGAAGTGTGAGGAAGGGAGAGGCATGAGGCAGCCTGTGCCCAGTACTGCCTGGCCTCACCTTCCCCAAGAAGAGCACCAAAGGAAACCAAGGAAAAGACTCATACATGTAGCCCAAGTTGGACCAGTGTTGCAGTCCACTTTCTGTTACTATAACAAAATACAGGAAGTCAACTTTAAGGAGGGGAAAGGTTTATATTGGTCTATTTTGGAAACCTTTGGTTTCAAAAGTTTCCATTCATGGGAAGTTGGCCCAGTTACTTAGGGGCCTGGGGCAAGGCAACACATCCTGACAGAGGACGCCACTCACCTTGTGGCAGCCAAGGAGCAGAGTGAGGGAGCAAAGGACGAGGTCCCACAGGTCCCTTCAAGGGCAACACCCTGGGACCTGCTTCCTCCCGCTGTGGCACTGGCCCTGCCTCCTAAAGGTGCCACCTCTCCCCAGCGGCACTGCAGCTAGAGACAGGGCCTTCAACACATGGGTCTTTGGTGGACACTTCCAACCAAGGAACCCGAGAGACACGGGCCCCAGCAGAGAGCCCCAGAAGTGCTGTAGGAACGAGTCAGGGAACGTGTGGCCTGTACCCCAACACACAGGAGGTAAGAAGGGCCCTGTTTTTCATTTCTGTGTAACACACCATGTGCCCCAGTGCTGGGCGGTGGCTCGGTTTGGTGGCAGCCTCTCTGAGTCCCCCTCTCGAGGCAGGAAAATGCAATTATGCAGAAGCTCGCGTCTGGGTCTTCCTGTGTCCATGAAGGCCACCTCCAACAGGCTCCCAAGTGTGAACCTGCTGTCCTTTTCTACCTTAAGTTCCGGGAAATCTGGACATTCTCAGCACCCAGGTCAGAAGGATGAGGCTTTTGCCTTAGAAAAGAGCTGAGCAGAATGTCTAGAGGTCACCTGGGCCCTGGGAGACCGGGGGCTGGAAAGGGATGTGGTCAGACAGCTTGGCCTGCGATGGAGAGGGGCAGAGGCCCTTGGGCCTCAGTAGTAGTGGGCACCTGCCCTGCTCCCCACAGCAACAGGGAGGTAGGTGGCAGGTACATGGCTGGGTGAGGCTCCCAGGGACAGGAACATCCTGAGCTGAGAACATCCCAGCCTGGATGCCCTGTTTCAAACATAATAAAAATGCTTAAGACACTTTGTGGACCAAACGAGATATAAGTGCCAACAGCACGTGGCCTGCTCCTACCAGCTGCCCCACCACCACAGTCACTCTGAGGAGCAGGACAAGGGCCAACGAGGGCCCAGAGTCAGCCTGCAGCTCGAGACGCCAGCTCTGCCCTGGTGGCAGCAGCTTCCTTTGCTCTCCAGCTTTTGGAGCTGCAGAGGCAGAGGAGTGCCTGGAGGAGTAGGGTTGGCTTCACCCTCACGAATAGGAACAAAGGAACCCGCAGGGCACAGTGTGCCACACATGGGCACTTCCAACCTTCCCGTCTCCTCAGCCCTCCAATCCAAGGTAGGAGGAAAGTTCCAGATAGGTGCAGACCCTGTGCTGCAGCGGGCGAGCCGGGGAGGGGGTGGACAGGCGCCCCCAGTGCAGACTGAGAAAGCTGGAGGTGGGGGCAGGCAAGGCCCCGAAGATGTCTTGGGAACGCCGGTCAGCTCAGTTCTCTGGGCAGCTCGGGGACACGTGAAGCACTGAAAGATGCTCCTGGGGTCACCAGCAATGAGGGCCCTGCTTCCTGTTCACCAGGGGAAGATTAGACGAGAACCTTAGCTGACATTCTGGGTCCAGGGTGGTGCAGGCTTGGGGACCCGAGTGGTTTGAGCAGGGGGTGGTTGGCCTACACGAAGGAGGGACATGTGGTAGGGGCTGACCGGCTGCACAATTTCAGGCAAATCCTCCAAAATGGAAATGGGGACCCGGGCCCTCTGTGATGTCCACTTCCCCTGGGGAGGGCAACAGTCCTCTGTGTCCCCCAGCACCTTCCAGCGGGGCTCTGAGGTTCTGGCTCAACAGCTTGCACTTTTCCTTTTTTGGGTGCTGGGGTGGACCCAGGGCCTTGTACACACTAGGCACCAGCTCTACCACCGGACCACATCCCTAGCTCCCCACTCTGGCTCTGGATGGCTGAGTGGTGAAGCATCAGGACCAACTACAAATTAAAGTGGGTCGTGAGATATAGGTGTTTCCCTAGCTGCCTATTTTTCCTGAGAAAAAAATTAATCTTTTATTCAAAATGTATTTATTTTTTATTTTTTTAAAACAGCAAAATGCATTTCCATTCATAGTACACATAGCACAATTTTTCATTTCTCTGTATACAGAGTAGAGTCACACCATTTTTGTCTTCATACATGTACCTAGGGTAAGGATGTCCATCTTATTCCACCATCTTTCTTCCCCCATACCTTCCCCTTTCTCCCCTATGCCCTATCCAAAGTTCCTCTATTTCTCCGCGCCGCCCCCCACACACACACAATGGATCAGCATCCGCTAATCAGAGAAAACATTCAGCCTTTAGGTTTTGGGGATTGGCTTACTTCACTTAGCATAATATTCTCTTAAAAACAGCATACTACGGTATTGCAGCCACATCTATGTTTATAGCAGCACAATTCAAATGTGATCCTGGATTTTCTTTTGCTATAAAGGATGACAGTGTGATAAGTGGGGAAATGTGAGTATCTGTAGATTAGAAATAGTACTGTGTCAATGTTAATTTCCTGTTTTTGATCTTCTTACTGCATTTATGTAGGAAAATTATCTGGGGTATAAAACTCACTGTTAACAAATTCAAAATGCTTAATAAAAAATTCAAACAAACAAAAAAACCTGCTGACATACTGTATTTGAATCCACGTGACCTTGCTGAGGCTTATACCACTGGGATAAATCTTTTGGTCAAGTAGAAATTCTCTCTGTTCCATCTAAGAATGGATGGCCAGCCACTCCTCATGCGGTCATCCACAGCCAGAGGATGCTTTCCCTAAGGTTGCCTCTGCTGCTGCGACTGGCCCTGGTTCTCAGGGTGACTGCCCTATCAATGACATGACCGTCTGGGAGTGTCACCATCAGTTGAGGACAGCAGCGGTCCCCTTCATGGCGACTAGGGGAGAGGAACTTCCCATGGGGTTAGGGCGGACGCACAGGGAGGGGCCCATCATGAGAGAACACTAAGTTTGCTGGCGACAGGGGGCAGGACCAGCACCCCTGGCACCCAGCAGAAGGCATTCAGAGGAGGGACTGACAGATAAGCATTTCCAGAGAGAAATTTTCCGAGAGAAGAGAGCCAGGAGGCGAGGTCAGGTGGGAAGAAGCCTCAGTCACCAGAGGATGACGAGGTCCAGCCCGCGTGACCCTGGCCCAGCCCATGGCATCTGGCCAAAATCCTGGGGAGCAGAGATGGTGCCAAGTTAGAAAGAGGCGTCTTTGTCACAAATCAGGCAGTCCCTGGAGACGCCAGGAGCCAGGGGGGCTTCCTCCCCACTTCTCCCTAGAGCAGCCTCAGCTGGGTCCCCTCTGAAGCTCCCTTTCCCAGGAAGGGACGACAGGCCCAGCATCCAGGGCCAGCAGAGCAGGGAGGGCCCAGGAAGCAGCAGGGACCAGTAGGGGCCAGAGCACAAGGACAGCATCTGGAGGCTCCAGGAGTTGCTGGGGAGGGGCCATCCTAAGGCCATCAGATAATGGACAGGGCAAGAAAATGCTTGTTCTAGGAGTGGAAATCCCACAAGTCTAACCTAAAGTCTTGGAAGCCCGGGACAGCAGAGGGCACAGGAGCATCCAAATAGTGCCCTGATGACAAGGTTCTAGGGATTGTCTTTCCTGCAGCCGCAAGCTCCTCCAGGCAGGGATCTTTGTCTCCTTTATTTAGCATTTCATTTTAGTAACCAAAAAAGTGCCTGGTTTATAGTAACACGGACACTCACTCAAGATCTTCAGATGGACAAATCTCAAGCTTTTTGCAGCAGCAGATGGCTCTGTTGAAACAAGACCTCCTGGGGAGGCTCAAAATGCTAAACAAAAGTGTGGATTTACCCTGAGGGAGGTGGACAGGCCTGAGGGCTCTGTGCCCAGCCCTGTGGTCCTGAGAATTCTCCAGCAACTCCTGGGGCTATTGGAAAGAAAAAGAAAAAGGACTTTGGAACCCAAATATGGTCATTTTGTAAAACTGGATGCAGAGAAAGACTTCATGTGTCAAGAAGTCCATGAGTCCTTTCCTTTGGGTGGCATTTGGAAAGAACCTGAGTGATAGGAGAGGCCCCCCTGAGGACAGTACTGACTCTAGCTTAGCCCACTATCGATGGAGAAGTCAGGAAGGGCATCCATTGTTTGATTATGCGGTGGAGGAGGGCAGAGCTGCCCAGCTGGGAACTCTCACTCCTGCAGCCAGCCTGCCAGCACCAGCGAGCCCTGACACACCGTGAATACCAACGGGCATCGGCTCAGCAGTTTCTGCGCAGCCCTAAGTTTGAGCTCTGCCTCAACCCTTCCCGGGACAAGCAGCCAGGTTGAATCGAGATGCCGCCCTTGCAGTTTCAGAAAATGTCGAGTTTAATTCTATTATTGTTTCACCCTTCCCTCCTCAAATTCAGGTTTTGCATTTCTATTGAGTCATTCCTGACCATATCTAGTACAATGTCACAATGTCCCTGTCAGGACGCATCCCAAGCCACTGCTAGCTCCTGCTCACGTGGGCATTCTGAACGCTTGATAAATCTGATTCCAAGGAAACAGCGCCAGTTCCTGCTGGGGAGCCAGCACCAAAGGCCACACAGTGCGGACGGTGGGCACACAGCTCGCAGCTCTGCGGCTTTCGCCTGTGCACGTTGCTGATTTGGGCAACTTCCTAGGCTTCTCTGAGTCTCAGTTCAACATCTCTCGAGTGTGGTATCCATACTGTGAGAAACACGTGCACCTGTCCAAACCTGCAGAATGGACTGAGAGACACAGGTACAGCAAAGGCCAGGCTCTGCTTTAATGACAGGCTTATCAGAGCAGGTACCTGGTGACCAGGGACACACAGATTGGGTACAACCAGTTTTTATCCCTTGGAGCAGAGATCCCTTCCCCAGTTCCTCAGTGGCTGAGTACTGTGGAGTGCACAATCTTCTCGAAGGTCACCTAGGTTTTATTGTCTCCTATTGGGTCATTTAAAGACATACACCATTAATTGTCCCTACCTCCCTTTGTTCTCTCATGGCAGGAATGTCCCCTTGGATTGAGTGTCTTTTGGCACCTATAGGGCTCATCTCTGTTGGTCAGGTGGCCCTTCCTTCACCCCTCCTGTCTGTCAAGGGGCTGTGGATTTTACACTCCAGCGTTACCTGCCTGGAACATTCTGTCCTGCTCTCCCTGTGCCCCTCCCCCAGCTGCCCCTCTTACATCCCAAGTCATTTTACATTTAAGGCCACATACTGTGATCCAAAAATGAACCTCCAGACTTTCTCTTTCTCACAATATTTGCACAAGTTCCCTGTTGCTGCTGTAACACATGGCCACAAGCATGTAGTTTAAGACAACCCAGTCCCCTAGCTTACAGTTCTGGAGGCCAGAAGTCTGACCTGGGTTCCCTGGGCTGACGTCCAGCTGGGCTCCTCCTGGAGGCTCGCAGGAGAATCTGCTCCTTGCCTTTCCAGCCTCTAGGGACCCCTGTTCCTTGGTTCCTGGTTCCTCCCCCATTTTCAAAGCTGCAAGGGCGAGTCAAGTCCAGCTCACAGGTCACTCTGGCTTCCATCTTCTGCTTCCATAAATACGGGCCTGTGATTACAGGCCCATCCAGAAAATCCAGAACAATCCTATTTTAAAGGTCGATGAACAACCTTAAATTTCCCTCTTTCCATATAAAGTGGTGTATTCACAAGTTCCATGGACTGGACTGCACACACCTTCGGGGACCGCCATTCTGCCAGCCACGCTAACCACCTCCTGGTGAGCTATGGTGGGGTGGAAGGCCAGCAGCTCGGCTCTGACAGTATAGCTGGGTGGCCTTCTCCCGCAGCTGCTGGCACAGGACACACGGGCATGGATCAGTGGGAAGGCGGGCATCACCTCGCATGGCCCTGTAGGCCCTACACATCCCAATGAGGAGTCCCTCCAACCCTGCCCACCCAGACCACCAGCAACCACCCGTCATGGTCCAGCCAACCTCCTCTGCCTTTGTTTGCCTGGAGGAGAAACTGTGGGCCAGCTCTACACTCCAGCCCTGTCGCCACCCTGACTCCCACCACAGGCCCACTGGAACGCCAGAGTCCATGGGGCCATGAGCACCCCTGGGACACCTTCGAGTCAAGTCCCCTCAGGAGAAAAGGCTCCTCTTCTGTGCAACCTGGAGCAACTCAGCCTTGCTCTCAGTAGACGGTGGCATGGTTGGTCTCTTCCCTGATGCGGTAGCAGTGCAGGAAGCCCCTGTGGACCTGAGCTGCCCAGGACTTACCATGATGCCTGGATCTCACTCTCCCAGCCTTTCCTCGCTGCGGCCATGCCCACGATTCTCAGGAGCTCCTCCTCAAGCTGTTTGGGCCTTCGAAGTCTGAACACTCCCTCAACAAGAGCCCTCACTGCTGAGTGCCTCACGGTGCTCACGGTCCACGGAGACCTCATGATTGTATAAAGGGGCTGCTAAAAGCCCCCACTAAAGGGTCTGTGGAAACAAAAGGATATAGTATTTCAATCACATAGCTTCATGACTTCAAGGACATGGAAGGGAGAAGAGGCCCCTTCATTATCAGAGTGAATGGGTAGAAACAGCTGAGCGTCCAGCAGGCAGGGCGGCCCAGTGAGGAGGGCAAGAGCGAGGCACACAGGTCAGTGCTGGGTCATGTCAGTGAGCCACCCCGTGAGCGTGAGTGTGTGAACTTGGGCTCATTAAACTCTGCATCTCCATGCACCATCTGTCAAGTGTGAGACTAACCCTCTTTGCAGTATCATAGCTCAAAACAAAAAAGTATCTGTCAAAGTTCCCACATGTGATAGCCAGTTCTGTTCTGAGAGACTCTGGCTGCATTTTACATGATCCTAAACAGCAGCTGGAACGGCAGCCTGTGGAGTATACCACAGTCTCTGAGGTGGTCAAGCAGGGCCTGGCTGAGACCCCTCTGCTCATGTGCCCACTGATGCTGCTCCCTGGCACGCAGCGGGAGGTGGACTGGGCAGGAAGGTGCCAGACAGCATGGCTGAGACAGTCCTTCCCACTATTCCCAGTGGTCAGGATAACTTCCACGAGCACTGAATTATCTAATGCTGAGCCTCTGCTGCCAGGGGACCCCAGGGCCAGGTTCCTGTGGACTCCAGGTCACTGCGTTTGCAGACTGATCAATATTCACTTTGCTTTCTGTGTGTTTGTGTTTAAAGACACTTTATTGAATGCATGCTTCTTTAAAATAATTACAGCACTGTCTTCCTTATAATGAAACACTAGCTACCAAGGGTTAACGCTTTTCTGACCCTGGTGATATGACCATAAATTTCTTTCAGCCTCAAAATGATGCTGCCCATTGCTCTGTTTTTATTAGTCACCATCTCATGAATCTGCAAATTTCGCCATTTTCCCATCTTTCCACAGCTCCGTCATGCCCTGTGACAGCCTCGCTTACGGACTGGCCAGTTTCCTCCCTGTGTCCCCAGAGTGTCATACTGTTGACTCATCCGCAAGGAACTGTTCCCAAAGGAAGCTTTGTAAACACAGGTATTTCCACCCAGGCGCTCCACAGCCTTCCCACCCTCAGCAGCAGCACCCAGCTCTTTAGCACTGTACTCGGGAGCCACTTTAGACAGGAACTCACCAATAAAAAGCTCACAACTTCAGAGCCATGGCACTAAAAAGACCATGACAAGGACCCTTGGCATTGCCGAGAGCCACACCAGGAAGGCAGAGCGTCATGTGCTCGGCCTCGGCGGGGAGCGCATGCTG
Organism: Xerus rutilus; assembly: GCA_028644305.1. Taxonomy (NCBI): domain Eukaryota; kingdom Metazoa; phylum Chordata; class Mammalia; order Rodentia; family Sciuridae; genus Xerus; species Xerus rutilus. The sequence continues at coordinate 156,256,535 of CM053402.1, read as the reverse complement.
GGAAATTCAAATTTGCAGCTCTGCACGTGTTGGGGAATAACTGCAAAAGCTGTGGGTACGGATTTGGGATTACAAATTATTTTAAAGAGCAGATAAATTTTCACATGCAGAGTCTGTGAATAATAAGCATCAGTCACATCCAGGACTGAGGGAGTCCACGTGTAGCCTTTCCAACATGGTGGCCCCCAGGGCCATTGCATTTCTTACTGTGTGTTCCTTGACCTTCCTCTTACAAAATAGGTATGTTTGTGTGAGATCATGTCTTAAAGCATTGCCTGTAACTAAACTGTGTTACCGTGCATTCCTGAGTCAAAGGCCAAGGAGAATTCTGTGGTTGGTTTAATAGCAAAAACTTACCAAAAGGAACTATTCTCAAAATGTTTTCAACTGTGCTCTTTTGGGCACAAGGATCATGATTCAAAAATTAGATAATTGTTTCATAATCTAATTTAAAAGACTTTAAAGATGGCAGCTTTTGAATGTTACTATTCCATATTGGTCTCTTAAGAAATTATCAGCAGAAATATATTTAGAAAATAAGTATCACAAAATTACTGCCTTTTAGTTACACAAGTCTGTCTTTTATCCAGTTTGACATAGGCTTCTCTGCTTGCTCCATAAATAAAAAGACAGATCATTTATCATGTGGCTAGGAACTGTTTAGAGTGAAAGGGACACTATTTGTCATGCTGGGACACAAGCTGTGGCCAGGACTGCCAAGGCAAACTGGAACTCCTCACCTCTGATTGTATTTGTAATAAATGTAAACCCAGGACCTTGGCAAGGCTGGCTTGGTCATAATGAATTGTATCTCTCCATTTGTGATGCACGTTGCTTCCAGAGGGCCCCAGCCCCGCTCCCTCTGTGAAGGCACATTGAGCAGACCTGGTTCACAAAGCCCTGCAAACTGTCAAGGAGATCTGTTCACCCAAGCACCTCACTTGTGTAAGAAACTAATGATGTGTCCACAATGATTAACGATCCCTTGACCAATGTGATGAAGCATTTCAAAAGTTGCTCTTGCAGCCAGGCACGGTGGCGCAAGCCTGTAATCCCAGCACTTAGGGAGGCTGAGACAGGAGAATCACCAGTTCAAAGCCAGCCTCAGCAATGGCGAGGCGCTAAGCAACTCAGTGAGACCCTGTCTCTACATAAGACACAAAATAGGGCTGGGGATGTGGCTCAGTGGTCGAGTGCCCCTGAGTTCAATCTCCAGTACCAAAAAAAAAAAGATGTTCTTGCTATATAGTTTGTTTTAATTTATTGTGCTTCAGTCTTTTCCTAACTGTGATCCATTTGTGCTTTTTTAAAATTGTTATTCTGTGTCTAAGACTTTCTGATAGTACAGCTTTCAATTTTAACTTCCTCCTATTGAAGACATGGGGCTCTCCCAGTGTTCCAAGGCAGAGACATGGCTGCTCCTGCTCTGTTCTGAGCCGTACATCTGCCACAGCCCCGTCAATCAACCAGCCAGGTCGGTGCAGCTGGCTTCTCCATCATCAAGCATGGCGCGTGTGTGTGTGTGTGTGTGTGTGTGTGTGTGTGCTCTTTCTCACATTCCAAGGGTGCAAAAACAGAAACACCTGGGTCAGGAGGACAGCTTTCCTCTGGGCCACCTAAGGAAAATTTTATGCTAGTTTTTATGTGTAAGTGAGCGCTCATCCTCCACGTGGTCCGGTGCCTGGATTCCATCACAGCTGGTTCCGGCTTTGGGCTGCTAGAACTCGCCCTAAACACACTCACCTTCCTCTTCCACTTGTGCCTGTGACTCAGAACAGATTTGCATCCCAACTAAACCGGCGAGGTTCACAGGTCAAAACTTCCTCTCTATGACCCTTTGGTATTTCACTGTTTCTCTGACTCCAGAGGAGAAAGTTCTCCCCTAATCACATGCTACTGTGTTCTGATGATAAATTAAAGTCGACTTTATCTATTCTGTGTTCTAGTAAGCACAGGACTTGCCCTTCTACTCTCTGCTTGATGGAGAATATTTGGTAGAGAGAGGAAAAACTGGACATTTTACAGAAGAGAAAAAAAATAAATTTTCCAAGAAATCACTCAGGATCTGTGACATCCTAATCTTACTTTAAATTTTCATGACCTTGATATAATACATTTTTGTGGCAGGATCTATCAGTTCCTCCAGTCTTAGGGTAAGGGTGACTTGGGACTTGGCTGTTGTCGGGTTGAATAGGCTGGAGGCCCTGATTGGTAACCCCCCCTCAATCATGGAACCAGCCAGTGACTCTAGACTCTGATGACCCCAGCCCCCAGGTGGCTCTTCTCGCAGTTCCTTAGTGCTCAGATACAATCACTAGCTGACAACGAGGTCTCCGTGCCTCTGGTCCCCTGCATGAAGATGGCATTCCCAGATTCCCAGGGCCAGAGCCCAAGCAACAGACTTGGCGCTGACCTTCAATGTGGACCTGTGTTCTACATAGCATCTTCTGTTCATAAAGAATGCACCCCGAGGGGCTGCGGGTATGGCTCAGGGGTAGAGCCCTTGCCTAGCATGTATAAGGCACTGGGTTCAATTTTCAGCACTGCGTACAAATAAATGAATAAAATAAAGGTCCACCGACAACTAAAAACAATTAAAAAAAAAAAAACGCACCCACACCCGTAAGAGTGCTGGCAGTTGGGGCGATCTACCCTAGCCCAGCCTCGGACACTGCACACAGCACTGTCTCTCTACCCAAAAAAAGTGCCCATGGCTCCAGCTTTCACCTCCAAGTCACATTGATTAGGGATTACTGGCTCATGGGATGCTGCCCTTTTAAGGCTGTTTCAAGTCTGCAAGGATTTGCCCCATTTTCTGTCAGTAACTTTGACTCTGCAAGTTTTACCTAGTCTTCTTTTATAGGAAAAAAATAATTAAAGAACATAACCAGAGCAAGTCTTCAAGGGGAAGAGGGGGCAGGAGGCCAACTGTTTAAACCCCTTTGAAGCTTTGCATCCGGGCCAGCAGCATTTCTCCATAGGAGTTGAAGTCAATATCGAGGCCTAGCTGCATCTTGAGAGCTTAGTTTGTGCGGTCTCTAGGTTGTTTTCTAATTGCAGGAAACAGAGAAGCGTCTGCTGGAGTCTAGATTGAAGCTGCTCTTTTCATTTTCCGTGTGCATCTCTGGGCGGTGTGGAGGCCCAGAGGCCAGACGCCCACCCCACCCTCACCCTGTTCTTCCTGCTCGTTTCTCATTTAGATGGTCACAGATCTGCGTCCGTGGAATCTCAAGGTTGTTGTTTCTTCTGCGCTGATTACTTCTTAATGACCATCCCTGGGTTTTCCTGTTACAATATAGCCAACTCCTGCCTCCTCTGAAACTACACAATGCTTCACAGCCAGTTTCCCTGGTACCCCTCACAATGCCCCCACCTGAAACAGCCTGCAAGACTGGAGCCGAGCTGGCTCCCTTCCTGGTTCCATAGGATTCTCAATCGTGCAGTTTTCTCCTCTGGATTTCCCACATGAAAGGTAAAGTCTCAGAAAATGCGAACATAATAGTGTTTGCCAGACCCACTAAGGTAATCACTTCTGCCTTGTAAATAACAATATTTTACAAATACAAAGCAACTTTGCATCAAAGTTGATCAGACTATTTTAAAAATCAAAACTAGAATCTCTGGGTCCCTGATGAAATTTCCAGATGCAGGCCCATGGCAGGGAAAGAGAGGGCTGTGATTGACGGAGTGTCCCCTAAGCGATCACTGGTTTGCTCCCGTCTGCAGCTCGCCACAATCCCTGAAGTGCTGTTCTCATTTTCTTATTACAGGTGAGGAAACCGAGGCTCAAAGAGGTTCCATACCTTGCCCATGACGTTCCAACCCGCAGAGTTAAGATGAGAGGCCTGTTTGGCTCTCTGCTAACGGGTCCCCAGGGAAGGGACAGAGGACATTCCCTGGGATGGTCACCCTGAGCACTAACCACTTCCTGACGAATAAACTATCAGGTGGCCTGGGAACTGGAGCACGAACTCAATTAGAGTTGTGCTGTCACACAGAGCCACGTGTGTGCCATGCCTTCTCTGTCCTCTAGTCACTGGTGGACACCGCGTTTCCACATCTTGCGCTCCAGTGAACGAGGAGGGCCAAGGTAGCCCTCCCACATGCCCAGTTTGGACACACCAGTAGTGGGATTACTGGATTCTATGATAGTTCTGGTTTCATTTTTTTGAAGAACTTCCCATCCAAAAGTATCTTGATTTGTCGATTGATAATTGTATTATCAATTAATGAATGACACAGTACTGTACTACGATGCTGTAAAGGGAAAATAACTGTACAGACGATTTTGTAACTTGCTCTCTCACTTAGTGGTATGCCTGGTGTACCTTAGACACCTTTCCACTCTAGAACATGGCATTCTTTGTCATGGATGCTAACCTTCCACCTGAAGACACCAAATTCACTAATTAACCCCATGTCAAAGTCACTTAAGTTGTTCTAGGGCTGGTTGATTGGTTGGTCTAAATGTAGTTTTTCTTGCAGTATTATTTTATAGACTCCTTATTATTTCAATAACTCCTTAAACCTTTTTGAAATTAGGGCTTTTACAAAATATCTCTGACGTGCTTATTCTTTTAAGTGAACAATGCCGTGAACAAAGGTCACCTCTGAGAAGCGAGTCAGGGAGGGGTCCTGGGGCAAGAAGGAGACTTTCCTACCACCAGTTTCTACAACTAAATGTAAAGTTTTTCTAATTTCAATTAAAATCTAAATGCACGATGCTGCGGGAGCATCTTTACAGCCTTTTTCTCTCCCAGGGCTGTGTCTCAAAAGTGTCTGCAAGTCAGGCCACTGGACAAGGGGCACACTCTCAGAGCCGTGCCATCTCCCGGGGTCTGGAGGATCTCAGAGAGCTGACACTGCAGTGCTTCCACCAGCAGCAGAAACAGAAGCAACCACATTCACATTCCGTGGTGTTGGCCTAACAGTGGAAGATTGGCCCAGCCAGCTGTGCGAAGGATGGGGTCTCAAGATCGGTTGGAGGAGGCCCAACTGGTGAGGAGGCTGGGGTGGACCCCCATGATTCACCTGCATTTCCTGTCTGGTTGTAGTTCGGGATCAAAGACCCAGAGCAGAGTGCCAGTGGCTGTCTCTCCTTGCAGAGGCTGAGTGGAGGCTGGCCTGGTGGAGGCGGTGGTCTCAAGCCCTCCCCCTGGGGCTGCTGGGGCAGGGCTCCCCCCATTCCTCACAGATCCTCTTTCCCACCCTCCTCGGGCCTTGCTCCCGTGGGCTTCTCTGAGGGCCACATATGGCTTCCCCAGTTCTCGGGGCTGCGGCTTCTTTGCACATATCCAGTTGGAGAAAAATAAGTTGCTGAGCTTTGCATCGAGCAGTCTCCCCCGAACCAGTGACCAAGTGGTTGACAGCTGCCAGAACTGCCCTGGCAAGAGGAGGAACAGGATAACTGTAATTGGCTGAGATCAGCCAAGACACATCCTTACAGCCCAGCAAGAGCCAATCCTAACCAAGCCTAAGCCGCTTGGCAAGGAGAGTGGGGAGGAACCCACGTCAATATTCTCCATGGTAGAAAGGAGAAAGAGGCCAACAGGTACTGCACCCACACTGGGCACAGAAGAAGAGGCTTTTATGGTTTAACTTAATCCTAACAGCAATCTCTGGGACAGGCATTGCACTCACTATTTCACAGATAAGAAAACTTCGGCTCAGAGAGCATGAGTCACCTGCCTAAGGTCACACAGCTCATGCATCCAAGCGTGACTTCATATGCTGCTTGGCACAGCTTGTTGATGGCCCTAAAGTCCATCCAAGTTCAACATGGAAAGTGTATTTGAGAGCCTGTTTTCCTATATTTTTGTTGTTCTTCAAAAGTCATATGTAATATTTGAAATACATGCACATACAATGATTTAGACGAAAATGAAAAGGAAAACTAAAGATCTGTCTTGATCTTTCCCAGTTAAGCATCCACTAAACGTTGAAGTGCTTGGCCTGTGTTATCAGATTCTGGCCTACAACCAGATCCCAGGAATGAATCAGAGCTGATGTCACAGGCATCTCAGCAGAGCTAGCATGTGGTCCCAGGTGTGCTGAATTTTTCAAGATGAAATCAGATCTCTGAACTCGTCCCAGGTGAGCAATTATGATGCCATGAACTAGGCTTTGGATGTGGTTCAAAGAGCTGGGAGCAAGTTGTGAAAACCCAGGAAAAGCCAACCGCGAGGCTCCCTGGAGACCGCCCAGCCTCCTCCTGGACCTGCGGAGGAGCTGGTGGGGCCTGGTGGGGAAGCCCAGGACTTCTCTTTTCCCCTGGAACAGCAGGGTGACTGGAGTGTGCGGCCTCTGGGATGGTGAGTTGCAGCACATCTGCCGCCCGGGGCCTCATGGAGGGGGACCCACTTCCCCTTCAAACCTGGGGCTTTCTCCTCTGCTAACAGGGCTCGGGATTGGGCCAGCGGTTCTGGGCCGCAGTGCTGGTTGGGGAACGGCGGCGAGAGCGTGCGAGGTGAGGTGGGAGCCTGGGCTGTACGGGCGGGCTGACATGGGTGACCCGGCCGGGCTGGCCAGGGGAGCGGTCAACGCAAAGGCCAGCGAGCAAAGCTTAGAGCAGCCTGGGTGCTTTCTGCTCGGGAAGGGCTAAGGTTAGAGCTGCTGCCCAGGGAGTGGGGAGCGAGTTCATCAGTGTAACATCTACACAAATAGGCAGAGGCGACCGGAGAAGAGGACTTGACGCCCTTCGTTTCATGAAGGCCCGTTCTTCTTCCAAGAGACCCCATGAAATCGGGCTGTTGAAATCATTCCTTGTCCTGAGCTTCACCTAAAGGGTTTCAATGCCCCCAAACCGGTTTGTGTTTTGCCCTTAACTTAAAATAAGTGGTTACTTTCTAATTAATACACGGCCTAGGCAGATAGTGTAGTTTGGGCCACTAAAAAAGGAGGTGACAGCCACTTTAACACTCAGTTTCCCAGAGCAGTACCAAGTGGCTCTACAGCTGAGCAGGCTCAGGCCTCAGCCCCCAAGCTTGGAGCCCTCTTGTGAAGAGAGCGGGAGGAAGCCGCCTGTCCTTCCAGCTGGAATTACTCAGGAAAGCTGCCCCGGGATCATTCACGGGAAGCCCTGTTTGTGTCATGGGACCCTCAGTCTAGACTGCAAAGCCACTTTGAAAATGTGGACCCTCACGTTCAGAAAGTTGGGGAAAGTAAGTGCAAAAAAATGTAAACCCTTTTCCTTTATTCCAAGCATCCTGTCGACTTCTTGTGGTATTTTTTTCATTTAATACTATTTAATGTCATTTTTAGTAAAGTAAAACTGAAAGTTCAAGTTAGAAGCATAACCTTTGCCATTCCTCTTCTTTACCATTCCTCTTTATATTGTACAAGTTCAGTTTTAAACGCAAATATAAGTACATTGATGTGATATGCGAATCTCCGAATTAAAGGATTTGTATTTGGTGGCTCATACAGTCATATAAATTTGATTTTTACTGGATTGTTGGAAATGCTGAGAAACATTAGCTCTGCTGGTTTTATCTCACTTCTTGATGTGCATGCCCTCCTCCAACACTGGGCCTTGCTGATGGGCGGAGTAGGGACTGGAGAGGAAGGAGATTTTCCTCTTTTGCTCTTTCCCTCCACATCCTGACTCTCAGCATAGTGGTTGCTAATCCAGAGAAGCCCTGTGACTAAGAATCTAATGGAGTTGCTTGGTCATTTGGGGTTCTTCCAGTACGTGGGAGTCCTCCTGCCTTCAGAGGAAGGTCTGGATCTAACTGGAAGCATGGCCGCTCAGGCCACCTGCACCCGCCCTGCCTGCTCAGTCACAGAGGTAGCTTGCTTTCTGGGTAAATGCCTGCAGGCATCGGCACAGAAATCATCAGACCAATCTAATTTCACTTTTCTTCTTTTTTTTTTTTTTGCTGGCACTTTGTGTATTTGGTGATATGTAAAGATAAATGTCAATTTTTAAAATAGGTATCTTTCTTTTATTAAAAAAATCTTAATGTTCATATATTTCATCACAATGGTTGAGAATTTTTATTTGTCTTTAGGCTTTGTGCTAAAGACCTAAGCTGACAGCATGCCTGGTAATACCCCATCTTATAATTTTAAATTAGGTTTGTTTGCTTATAAGAAATATGTAAAAGTAACTTATTTACTGAACTCAAAACTTCAAGTAGTTTAAAAATGAAATGGAGGCAAAATTCTCCCTTATTCCCCTGTTTCTTTCTCTCCTCTCCCCACTGCCTCCTCCAGGTAGATAACTACTACTACCAGTCTCTTAAGTGCTTAGCTGAGATATTTTTATGTACTTTTATAGCCTGTTAAATTATACCCCAAAACATATGTCCCTATCTTAACCCCCTCTTACATGTACATATGACTTTATTTGGAAAAACAATCTTTTTTAAAAAAATAAAATACTTTATTTTGATAAAACTTGCATGACATCCTTTTTTTCAAGAATATTTATTTGTGTTAGGCAACCTAGGCAGTAAGTCTGAAAGCAGAAAGAAATTGTTCCCTTTCATGGTCTTCAGATTTGGAACCAGGTAATTGAAGTTCATGACCCACAACTGCCCTGACTCCTGTATGGTACATGTTGGGAAAACGACTTTAACCTCTAGCTCTGGGTGTTCCTTAGCTTTCTTTCTTTTCATTAGTTCTTTTTAGGTATACATGACAGCAGAGTGTATTTTGACATACATACATGGAATATAACTTATTCTAATTAGGGTCTCATTCTTACATGAAGTGGCGTAAATCTAGTCATCTGTTGAAGGGCACCTAGTTTGGTTCCATGGCTTGGCTATTGTGAATTGAGCTGCTATAAACATTGATGTGCCTGTGTCACTGTAGCATGCTGTTTTTAAGTCTTTTGGGTATAGACCAAGGAGTGGGATCACTGGGTCAAATGGTGGCTCCATTCCAAATGTTCTGAGGAATCTCCATAATGCTTTCCATAGTGGTTGGGCCAATTTGTAGTCCCACCAGCAATGTATGAGTGAACCTTGAAAAAACAGTCCTTGCCAATATAATTCAGAATCTCAAGATGAGATCAGTAGGAGAGGCCCTAAATCCCATGACAAATATCCTTTTAAGAAAAGAGAAAGAGCGGGGCATGGTGGCTCACACCTGTAATCCCAGCAACTCAGTAAGCTGAGGCAGGAGGATCTCAAGTTCGAGGCAGCCTGAGCAACTTAGCAACTGTCTCAAAAGAGAATATTAAAAGGGCTGTGGATGTAGCTCAGTGATAGAGCACCCATGGGTTCAATTCTCAGTAGAAAGAGATGGGGGTGGGCCAAGAGAAATCAGAGATGCAGAGATGGCTTCCTGGAGACTCAGACAAGAACAGAAGTGATGTGGCCATACGCCAGGGAGCCTGGAGCTGGGAGCTGAAGATGTGTGAAGGACTCTCCCCTGAAGCCCTCAGGGCGGTGCAGCCCTCTGACACCTTGAGTTTGGACTTCTGACCTACAGAATTGTGAAGAAATAAAATTCAGTTTCTAAGCCACCAAGTTTGGGTAATTTGTTACACTGTCCTAGGAAACTAATGCAACATCTAAGTGATCGACATAAGGAAATGTATTCTTTTGTGTGTGATTTTCATCTTAAAAGGATTCACCTGTTAGTGACATGGGGTCTTCAGAGACACATAGACAGTCCTCAAGAAGGTTATGGGCCTCACTGAAGCAGCGTGCTTAATGGCTCCTGCAGCCCAATGGGGTCTGACCTCCACCCAGAGGGAGCTGAGGCTCTACCATATCCCGCAGCACAAGGGCGACAAGGTTTGCACCTGTCACGGATCTTGAGGGCCACCTCAGAGATGGCCTGGCCTGCACACAGTAGCTGTGAGGAGGTGTCCTGCCTGCGAGAGGTGGGGCTGTGCTCTTTACCTGGCGTTTAGCACTTGACAGCCGTTCTCTGAGTTGTTTTCTTTTTTAATTAAGTACTATTTTAATTGTACAAATTTATGGGGTACTGTGTGCTAATTCAATGCACATACACAATGTTTAATGGCCAAACCAGAGTAGTTAACATTTCCATCTCTTTAAACATTTTTTAAAAATTTTTTTGATTAGCACATATAATTGCACTTATTTACAGGGTAGAGTTTTAGTGTATTACCTATCATGCTGTCACAAAAATAAAAATCCTGAATAGTTTTTAAACCACAGGAAAATTGGAAGAAAAATATTTTCTACTCTTTGATAATGCTGAGGCTTAATTATACGTTTCTTGAATTGCAGCTTCAGGGAATTTCAAAACACATAATTTAGCCTGCTTCTACCCTATGAAATACTCTATTGGAACAAACAAGATCAGGGCTATTATATTCCGCTCATCTTACCCAAAAGGTAGAAGCAGTAATTCATACTTTCAGAGAGAAGGAAAGAGAATATGCCTAAAGCGGCCAATTTTAATTTCTACATTTTCTAATTTTTAACATTGAGGTTAAGCTCTAGTTAATGCTGAAAATAAATGTGTGTTGCTCCGGGCCAAAGGCAGAAAACAGAATCTTTGGAATATTACCAGCTTTAGGAGATCTTTTGTCTCAGGACAGTGGACGTGGGGAGGAGGGGAAGGAGAGGCAGTGGGTGTGGGAAGGCAGCCTCGGATGAACCAGAACCCAAGCGCCCGGCACTTCCAGACCGCCTGCGCTCTGGTGCATGGCAGCGGGACCAAGCTCTGGCAAAATTAGGATAAACAACACAGCTTGCCAAGTACCTCCCCACCCATCATCCTGTCTGACTCTTGGGACAACAGTCTGAGCTAATGTTACCCCATTACCCTGAAGGCTTCAGGATATGAAAGGACTCCACCAGGGTGGCCCCATAATAAGATGTACACTTAGGCTCTGAGCCCATATCTCAAATTACAAATCTAGCCCTCTTCACTAAAAAACACATACTTTTAAAATGAGATTAAATCTTCCCAGCCAGACTATACCACCAAGCCAGTTCCATCCGGAAAAAGAAAAGCAAAGGAAGCTGTCCCAAAGCTGGAGGAGAGCCAGAGGGGGAAGCCAGGGTGGAGGACACCATGTGACTTGTCACAGGACACGTTCCTAAAACTCATAACTCCCAAGGCTATACTGTGGACCTCCAATGGTGGCTGCAATGGGCACGGTGAGTATCCACCTCTTCTCAGTGACATACCTGCTAGGTCCAACAGCAGAGCAAAGAGAGCATGTCTCCTTTCCCTGGAGGCCACGGGACGTGATAACCCAAACTGTCAATCAAAAAAATGTCAAAGGGGGTTTATGTTAAAATAGGGTGACATTCCCCATAGATTATTCTCCAGGGCACATCCCTACATCTGAAGCTAACATCCAAGAGCATCTTTCCATCTTCCAGGGCACCACAGGGCTTTGCTGACCCAAGCCTCTCCCCAGAGGTTGGCCTGTGTTCTCTGCTGCCCTGTGCCAATGCAGATGCCTGCAGAGGTCAGGCCTGAAAATGAAGTGCTCCACGCTCTTATGCAAGGGACTCCCGGCCCTGGCTAAGGTTTCTGCCTCTTGCTGCAGACTCTCTGGTGGAGGAATTAAAGTGCCTCTTTCTTAAGCTCTGGTGCCTAGAGGTTGCCAAAGCAGGACGTGTGGGTGCTGCATGTGCGTTTCTGGGTGCTGCATTTGCAGGTTTTATTCCTGGTGCAAGAGAATGGTCGATTCAGGTTCTGAGCAACAGAAACTCGACATCAATTATTAGCCAGGCTGTGCTCAGTTGTGTGCTCAGGTGAACCTTGCCCCACTTTCAGCTGCTGCTGCTGCTGCAAAAAGCTGCCAGACATCGGCCTCTGAGGCCTGAGACCCAGGGTGCGGGTGGGGGGCAGTCTGGTCCAAACCACACATGTGCTTCCCCACTGCTATGGGACATTAGACCGCGTGGAGCGCTGGCATGGCCCTCACTAAACCTAAACATGAATCCTGGGGACACTGCCAGGTATCACAAGACTCTCGGGTTTCTATTGACCTCCGTGGGGCACCAGCAGCTGAGAGATGTGATCGCGAAGGTTCTCCAGGAACACACTCATGTGTTAACCAGCTGCATACAAGCACAAGGGACCCAGCCCATGTGGCGTGCCACATGGAAGACTGGACAGGGACAGGGGACAGGTCTCCATCTGAGCAAGCGAGTAAATTAACAATGCCCTGAAGCTAACAAGGAATTTAAATATGCTGTCAGCCCCAAACTGACCTGGAAGAGTCAGAAGAATTGATGATGAAAACTGATGAAATCCAGGATTTGCTTCAAAATAATTGGGTAGGGAGAGGGTTTAGGTGGGGAGAGGGAAGGCAACATTGGCCATGAGCAGGTTACTCTCCAAGCTCAGTTTGGGGTAACTAAGTGTTCCTTAGGCTTATGTCTCAAGCTGCATGTACTTTTGAAACTAACCACTGCATAAAGTTTGTGTTTTTTTCTTCTAAGTATCCCATGCACAAAAACAAAACTCATAAAACATATCAAATGAAATCTACCCAGAAATGTGCTGTGCCTCTACAAAGAAACCTGCAACATCTCTGAGAAAGTGAAAGACTGAAATAGAGAGATAAAGGGCCCACCGGTGGGAGTCTCGTTTACCAGGAAGACATGAGTCTCTACCAAGTCCATCTGCAAATTCAGTGATCCCAATAGAGCCCCGGCTGCTGCAGTCTCTAATGGAACTTGATTGGCTGATTGTCAAGTTCATATGGAAAATAGAATCCACAGGAACAGCAATGAAATTTAAAAACCAAAATGAATGGGGAGGAAATTACCCCACAAGAATCAAAATGCAATATAAAGCTATAATTACAATAGTGTGATACCAGCACAAGAAAGAACTTGTATTAATAGGACAAAAGAGAAATTTCATACAGACCCACACATATATGGAAACCTAATTTAATACAGAGATAGCATTTGAAATATTTCCTCTCCTAACTGGGGGCAAATTCAGTTTTCAATTTGAAAAAAATATATGTATATTTATTTATATATCAGTATATTCCCTTATCATTACATGTTTTCTATCTTTTTTCTGTTTATATAGTTAACGCAAAATTATGTTTCTCTTAATGTACTCATATTTCATATTTTTATATCTTTTCATGTGGAAATATTTAATTAATATGTTTATATGTCTCATGTAGGTAAATTCTACAAGACCAAATGAAGACAAACTAGACATTTCTCCCTGCACACAGCTCACAGTGTGCATATGTAAATGAGACGTGTATCATGCATGCAGATGTGTGTATACACATGTACACATACATGTACGTGTGTGTGCACATGTGTGTCCCTGTACCATGCAGATGTTGGAACTTAGGCCAAAGTTGATGGTATGGAGAGGATGGACATTAGGAAGTGGTTAGTCTCTCATGGGTGGGTGGCCTTGAGGGGAGAGCTCCTCTCTCCATCCACACTGCCCTCCACCACTCCTCCACGTGAGGACACAGCAGGTGGGTGCCATCTTGGAAGCAGAGAGCAGCTGTTGATGGACACAAATCCTCCAGCACCATGATCTTGGATTTTCCAGCCCCCAGAACTGTGAGAAATCAATTTTTATTATTTATAAGGGACCTAGTATATTTTGTTATTGCAGCCTGAACTAAGATAATACATATATTGTGAAAATTTTCAGACTCAAAATGGAGTCACTGGTATCAAACCCTAAACTAAAACCAAACAGATTACTAAATAAACAAGGCCTGAGGTTGTGAGGGAGGAGATCCCACGCATGTGAGTCTGATGGCAGGAACTGGCATGAGGGACTGCCAGAACCACAGCCTTGAACGTGGCCCCTGCAGCCTCACAGCAAGCCCTTCCAAGAGGACATCACCCAGCAACCACCTGCCGGGTCCTGGACTGACACCACCCTTGCTACTGACCCTTGCAGCCAAGGACTAGGCCCTCCTCATTCTACTCTAAACACCTCGGCCGCCCTCAGCCACCCTGAATGCACCCATGATTTACCCTGGCCCTCGTCCTCCACCCCACAACACTCATTCCTAATTAGCGTCGTGATCTGCAGACATCTCTGCTATTGAGTTTGACAGAATGTACTTGTGTGTGGACATGAAGGAATCATGGAGCCCAAAGACTTGAGTGGGACAGGAGGCTGAGGGTGCCTCACAGAGCAGGGCTCTGTCCCAGCCTTCCCCAGCAGGAGCAGGATGATTGAGCCCTGGCAGAGCAGTCCCGGGAGCCAAGGCAGAGGCCTGACGGCTCCTGCCATTGAGATGTGGAAATGGCGGTGTGGCTCAGGTGAACCTGAGGGGTCCGTGACAGGGAGGAGCCAGCAGTGAAGGTGGAAAGAAGTGGCAGAGAGAAGATCTGAGGGCCAGGAGCATAGGCCTCGTGCTCGGTGTCAAGGGGAGCCAGCAAAGAGTGGAAGGGATGGGGGAGGGCCAGGGCCAGGTGGGTGCCAAGAGAACCCCTTTGCTCAGACCTCTTGGAGAGATGAGCCCCGGAGACAAGCAGACACATGCTGAAGCCAACACCGTGGACCTGAAAGTCCAGCCAAGAGGCCCAACCTGCCACCTGGAGCGGAGGTCAAGAGGTTGGTCCTAGAATTTACAGCCCCAGGTACCCACTGAATCACCAGGGAGCTTTTTAACACACTAGTGTGGGATTCCACCCAGACCAATTAGACAGTGATGCCAGGCTCCGCCATGTCTGTGGAAGCTGCTCAGGTAACTCCCCAAGAAGCCAGTGTTGAGAAGCCCTGAAGTGTCCAGCCAAGATGGCGGGAGGGGCTCTGGATCTAGGTGAGGACCAAGAAGATGATTTGAGGAAGCCTGTTTGGTGGGGTGTGCAGCACCTGCAGGACACTCTTCAGGAGACGACTGCTCGCTCACAGGCTTGGAACACCACCACTGCCACCCCAGGACTCCTGCCAGGGTGAGATGGTGACAGTGTCTCCGCTTGGGCAGCCATGACAGAACACCACAGCCACGTGGCTCCAACGGCAGACCTCTATTGCTCACGGGCTGGAAGCTCAAAGTCAGAAACCTAGGGGCCACATGGTGGGCTTCTTCCAGGTCTCTCCCCACCTTGAAGGTGGCCACCTTCTCTCTGGATCCTCATATGGTCCTTCTTCTTTGAGTTCTAATCTCTTCTTTTTAAAAGGACATCAATCCTGCAGGATTCAGGCCAACCCTGATAGACTCAATTTAAATTAATTACCCTTTAAAAAACCCTATCTTCAAATACAGTCATATTCTGAAGTACTGGGAGCTGGTGCTTCAATATATGAATTGTGAGGATCTCAGTTGAGCCTATAACAGCGTCTTCATGGTGGTGGACAAATCGATCAAAAGGCGACTCCGCCCAACGCCCTGGACATCAAACCTGGCCTGGGAGGGTTGAGGAGTACCTCCTGTATTTGCCCCCTGACTAAGAGGCTGGTGACAGTCTATGGGGGTTCTTGCACAGTATACAACCTCTACCTCTCTGCTGACTACCTCCTCCTGACCAGGAATGGAAGGCAGGAGACTGACCGTGTGTCTCACCAGGGGAAGAAGTGACATACCTCCATTTCCACAAGGCCCAACCACACCCCCTGGCTTGTCCTGAGCGCGGCCAGCATTCCAGGCACAGGAACGGGGAGCATTCTCTCATCTCATCCCCTGAGCCCTGGCTGGGTCTGCTCTCACTATCTTTGTTTCTGAAGACGAAGAACAGGTCGGGCGTGGTGGTGTGACCAGCAGAAGTGGTGCTGGGTGTGACCTCGTCCTCTCTGTCCCCAGAGCTGTGACTTTGACCCCCCACACACTCTGCCCTAGGGCCATTCCAACTCTCCTAGAGCTGAAGGTTCCCGGGAGATGCCCTGGAGATGCCCTGGAGCACTGTTGTCACCCAGGGCCCCAAGCTCATGTCCTAGGACTTGGGAAGCCTCTGCCAGGACACAGACTTCACCCTGGAGCAGCCCCAGGTAGGGCTTTGCAGGCATCCTGGAGGAAGAGCTCATGTTGGCTCCACACGCAGTACCCGCAAGGACAGGAGAGGGACGCTGGTGGGCAGGGAGTGGTGCTGAGCTGGAAGGGGCTTTAATTCTCCTCTCCAGGCAGCTCCAGGGAGAGAACCGAGCCCGGTAAAGGACAGGGTCAAGGAGTTGTGGAAACCTGGTGGTCCCAGGACAGATGCTGAGGGAGAGCAGTAGAGTCCTGAGCAGCCTGGGGGGGAGTGGAGCTCACAGACGCTCAGCACAGCCCTCACCTCTGCGCCCACCTCCGTGCCAGCTGCCGGGCACCCTCAACCACAGAGTTCCTCAGCCTGGTGGAGGCGGGAGGCTGGAGCTTCTCACGAGGATCAACTAATTTAGCATTGCTCTGGGTAGGAGCCCAACGGGTGCAGAGGGAGAGCCACACAACCAGTGTATTCCAAAGAGCTGCTTTTTAAAAAATCAATAAAAATGACGCAGAAATCAGTGGCAGCAATGCCGCCTTCGTCATCACGACAGTGGGCATGAGATCCCAGCTCCGGGGAACAGCAGTTTCTACACTACATCTGTGACCACAGTCAGTTTAAACACAGCTTGTCCCCCAGAGGCTCACATGCTGGACGCTTGGTCCCCAAACTAATGGTACTGAGAGACAATGGGACCCTGAAGCTGTGGGGTCTCGTGGGGAGAAGTGGGTCATGACAGCTGGTGGGGAGATTGGCACAGCTCCCCAGGAGTGGATTAGCTCCCAAGAGCAGGTTGCTGACCAGCACGTCTGCCTCCTGCCTCCTGCTTTGTCGCTCATCGTATGCTCTCCTCCCCACATGTGGTCCTGCCACCTGATGCCATCAGCCATAAGGCCCTGTACAGAAACCGATGTCCACACCATGCTGTTGGTCCTCCAGAACAAGGAGCTAAATACACCTCTTTTCTTTATAAAGTACCCAGCTTCAGTATTTTTGTTATAGCAACACAAAATACACCAAGATAAGTGGACATTGCAGTCTATGAAATTATTTGCTGAGGAAATGTTATGTTAAATATAGTTACTTTCCAAATAGTCCCTTTTAGTCTCCAGCGTGCAATAAGATGGAAATCACCAGGTATCTGCGAGAATCATCTCTGTGTTGAAAACATTCAGGAATTGCAGAAAATTGAATAAATTCACTGGGGGGAAATTACCTTTCTTTTCATATATTTTCCAACCAGGACAAGTACACCAAAAATAAATTTTCTTTCAGTGGCTGCCACAAGAAAGCCATAAAAATGTTAGCGCCATCATAGCAGAAATATGTTTGTTTATAAAGGCAAAAATATGAGACAGAAAGAAAAATCCTTATTGCTTAACAAATACAGGGCCAACCTACCCCAGCTGACAGGGGGTAGGACTGTGTGGATTGTCGTCCCTAGGAATTCCCCTGGCTGCTCTGCGCAAGTGTGTGCAAGCACTGGAAGTGTGTAGGCGGGCGTACCTGGAAGAGGGACTAACGGGAAGACGGGGAGTGCAGAGTCACCGCAGAGCACTCCCACACCTGACTTCAGCTCACCTCCACCTGGTACGGGTGGCTGAGCCGTAGGAGGACAGTCCCCAGCTTACAGTGGTTCAGCTCACGACATTTCAGTATCGCAATGTGCAAAAGTGATGGGCATTCGGTACAAACCGTACTTCAAATTTGGAATTTTTGTCTTTTCCTGGGTGAGCCACGCACAGCCCAGTCCTCTCGGGTGATGCTGGGCGGCAGAAGCAGCAGCCTCAGCTCTCAGTACCTCGTGATCTCCTGGGAGCAATGGACTCTGCAGCATGCTGGCCAAGCCAGACCTCGGCAGGCCAGGTGTGCTCTCCCACCTTCAATGACTGACGCTTCCCACTTACCCTGGGCTGCTCGGGAGGTAGCCCCTTCCCGAGTCCAGGAGCTCCTGTAAAATAAGCCTTAAGTGCGTACCAATGTCAGTTACCTTGAACTTCAAATGCTCTAGAAGACAAGAGTGAATACATTGCCCTTGTATAAATATATTCCAGTCTTTTTGTTTGATAATCCGTTTCTTACCCACTCTGCCGGCTCCTTCTGCTTCCCGGAGCATTTCTTATTCTCCTTCTGGAAGGGCCCAGAGAGAGCTTTGTATTGGAGACGACTTTGGAGAAGAAGCAGAAGAGAGTAAGGTCCACCTTCCTCCACCCTGTACCCTCTCTCTCCTCTCAAAAATGTAGCTCCTCTCGCTTTTTCCCTCGGCTCTAAGCTGGCAAACGTTCCTTCAGTCTCAAGCACAGAGAACGTCTTGGCTGAGGGGTGTTTTGCTGTGACTGCTGCTCTCCTGCCACCAGAGGCCCCTGAACACCAAGATCACATGCCCTGTGCCCCACGCCACGTCTGTCCTTGTACCATGTGCAGCCTGTGATCACTCAGGTTCGGAAACTGGAGGTTGTAAGATGAATAATAATTAGCCAAGACAATATTTGGAAGTTCCCTCGTTGGAACCACACAGGTGGAAGCCCTCCCAGGGGTCAGGGCCTCCCAGAGAGGAGAGCTAGCATTGCACCAGCCAAGTCAGGCACGGATTAGGGGTTCTGAACAGCGCAGATTCTGAGTTGCCGCACATAACCTGTGCATCTGACATCTCCTTTGTAGATAACAGCCACTGAAGTTTCAGCTTGACCACCTGCAACGTGCTGGAAAGCTATTATTCATTAAATACTTTAATAAGTGATATTATCTGTCCCCATGTGACAATTGAGGAATAAAAAAAAATGAGTTTTGGGAACTTGGTGGAACTCACTTACATAGGTGACATTGTTATATAAGAAACATATATTTGGTCTTGTCCCCAGTTCCTGGCACAGAGCTCCTGAAACCTTTGGAATTTCCCAAGTGCTAGGGTGAGACAAATGTCATTTATTATTCATAATGAGCCCTGGCAACCACACCTGAGTTTATGGTAACGAGGTCACTCTTGGTGCATTCCTAGCTGGCTTCAGTTGGAGCTTCCAGCTGGCACCCCAACCTTAAGGGTAGGAATGGAGGCTGGGGATGGGTCAGTTAGCCATGGCCAGGGATCTGAGGATTCTGTCCTGGGTGAGGGAAACTTCATGAGACCTTAAGCTTGGCGTTCAGAGAACTCGCCAATGGTAAACAAGTCCAGGTGCTGGGAGAGCACACCTAGAAAGGGCATGGGTACTCCGTGCTCCCCATATCTCGCCCCATGCCTCTCTTCCATTCATCGATTCCTGAGCCATTTCCTTTCTTTAAAAAAAGTAAAAATAAAAAACAACAGTAATGAAGCACCTGAGTTCTTTGTGCCATTCTAGAAAATGATCCAACCTAAGGAGGGGATCTCAGACACCCCCAGTCATAGCCTGGGGTCCCTGGGCTTGTGATCCCTTGACATCTGAGATGAGGGTGGTCTTGGGGAAATGAACCACTTAGTGTGGCTCTCAGTATGCCCAGGAGGTAGTGCCAGAGCTGAATTGAACTGTGCATCATCAGGCTGGTGGAGGAGGCCAGGCTGGTGGAGGAAGACCAGCACTCACGCTGCTGTGGGAAGTGTTGGC
This sequence comes from Xerus rutilus, assembly GCA_028644305.1. NCBI lineage: Eukaryota > Metazoa > Chordata > Mammalia > Rodentia > Sciuridae > Xerus > Xerus rutilus. The sequence goes on along the minus strand of CM053402.1, from coordinate 156,237,103 downwards.
TAACAAATGGTCCTCCCCACCCTGCACAAGACAGGTGGCTTCCTCACCAGCAGCACCACCGGGGAGCAAGGCCCTGTGCATCTGCGCGTGCTACTGTGTGCATCCCCCCAGGGCACGAGCAGATGCTCTTCAGTAATACCAGCAACTGCAGCGAGCATGGAAGAAGGCCCCTGGGAGCCGGCTGTGTGGAGTGGCTCCTGGGACACCACACAGTGGATCTGGACTGCTTTGCTCGGGGCTGTGAACCTGTGCACTCACATGCATGCACACAAACCCATGCCCACCCACACATGAGCGCATGCACACACACACTCACTCACGTATGCACACTCACGCACACAGAGAGTAGCCAAGTTGGAAAGGAGGTTTGGCAAGAATTCTCCAGGCAGAATGGAAGGGGGACAGATTTTACTATGCATGATCATGGGCACCGTGGCATGATTTTGTCCCTGGCACACAGTCTAAGAAAGACAAGGAGATGCCCTCGTGACCAGCTGACGCAGGACCTTTGGGTGTGTGCTAAGCACGTGTTGTCCCCACTCCACCGAGAGCTCACCTCTGCCCTGGTGGAGGGTGGCCAGCCACCCAGTGTGCTGGTCAACGCCCGCCCCTGCACTCTTCGTCGGGTCCGTTTGAGGAAGAGCTGCGGTGTTCAAGATGATGCCTGCTGTCTTATTTATTTGCTTATTGTTCAGAAAATTTTGACTTGATTTGACTTTTGTTTGTTGTTTTGTTCACATAAAAGGTTTCTGTTCAACATCCTAATTTAAAAATTCTAGCACAGGCCTATCACCGCATAGTCTGCGTTTATGAAATGGCTCTCTTAACATTTTCTTTTAAACGATCTCTTCGCTGCCCTGGTCTCACTGTGGTCTTTTTCGTCACTGTTATGGGTTGAATTGGTCCCAGATGCACACCAGGAAGTCCCCACCCCATCACCCCAGAGCAAGGAAGCACGGTCATCGCTCATGTGATCCCCAAAGATGAGGTCATCCTGCAGCAGCGTGGGCCTCCCATTCAAGACGACTGGTGTCCTTGCAAAAGAAGCGTGGACACAGAGACACAGGGAGAGGTCAGATGCGGATGAGGACAGAGCAGGTGATGCTTCCTCCAGCCCGGGAGCACCAGCCACGGCCACAAGCCCCAGAGCTGAGGCCTGGAGCAGGCCCTGCCTCCCCACCTCAGGAGGAGCCACCCACCCACACCTGGGTTTGGAGTCCCAGCCCCTTGGTCACTGGGCGCTGGTCCCTTTCTGCTGTTCAGGCTACCAGATTGCTGCACTCCGTCAGCAGCCCTGCAAACTAACATGACCCCAAGTGGCATCGCATCCTGATGTCCCTTCATTTCTACTTTATTTTACCTTCTTTTAGTATTGCCATCATTACTTTGTTCTCATTTCTAAAAGCCTGATTTCATCTCTCTGAACATTAGAATATCTTCTATTTTATCAAACTTTATTCCCCTGCTCCCTGATTTGGTTAACTTCCTTCTTCATACCACAGATCAAATATTCCGTCCTCTGTGCAATTTACCAGGTTGGTCTTACTAACCTGGTCAGTGTCAGCACCAGCAGGTCACAGTTTGTGTCACAGGGCACAGGGACAGCCATCACAGCGTGCACCCAGTGCGCACCCCCCTTTCTCCGCACTCTCCAGTTGCCTAATGGATCTCCCACCTCCCTCAGTGCTAATCTTGACCGCTTCCCAACCTGTTTTTTTTTTGATCTTCCCAAGCCAAACGACTCCTTCTGGGACTATTGGGATTCTCCTTGCACAGATTAAACATTTGATTGTTGGAACATATTGTTTTTGTATGTCATACACCTTCTAGCCACTTCCGGAGACAGGGTCACCTTGTGGACATAAGCTCGGATGGTCAGGGCTGGGGTTAATGCTCTGTGGCCATCATCTTGAACTTCTTGATAATTTCTGCACTGGGTCCTGAAGGTTGCACAGCCAGTTCTGGTCAGAGAGGAGCACTTCCAAATCCCATAAAGCTGTGGCCATCAGATGCTGAGAAAGTGGCATAGATTTTATGCTTTGCAACAGCAGCTCTGCCAGGAAACGACTGTTTGTGTGAGGCCTGGGCAGGATGGCACTGGACTTCCCCTGGGTTTTACAGAAGGGAGCCCAGGAGAAGCTCTGTGGTCAGGTCTTGAAAGTGGGTCTAGACAACCTGCCTCAAAAGCGGAATGTGTCCCACAGGCCTGGAACTCTTCAATATGCAAAAACACGTCTCCATAATCAGTGGAAGATCGGAAGGGGAAAGTCCAATAGTGGGTTGATGGGCTCATTCCTGCCCTCTCTGGGAACTCTGAGACATGCTCTCGGACTACAGGCCTGGCAAGGCCCAGTGGGCTCAGGGTGCAGGATCCTCGGCAGCCCAAGTGCCCACGCACTTGCATTCTGCAGGACTTCATCCCCCACGTCCATCCCAGGCCTAGGGGTGACCTCAGTCACTTTCCACCATGCTCTCTGGCTTCCTTACTACACTAATTCCCTCCTGGGCAGACCCCCCTCCTCAGAAGGTCCCTCCTGACCCTCTAGTCTGCTTCTCTCTGGAAGCCTGCATGCAACCCCTTCCCCCATGTACCTGCCAGAGCAGTACGGCCCTTAGGAGCACAGCATGGCCCACTCTCTGATGAGTGATTTCATTGCCCAGCTAGGGCTGTTCCAGTTCCCTTCCTACCTGGACTTCTCACCACTGGACCCTGGGCTTTGGGAGCACAGTGCCAATGCCAGCCTTGCCGACCTGGCGAGAGCCCCTGGCCCCTGAACAGGGCTCCAACCCTGACATGCATCTCCAGCATGCCAGAGCAGTTTCTCCTTATAAAGCAACAACCACAGAACTCAGATATATGCAAAAGTACATTTTCATCATCTCCAAAGCCCAAAATCAAAGATTTTTTTGAAAATAGTGCTATCAGAGGTGGATGAGCTGTTCTTCCCTTTTTCCCAAAATTTCACAAATATCTTGTCCCTGTTTTAACAAATTAAAAAAATATATTTACATGTATTTCTAAAGTATATCTGGGAGTTATGTTACCTAATAAATTTTTGAGAAATAATATATCAAGGTGACACGTTCTCCAAGGAATATTATAAAGCTAAAACAAAGCAACAATGACCAATAAAACCTGAAAATAAAACAAAACAACAACAACAAACAAACCTTCAACAATCAAAGCGGGACCTACAGTGATGGCCCAATTAAAACAGAGCACAAACGCAGGTTGTAAATCAATGTCCAAACTACAAAGGCAAAATTATAAATTAGTGAGGAAACGAGATGGTTCAGCAATCCTATTTGTACAGTTGGCTGAGTTTGGGGCACATGAAGCCTTTACTTTGCATCCTGAACGAGATGGGTTCAGAAGGGTTCAGAATTCCAAGGCATACCAAACTAAGTCATTCAAAAAAGGGAAAGTACAGGTAAGAGATTCCCACTATAGCAAGGTGTGGAGGGAACTCCAAGGGCAAGACTGCCATGTCCTGTCAGAGCCTAGGCGTGGACCAGGACTGACCAACCCTGGCAGGGCCAAGGATGGGGCAAAATGGCGGCCCATGCATCACACACATAACTACCTAGAAGTTGTAAATCACACAGAACGTTAGATGAAACATATCATATCCTTCTGCATACAATCATAACAACAAAAACAAAAAAAGTATGGAAAAGCTGCTTAACATTTTCCCAACTGGAAGTTAGCAAAACATCAAATACTCGATCATTACTATAATACTTGCTGAGCCAGCAACATTTGGCAAAATCATAAAGCAAATATGTACAAAACTGGTAAAATGTCATATTTCATACATAAAAAGTATTTTTGTCTTCACTTCAGCAAAAATCACTGTATTATTTTTCAATTTCCATGTAATTTTATTACATTGACACTGATCTAAAGGATTGAAAATTAAAATTTAATTGCCTTCCCAGTGTACAAATTTTGAATCATTCTCTTGAGAAACACAACTTGAATGAAGATAAAAAATCTAAGATTATTTTTGTGGGTTTTCCAAACATATTTTTCTTCTAAAATATCCAAGATTGTCCATCAAAATGAAAAGATAAAATTTTAATGAGTAGCTATCAGAATATCAGAATTTTAAATCGAAATTCCTTCTGTAAAGGTGAAGTTATAAATTGATTTTTATTAATTAAATCTTATTAAGCATTTTAAGAAAAATAACTATCTGCAAACTTAGTTGCTAATATAGGAGATGGAATCATGCTTTATACCCTGCTAGGTCTGTGTGTATGTAAAATACCATATGCAGTGTATAAAAATGATATCTAAGCTGGGCGCAGTGGCACACACCTGTAATCCCAGCACTTAGGGAGGCTGAGACAGGAGAATCAGGAGTTCAAAGCCAGCCTCAGCAATGGCAAGGTGCTAAGCAACTCAGTGAGACCCTGTCTCTACATGAAACACAAAATAGGGCTGGGGATGTGGCTCAGTGGTTGAGTACTCCTGGGTTCAATCCCTAGTACCAAAAAAGAAAAAAGAAAAAAAATCATATCTATCCTTACAGAGAGTTATGAATGTGTATATAAAAAACTGTAGGTACAGAAATTAATCCTTCTAGAGATAATTGTATTTTCCATAAAACATATACATAGAAATAATTTTTATCTTTGTAGAGGTTTATATACGTGCATAAAATGTATGGAAATGATTTTAGTGAGAGCTGTGAGCTGTACACATATGTGGAAAGAGCAAAACCATGACTTACTCAGTACGGCAACATGCTCCTGGACCCCTTGTGCAGTTGTGAATGCCACATGAACCTCCAGATTCAAGAATTTGAACATGCAAAGAAGCAAGAAAAGGGTGGTCTGCCCAGCCAAGAACTTGAACTGCAGTGTGAAGACCACCCTAAAGCCATGCTCTGCCTGGGCAGAGTTTGAGCAGGTCCTCAATCCCACCCTCTCCCCACCAAAACATGCCCCCCGCCAGCTCTCGCAGCTCCAGAGCACCTCCCTCCTGAGCTGCAGCTGCAGGACATCCCGCCCGGTGCTGGGACAGGATCACCTTTGGTGTCATGGACATGGGGCAGGCGGGCTGGATTGTTTCCAGGAACATGAGTGCTGTCAGCCAAAGCAGCTCTCATTTAGGATGTGGACCCTGATGTACCAGTGGTGGGCACCTGAGGTCCCTAAGAGTACATCAACTTTGACAACATTCAAAAGCCACTTGTTTATATAAAACAAATAACAAAACATGAAATCTCATAAATAAAATGAAAACAAAAACACATTTGCAATCTATATGACAAAGCAAGGGTACAAACCAGGGGGTCATCCCATGTTAAAATAGATTTCAAGTGCCCCCAAAAGGAAAACGTGGGCAGATACTGATGCCAAACAATTCACAGAAGAAAAACTACATATGGCCCCAAAGAACTGACTCAAACTCACCAGCAGTTGTGGCCTTCCAGACCGAGGGGCCACAGGGGCATCCTGGGCTTCTCAGGCCCCAAGCTGAGTTAAGGAGTCCTGCGAGGGACACACTTCCAGGGAGAAGGGTGGGGCCACGGTGTCAATCTCTGCCTGGAGGGGGAGGGGCTTTCTTATTCACCCTTGGAATTCAAGGTAAAAGAAAAAGGAGGCTGTGCTCCATCCGGATGGTTGGTTGTAGCAGTGGATGAGAGAACAGCCATCACTGCCCTGGTCTGAGGTCCCAGGCTGTGTCCCCATGGTACCAGGCACCCCCAGCAGCACCTGTTCCAAACCAGACTGAAGCCCACCTCTACCAGCACAGAAACCAAGTGACCAGGATTTCCTTCAACTGAGTGAACTCCACATCTAAAATGTCACTTCTTCTTTTATTAAACATGTAGCTAAGACTTTTCTGTTATCATTATTAACTTAAACTAGCAATAAACATTGAATTAGAATTTCAGGACAAGTTGTCAAGCGAGAGGCCAGGTGTGTCTAAAAATAACTTAATTTTATTTGCCATTAACAGTGCTAAAGCACCATTCTACTTAACAAGAGACTTTATAAGTCATTATTAAAAGGAAATATTTCAAGAGGCGAGCTTTGGAAACCATCCCATTCTCCACCTTAATGTGGATTTACTGCCGCCCTGGGTGTCCTCGGGGCCTTGGTTCCAGGACGCCTCTCAGATCCCAATCTCCAAGGATGCTCAAGTCCCTTGTATAAAAGACAATATCTGCACCTGCTCCCCTAAGCTCCCCATCATCTCCACATTACTTATAACACCTAGTGCAACATAAATGCTGTCCACATTGTTGTTCTACCATGTTGTTCAGCGAACAACAGGAGAGAATTCTGTACCTGTTCAGCACAGATGTTCTTTTTTGAATATTTGTGATCATGGCTGATGGAACCCGAGGATAGGAAGCCCACCCTTGGGGTTTGAGGGTGGAGGGCCAACTGCATATATTAAATAGCAGAAGCCCAGATAAAAGGTAACACTTTCCTCCTAAGTCACTCTTCTCGTATGAGAGAAGACGAGGATAAAGTAAGTGGCCCTAATTTTATCCTATGTTTAACTAAACAAATAAGTACAATGCTCTGTTTTAGCTTTTTCTTTTTCTTTCTTCCTTTCTTTCTTTTTTTTAAGACTCTTTCCCCATTGATCCAGTGGATTATAGCCTCTGCTGCTCTCCTGGGCCTCCTACCTGCAACGAACTCTCCACAGGTGTGAATAGTCTGCCATTTTTACAGGTGGTCTCTAAAGCAGAATTGCTGAATTATATCTGAAATTGTATCTGATTTAGCCACTTAAGCAAATTTATACTCTTCCAGGATCTGGTAGAGTAGTACTGGGAGTTTAAAGGTCTCTCGTGGAGCACTTGGTTCTGGCCAAGGTCATTTTCCTCTGCTTCCTGAGAACTTCCTACATCCATGCCCTCTGGGTCATTCTAAGGCATGCAGATTCCAAGCCTAAAGAAGACCTGTCTTCACCTCTCCACTGAGCTTCTTGAAGCCCCATCTCCAGGTCTTATGACTGCTATTGGTGATACACTGTCCTGTTCTGCTCCTGAGACAGAAAGGCTGAAGTGTTGTCATGAAGAGTTGATACAGTGTACGTGGCCAGCCCACTAATACGCCTAGACACATCAATTATTTTAACTTTATAAAAGCTACTCGGACACCTTTTTAAAGCACACAGAGGTGCTGCTTCATCCTGGGTCACACTGCTGGTGTCCATGTGCTGCTGTCCTTTGTGATTCTAAATTCACAGCACACCCAAAGCTTCTGTGCTTCAAAGGTGAAGGATGCTGATCTGCAGAGAGCAGGTTATTTTAGGTGCTTGTTGGATGTCTGCTTCATGAATCTTAATGAAACGTGGATTCACCTAGACCACTGGGTTTGGGGATTGTGCATTGTGTATGGCGGGTTTGTAAGGTCTTGAATTGCTAACAGCTTCCATACCATCTCAGGATTCACTCCCAGTCACAGCCTCTGGCAGGAGCTGACGGACAGCATCGGGAGAGGAGCCTGGGCTTCGGCAGCACACTGCTCTGTGGGAACTTCTGGAGATGCTCAGTGCAGCGGACCTACTGTGTTCAAGGGATACAAAGATACCCAGACTCTGCTCAGGAAGCCCAAGGCAGGACTGTAGACAGAGGCTTGTTGATATGGGGTGGAAAGTGGTCAGACATGAGGCAACCCTGAGTTGCATACCTGGGATGGAATCACCAGCCCCAGCAAGACCATAATGGAGTGGGATCCACACTGGTCCCATTACTGGAACAAAAATAGGACCAAGGTTGAAGTCTAGACAGGGTTATGTGGACCTGCAGTGGATATAATGGGTTGGAGCTCAGAAATAAGGCAGGATTCAGAGTTGGGCTGTTTGCAAAAAGGAGACACTTGGCTTAGTCTCTCAGGGTCAGTCTGGACAAGTTTAAGTACCTGCCCAAGAAAGAAAACCGAAAAAGGAATGTCACTCTGGCTTCTGCGTCTTGAGCTGCAGAGAGGAGGGAACTGACACATATAATTACAGTTGGTTTGAAGTCATTCCACCAGTATTAGGAAACTGTTGACCCTGACCCAAGAAGATTGTAAAATTGCCAGTTACAAGAACAGGGAGGAAAGGGAGGCTTTAAGTAGTGAACTTGGTTGCTTTGTAAATCAGGCTTCTGGTAGACAAGAGAACAGAGCATGTCCAAGAGAAGATAAGCACAAGGAAACTTGTGTTTTAAAACTTGTTACTTCAGACTCTTACTTAGTAAATCACATTTATCAGTTCCTACTACTGTTTGGAAAAATTGTGAAAGACTTTTAATTTTAAAAAAATGATTACTTTTTTGGAGGCTATTGCGAATGGAGTAGTTTTTCTAATTTCTCTTTCAGAGGACTCATTGCTGATGTATAGAAATGCATTTGATTTATGGATATTGATTTTATATCCTGCAACTTTGCTGAATTCACTTATCAGTTCTAGAAGTTTTCTGGTGGAACTTTTTGGATCCTCTAAGTATAGAATCATGTTGTCTGCAAATAATGATAGTTTGAGTTCTTCTTTTCCTATTCGTATCCCTTTGATTTCCTTCATCTGTCTGATTGCTCTGGCTAGAGTTTCAAGGACTATATTGAATACGAGTGGTGAAAGAGGGCATTCCTGTCTTGTTCCAGTTTTTAGAGGGAATGCTTCCAATTTTTCTCCATTTAGGATGATGTTGGCCTTAGGCTTAGCATATATTGCTTTAACAATGTTGAGGTATGTTCCTACTATCTTTAGTTTCTCTAGTGTTCTGAACATGAAAGCGTGCTGTATTTTGTCAAATGCTTTCTCTGCGTCAATTGATAGAATCTTATCAATTGATTCTTATCTTATCAATTGATCGATAAGATTCTTATCTTTAAGTCTATTGATGTGATGGATTACGTGTATTGATTTCTGAATGTTGAACCAACTTTGCATCCTTGGAATGAACCCCACTTGATCATGGTGCACTATTTTTTTAATGTGCTTTTGTATGCGACTTGCCAAAATTTTATTGAGAATTTTTGCATCTATATTCATCAGGGATATTGGTCTGAAATTTTTCTTCTTTGATGTGTCTCTGCCTGGTTTGGGAACCAAAGTGATACTAGCCTCATAGAATGAGTTTGGAAGGGTTCCTTCCCTTTCTATTTTGTGAAATAATTTGAGGAATATTGGAGTTAGTTCTTCTTTGTAGGTCTTGTAGAACTCGGCTGAGAATCCATCTGGTCCAGGGCTTTTCTTGGTTGGAAGGCTCTTGATGGCCTCTTCTATTTCCTTGCATGTAACTGATCTGTTTAAATCATTTATGTCCTCCTGGTTCAGTTTGGGTAGGTCATGTGTCTCTAGGAATTTGTCGGTGTCTTCAGGGTTTTCTATTTTACTGGAATATAATTTTTCAAAATAGTTTCTGATTATCCTCTGTATTTCAGCAGGGTCTGTTGTGATATTTCCTTTCTCATCACAAATTTTAGTAATTTGGGTTTTCTCTCTCCTTTTTGTTAGGGTGGCTAAGGGTTTGTCAATTTTGTTTATTTCTTTGAAGAACCAGCTTTCCGTTTTATCAATTTTTTGAATTGAAGAAGATCTTAGAAGATGGAAAGACCTCCCATGTTCCTGGATAGGCAGAATCAACATTATTAAAATGGCCATACTGCCCAAAGCACTATACAGATTCAATGCAATCCCAATTAAAATCCCAAAGTCCATTTTTATAGAAATAGAAAAGGCAATCATGAAATTCATTTGGAAAAATAAGAGACCCAGAATAGCCAAAGCTATCCTGAGCAAGAAGAGTGAAGCAGGAGGCATCACAATACCAGACCTTAAACTCTACTACAAAGCAATAGTAACAAAAACAGCATGGTACTGGCACCAAAATACACATGTAGACCAATGGTACAGAATAGAAGACACAGA
>CM053402.1:156103228-156226720 GCA_028644305.1 Xerus rutilus | reverse complement strand
GGTGGGAATGGGGAACATAGGAGAAATGGAGGAACTCTGGATGCGGCAGGGGGGATGTGAGGGGAGAGAAAGGGGAATGGGTGTAGTAAAGATGGTTGAATGAGATGGTCATCACTACCCTTGGTGCATGTATGAAGACACAAATGGTGTGACTCTATCTGGTTTGCAACCAGAGAAATGGAAAAACTGAACTCTATATATGTACTATAACTTGAAACATATTTAAATAAATTAATTAAAATTTTAAAAAATGATTACTATGTGTCCTTTCTAGAATCTCCATTCGGTTTTTGAGCCATTTTACAACTCTGCATGTAGAAAACTGGTATTGATACAAATTATTTCTGCCCATAGAAATGTAAATCGGTTGCAGCTGGTGTATCTGTTCATACAATCTTCTCGCACCCTTCCTCTGCCTCTGTACTTGTGGCATTTTGAACTTTCCTTTTCAGGTGTAACATCTTACTGGTTCCCTCATTTGTTAATGACTTAAATAAAATCTTTGACATGTGTTGATTTTATATCAGCATGGGAATCATGATCAAATCCTCTTTTAAAGTTCTTATGTCAGGGTTTTAAGATTCTTCTAGAAGTGTTGAAAATAGTCAACAGGAAAGATAGAAGGCTGTGCTTCTGTGAAATAGAACAAGAAGAAATCAAGTTGAAAGGGCAGCATGTGCGACAGAAGAGCCATGAACCATTTATTCGAAGACTGGGCTCCTGCCCAGCTCTGGCATTGCCCGTGTGGCCATGGGCAGATCCATGCCCTCTCTCTGGGACTCAGTCCCCCCAAACCCCCCAGAGCAATCAAGGTGAACTGCAATGATTCTGATTTCAAATTCAACTAATGTTGTCTTTGAACATGTGGCTTATAATTAAACAGGAATGTAAAATTCTGTCCTGTCTTAAATAATGGAACCACGATGTCAAATGTTGAGTTAAAATGCAATTTCCTAAATAAAGACTAAGCACCTCTGTTGGCCCTGCCCTCAAGGTGGGCGCAGGATGCTCCTGACAGCCAGACTCTAGTCTTGGCACTTCTAGAGAAAGAGCTACTACACAGCTCATGACTGCTGGAAAGACCCACAGAACTTCAGCCTACAGGGGGCACATGGGCAAGAGGATGTGGCTGATAGACCACAGTGGCAGTGCCCTCACGCTCAGGCCTGGCTTCAAACACTGGAAGGTACGGTGTGGTCCCCAGAGAAGTCTCCATGAAATTATCCTACAGCAGAAGCGACCATCCCAACCCTAAGCTATAACTAATCAATCAGATATTGTAATCCACAGGTATGACAGCCCTTGAAAATTTCAATTTGAAAAGAAAGGAGATAATGAATTGACATACTGAAGTCCATTACTTCCATATATATACATATGTACATGTGTGTATATATATTCAGAATATATATGCAGATACATGCGTGTACACACACACGCGCGCACAGTGAAAATGTTCCAAACACTATGCATTTTTGAGAAGCTGCTCTTTCGCAAGCCTTTGCTGTGCATGTACAGGCCCAGATTTAAATGAGCCAAAAGGGGAGTGGGCAAAAGGGCTTCACTGGCTGGCCACAGCCTTGGGACAAGTTGGTTGCTCTGTCACAGGATGGCTTTAGAGAAACTCTTAGAGGTGACTGCAGTTCCAACCACCCACCCACAGCAGGGAGGGGAGGAGAATGGGTGACCAGTGTCCACTCCACCAGCCAGAGCTCTCGCATCAGAGTCTCACCAAGCCTTGGGGGTGGGCATGCACAGGCCTGGAGGGCCCAAGGGTCTCTCTTCAGTGACAACAGGGTGCCCGGGGCAAGAGATGATGACTCACTGTTGGTCCAGCTCATCGAGAGGTCCCTCAGGACAGCCAACAGCAGTGACTGAGCTCCTCACAGTAAGAGCCACCCTGGCCAGAAAGCCAGGCAGGGGCACAGGTGTGAGAGTCAGACAAGGAGTCTCAAAGCCACAGTGACGTTCCTTCCACCTTCATGTGCCATTCTATCTTGGCTTCGTTTTCTATCTTCCATTTTTGTTTCCCATGAGAAAAATGTCAAGTCATTTGCATATTCACAGTTCAAATAAGACGATGAGTTTCTACATTCCTCTCACTTTGCTTCATGAATCAAGATGAAATACGGTTTGAAACGACTCCTTAAGAAAAATGACATTCCCAGCATATGCACTAGCCAGAGAAAAATCACATTTTATCCAGGGAAGCTCATTGGCAGAGGCTCAAATTATCCCTAGAGCCATTAAAATCCTGGTCCTAGAACCTGTCCATATTTCATGCCTGGTTCCTGTTAACAGGCCCTAAATCTTCCGTGGAGGAGGAGCCTCCTCTCCCAGCGTCTGGCGGAGGCACTTGCACTGGTGCTGACAGCAGCGCTCCCCGCTCCTGTGGGGAGTCTCCAGCCATGTCCAGCAGCAGCCCGGCCTTGGCGTCAGCCACTCTCCTTCAGTGACTTTTCCCCATTTCTTTTGATTCTTTCTTCAGTCTCTAATTCTAGGTGTCACCCTTAATAGTGCTCTTCTGGACTCAAAAATATGGTACAGAGCAAGTGTTAGCTTTCAGGCTGTGCTCCTTGCCATATGGTGAGAGTCTGAAGTGCCTGCCATCCCTCCGGGCTCACATACCCAAAGGAAAGGCACCGTCCCCACAGAGGCGTCTGCATGCCTGTATGGGGACATACAGCCAGACCCCACTGTGCCTAGACACATAGATAATTTTAAATTTTATAAATTTTACTATACAAAACGTTTAAAGCATCCAGAGATGCTGCTTCACCTTGAGGCCCTGCATGGCTATCCCTGGTGTCCCTGCATGGCTATCCCTGGGCGAGTCTAAATGCACATCTGGCTTAAAGCTTCTGTGCCCCAAGGGTAAAGGATGCTGAGTTCTCGTCAAATGTCTGCTTAGTGAGTGTTCTTGTCTATATAATGGAATACGTACTGCTTCACTTTAAAACAAGTAGCTCTTGTGTACAATATGGATGAAGCGGTAGGCTTCATGCCTAAATGAGCAAGGTGGAGGTGGGTGGGGTAATGCATAAAAAATACTTAGAGAATGAAATAGTCACTACTATCAGGGCAGGTGAAGAGCAGGAGGAAGTGGAGAGGTGTAGGGAGAGGGGACTAAGCTGCAGCTATGTGGGATGAACTGCTCCAGAAATCTAAGGTTCAATGTGAGGACTACAGTTACAATATTATTTTGTATTGTGGACATTCATGGAAGTTTCTACAACACAAAGTCGGTCATTATAGAAGGTGATAGATAGGTTGATTTGCTTGACTACAGTAACCTTTTCTCTATGTGTATCAAACATCGGGTTGTACGCTTGCATTTACACAACAGAAAATAATAATAGTAAAAAGAAAAGTATTTGGTTAATTTTGAAGAGTTATTTAAGGTAAATGGTCCAGATAAAACCACTCTGGAAGTTAAATTATGAGCCCAATGATGGTCTTTCACAGAATCCTTTGTTTAGCTTTGACCACCACCTGCTTCCAAGCCTTCCTCCCACCCTTCCCACCCTCCTCGCCCCCAGTTCTTGCTGGGAATTTCAAAGGGAACCCTCACAGAAATGCTGTTCAGATTCCAGCGTCCCATGATGATCTGTGACCAAATGGCCAATCAGTGAACAAAGCCCAGATTCCAGCTCAGCCTCCATGTTTCCCCTCCCAAGTAAAATTCGATAGTCCTTGCAAATTTTCCTTTCCTTACCCACAATCCTTTCTTCATGGCAAGAGTGAAACCTGGCAATCTTCACAACGGATCTGCAGTGGCTCTGCTTGATAAACGTACCCGCAACAAGGTTGGGGTGAAGGGGCGATTCCTTTGAGACACATCTCAGGAAACTCTGAGGCCCCTTGCATAGGCACGGCCCTCACCGAAGGCTGGATCTTTGTCCCAGGGCTCAGTTCCACCAGTCACGAGGGACTCAAGCCGGGAGCGGTGTGCGGCACACTTCAATGGTCAACAGGTCTGAGCCTCCCCAGGAGAACGAGGAGAGCCAGCCCAGCCTGCGCCTGCACTGAGTGACCAACCCGTCTTGATCTGTCTGAGACGTGTCCAAGAAGCCACTTAGACACAGGCAACCAAGACAATGCTGTGTGTCCTTCTTTTCCTGCCTTAGAGGCCTCTGGGCTGAGGCAGAAACTTTTATGACCTTTTCATCCAAAAGTATTACTGGGGTAAAGTATTTCCTTCCTGGAGCAGCCTCATCCCTCCATTTGAAGTCTGTATGGGGCTCCAGGAGTAGCTGAGTGGCAGAGCAGGAGCTTAGCATGTGCAAGGCCGTGGATTGGATCCTCAGCTCCCCAAAAAGAGAGAAAAGTCAGCATGAATGTACATGAGGACTCCATTTTTTTTCTACCTCTTACACTGATGGGACATTCTGGCAGGGTTGCAAGGCGCTCCATAAGCAAACCAAAACTTCCTTGGTCTGAGGGCTTGTGGGCCTCAGCCAAGGTGATGTGTGCTCACAAGAGGGACTCCAGCACGGAGGCCAATGGGGAAGGCAGCTCTTGTGCAAACGTCATAAGACACTGCAGATTCAGACACATCTGCTACTCTGCTTGACCAAACAAGCTCCCACCCCAGCCCTGTCACCAACTGTTCAGTAGAAGCACTAGAAGTAGTGTCTCCCCCTTCAGTTCTTTGCAGTGTTTTACACTGTTCACTTCCACACTTCATTCACACTCTGCGAAGTATGCCTTCCCTTGGAAGCTGGGGGACAACTGGCATGTCTGGATGTCACCCCCATGCTTCCCTTCACTATGCTCTGCATCTCTGTCCCCACACCTGGGTTAATACCTGTATGTTAGACGTCTATTTAGCTGCTTAGTACTTCTCCTCCACTGATTTCTACTCTGTATTAGAAAGTGACTGCTTGATTGGTTTTATGTCAACTTGCCTGGGCTAAGGGCTGCGCAGACAGCAGGTGAAACCCTGCTTCTGATTGTGTCTGTGAGGTTGTTTCCAGAAGTGATCAAGATGGGAACCAGCAGGCAGAGTGAGGACCTGCCCTCGCCATTGTGAGTGCGCCTCCCCCAACACAGTGAGGGCCTGACCAGGTCCAAAAGGCAGGCGAAGGGCACATTGGCTGCTCTCCATTTTTGAGCTGAAGTGCCCACCTTCTCCTTTCTCAGATATGGTGCGCCTGGTTCTCAAGCTTTCTGACTTTGGCTTGGCTTTTGCCGTCACCTCCCCTCCTTCTCAGGCTTTTAGATTTGGACTGGAACTTCTTCACTGCATGAATGTGTGCTGGCTGATGTTGAGTGGAGTGCTCTCCGATGTCAATCATGCATCACGTCACAGTGGCTTATAGTGCTATTCATAGGGAAATTCCAAAAGCTCCAATAGCAAAGCTACTAGAACTACCAAATGAATGAAGCAAGATCACGAGATAAAAGAAAATATGGAAAACAATTATATTTCTGTATACTAGCACTTAATAATTAGAAAATAAAATGTTAAACTGAAACACCATGTATAGCATCAAAAACCATGGAATACTAGGGGATAAATTTAACAAACTGTATGCAAGACCCCTATATTAAAAACTACAAAATGCTGCAAAATTCTCAAAATTAGAAAGAATTCGAAATGAGAGTAATTTTCTTAAATAGATAAAGTTAATGGATTAGATAACTCAATATCGTTGAAGTGTCAAATTTCCCCAAATTGACCTATGAACTCAATTCAAACCCAATCAAAATTCCAACAAGCATTTCTATAAAAATTTGCAAGCTGATTATATGATTTATTTGAGTATTCAAAGAGCATCCAATAGCCAAAACAAGAGAAGCAACTGGAGGATGACCCTATCTAATTCCAAGATGATAAGGTGTGTTCATCAAGAGTATGGCATTGGCACAAGGTGAGACATTTAGGGAGATGGAATGGAACAGAGGCCCAGACAGAGGTAAGGTAGACTGACTTTCAACAGAGGCACTGAAGAATTCAGAAGAAAAAAGACAATCTTTTCAGCAAATAGTCCTTCAACAACTAGAATATCCTCTTGGAAAAAAACAGAACCTCAACTCAGGCTACATGAGACTCAGGGTCACAAATCACCTATACCATAAAATAAAATATTAATGAACTAGACTTCATCAAGATTAAAATCTACTCTAAAGATTTAGGAAAAGTAAACAGCAAGTTGCAGACTGACAGAAAATACCACAATACTCTGGTGAAGGATTTGTACCAAATATACATAAAGAACTCTTACAACTCAAAAATGAGACAAAAATCATTTTTAAAAAACTGAGCACAATATTTGGATAGACTCTTCACAAAAGAACCCACATGAATGAACAAAAAGTTTATGAAAAGTTCCTCATTATCTTTATTCACCAGGGAAATGTGAATTAAAGGCATCCTGAAAACCATTCCACACCCACTGAGATGTCTAAAATCAGAATGACTGACAGTGCCCGTCTTGGGAGGAGGCGGGGCAACCGTGGAACGCAGAATGATCCACTTCGTTGGTAAACCACTTAGCAGTTTCTGACAGAGTCCAACAAGCCCTACCCTGTGCCACCTTCTGCTCCTGGGCACTTCTCCAAAGTAAGCAGCCTGGGCCCCAGGGTCCTAGAACACCCTCACTCTCCATCTGAGCAGGATTGTTGATTTCATAGTTATTTATTAAACTGTGCATTCGTGCTTTGTGCTGTTTTCTGAATGCATGTTATCATCCAACATTTAAAAATAGTTATTAAAATATGATGCAATTCTCAGGTTCCTAGAAGCCTGTCCTCTATTTCTGCATCACAGGCTCACCTTGCTCCACACCCCATGACCCCTGTTGCTCTCTCCTACTCTCCTGTACATTTCTTTAAAACAAGATTAGCTCTCTTTTTGTCTTTTTGTACTTCCCAGCCAACAGCCTTTAGGTTTTAAATTCTCATCAGATAGATTATCATTGTATTATTATTAAATCTATAATTTCTTATACAGAGAGAGGAAGATTTGACAGGTAAATTAGATAGATAGATAGATAGATAGATAGATAGATAGATAGATAGATAGATAGACAGACAGACAGATGTTCTTTAGGAACACTGAATTCCCAGGATTCTAGGAGACGAGGATCCTAATTCTTTTCCTTTCCATGAGTCAGAAGCTTCCAGTTTCTGTGGTGATGTAAACCCTCCAGTCATACCTAAATTGTTCTGAGATCCGTCCTAATTGGGCCATGACGTTTGATCTCAAATCCCCAATATCCAGCCGAGTGAATAGCCCATCACTTTGACAATGCTGTTTACTGTGGAACTCGAAAGGCTGTGCATTCAGATTGCACGTCAATCACATTTGCAGGGTGTTAAATGTTCAGAGAGTGGGAATGCATTGCCTGCACTCTGCAGAGCTCACCCAGAGCTGGCCACAGCAGAGTGGAGGTGGGGCTGGGCAGCATCTCGAATCCACTTTGGAGGGAAGATTCCTGGGAGTGTCAGAGGACCCATATTTAAAATGTGCTTCTAATCATAATCTCAAATCATAAGCCTATAGCCAGAACAGCAACACTGCAATATGCAGAGTTGTATACTCAGCCTATTTTAAGAAACAGAGGATGGGGAGTCACGAGCATTTTGGAATTTGCTCCTGATTCACCTTCCATTTCTCTAAAAAATGTGTTCATCTGCCTGAATTTGTCATGGGGGATTGAAAAGAAGAATGGGAACTGGCTAAGCCACACAGGTCTCGGGCATCAGCCCATAGCCTCCCAGTTCTCTGGCTGGCTCCAGGGCGGAGCTGGGCCCACTGGGAATGTGGTCAAGAGCCCCTGCCAGATTTAGGAGATCACTCTGGCACAAAAAAACAGCCCAATGTTATCTGCTGTTCTCAGAACCCCAGAGGAGCCTCACGGGGACCAACTCAGGAGAAACCAGTTTCTTTGATGGCATGTGCAGCTGAAGCTGTCCCATGTGCCCTGCCTGTGCCTCCCAAGTCCTAGATATACAGCCCAGTGAACAGTGCCTTCTTCCAACCATGCCTTTGGCAATGGAACTCCACGGCTGCCCAAGTTCAGAGGCAACCCACACAGAAGAGCTCTGCTGCTGCTCTGGTCCTCAGGAGGACCGAGGAAGATCCATGCTCCAGAACCGGGGGGAGATGCAGCATGATGGCCCAGCCTCCCCATGTCATGAGTGCTGGCCCTCGTATCAGACCCTCGGGCAATGCCAGCAGAGTGGCGGGCGGCAGGAACAATGAGAACAACACATCACATTCCCATCTGCCGAGCCCAGTCCTGCAGAGATCCTCCAGCATGAGATGAAGTTTCTGAAACCCAGGCTCAGGAACCTGTCTGTCTACACCAGGGCAAATGGTGGTATTAATGTGGATCAAATGTGTCCAGTGTGTCAGACACAGGGCATTCTCTGCACCTATGATGATATTTATTATGGGGAGAATTGCTGTCCCCCCAAACTTCCTAACCTCCTGTCCCTCTGAATAGCACTCTGTTTGGAGACAGTAACTTGGAGATCCTTATGTTAAAATAAGGTCAGGTGCATGGCCCTAGTCCAATCTATTGTCCTCATAACAAGAGGGAATTAAGATAAAGGTACCAGGAGAGGACCAGAAGAAGACACCAGACGAGAGGCCATCTGTGAGGCAAGGAGAATTGGCCTAGAGGAGCAACCCTCCCCACCTTATCTCACACTCCCAGCCTACAGGACTGTGAGGAGGGGACACATGTCTGATATTTAGTCCTACCAGTCTGTGGTCCTGTGTTATAGCAGCCCAAGCAAACCAAAACAATATATAATTATATAACGGATTTATTTACTTATTTAATTGCAAATCCTTGAAGCCAGAATTACTATTATTATTCCATTCTCCATAGGAGGCAGTTGATACCTGAGGTCACATAGGTGGGGCACCAGGTGATGGGGAAACTAAAAACTCAGGCTTCACACCAGGACTCTCAGGCGTTACACTGTGCTGTGTACAATGGGTCAAGATTCTGGGGTAGACAGCCGAGGTTGGAGCTCACTCAACCGGCACTTGACAAGGCACTGTAAGGCACTGGGATTTGTAAGGCACTAGGTTCAATTCTCAGCACCACATATAAAAAAGCAAAATAAAGGTCCGTTGATAGCTAAAAAAAATATTTTAAAAAAAGGTTCTGGGATAGGAACTGACCGGCTGATGTACAGAATAATGATAAGTGTCATGTAGAACCACTGAATGAGCTGGAGAAGCCAGGTGGTAGGAACAGAGCAGGGACTGATGGCCCAAGAAGCACTGTTAGGACAGTGGCCACCACCACGGAGCCCAGCCCCCCCCATTCCCCCAGAGCACCACCCTCACAGCCTGGGACGAGCATCCTGCTGGCCCCTCTGTGGCTCTCAACTCAAAGTCCAGGCTGGTCCATGCCGTGAGAGGAGCCTTCGTCCCTCACCAGGCAGTGGAAAAGCAAGGATGGCACTGGATGCCAGAAGCTGCTCTGTTCTCCTAGACTGAGCTGCTGTAGAGAGGTGGGCCATCCTCCCTATTATGCTCAAAAGATGGGCATTTGTCAAATGCTCAGAGAAGACCCCAATGCTGGGTAACCATGAGGAAATCAGCCTTGGAAAACCTCTAGCAGGCCACAGTGAGAGAGGAAACTGACTTGGAATGATTTCAAACTGGCTAGGAAGAAATTGTGGTCTTTGGTGAGCTCAGGTCAGAGAGGACTTGGGAGAGGAACAAGGGCTTCCCTTGAACCTCAGAAAAGCTTTTGATCAGAAGAGGAAGGGGCTAGGCACCAGCACTGGAAGCCTCAGACAGGTGGATTTCCAACCACACCTGCCCAGAGCTACCTCTGACATACGTCCACAGGCCACCAGCAATGAGGACCCTCGTGCATCTGTACTGTGGAAACAGGCTGGTCTGGTAGGTAGGAAAAGAGACTCAGCATTGGATGTCATTGGCCCTTGAGCGTTTCATGAACATGTGATCTTAAGATCTATTCTGTGGCTCTTTCTGAGAGAAGAGCCGCAAATTGGACTCTACTCTGTGTAGACTCTGTTGTCGGCACACCAGAGAGTTCTAGTAGTAAGAGACATAGTCCCTGCTTTAGTTTGGATATGTGGGTCCCGCCAAAGCTCTTGTGTGAGACAATGCAAGAACATTCAGAGGTGAAATGATTAGACTGAGGATCAAGACCTAATTGGTGGCTTGATCCACCTGAGTGGATTAATGGTGGTAACTGTAGGCAGGTAGGGTATGGTTGGAAGAGGTAGGTCACCAGGGCTGTGCCTCTGGGGTTTATATTTTGTGCCTGGTGAGTGGGGCCGTCTCTCTCTGCTGCCTGGTTGGCATGTTCTGAGCTGCTTTCCTCCACCATACTCTTCCACCGTGATGTTCTGCCTCACCTCAGGCCAGAGCCATGGAGTTGGCCAACCATGGACTCAACCTCTGAAACCATGAATCGAAATAAACTTTCCCTCCTCTATGTTCTTACCAGGTCTTTTGATCATAGCAACAACAACAAAAAACGAACTGAAACAGACCCTATAACTGAAAAGATGGGAAAAAAGTGAGTCAAAATTTGAACAATTAAATTTCTTAGTCAAAGGTAACAACTGGTGGGTACCATATGGCAAGTGAAGAGAGATTGCCAGGTGAATTTTAATGGTAAACATCGTTATTCAAAGAATACTTAATTTTAGACAAACTCCCACAGATATCTTGAAACATCTTCCAGCAGGATGAGTAATGGGCCGGTTCATCAAGTGGTCAGTTTCACAAAACCTTGTGACTTCTCGATACACTTTTGCATTTCTGTTTACCTGAAATACAGTGTTGGTTTTGCTGGATTGTGATAGCCAGAAAAGGGAATGTAGATTATCCAGTTTGCGTACTTTGACAAGAAATGTTAAGTTCCAGGTTTTCTTTGTAGGCATCTGGGATGGGCTGGCACTCACTCGGCACAGACAGGCATGCACGCTCTGTGGATTACTGCCCCAGGAAAATGGAGCTAGGCAGGAAAGGGACTGGAGACACACAGACACTCGAAAGCTAAAAATAAAGACCATTAGGCTTGGTGTCCATTTTGCATTATCTTCTCATTACCTTGTCCATTAGCACAAATAATTTAGTTTTATAAAGTACACTGAACCCATTGCCAAATACGAATCTTGTAATAAACCACTTCCTGTAGCTCTGCTCACAGGTCTCCACGCCCAATCCAGATATCGAGCGCCTTTCCCAGAACTGCCTCTTTCACCTCACAGAGAAAGAAGAGCTGAAAGCCTTTTTGAAAATCAAGTGACATAATGCAGCAGTGACTCCCAGAGTCACATGTGACCAGATGACGTTCAAGGGGTGGCAATGCTGGTGGTTTACCTGGACACAGGGGCAAGCCCCTGCCTGCTGGGTGTCTCTCAACCTCTCCCCACCGAGCAGAGCCAAACAAGGAAGGACAGTAGAATGCCACTGAGGAGGTGACACATCTGATTTGATTCAAAGTAAATCATGCACCGACTTTGGTTCTTGGCATGTTGCCAATGACAAGTTACCTGAGTAAAACACCAGCCTTGTAGAAGCCACTATGCGCTAACTGTTAACACAGGAGTTGGGACCCATAGCACTAGGAGCTGGTAGCTCCAAAATGGGCAATGACATTGGGAGGCACCGTAGTTTGCCTTTACGGGATTTCTATCCTGAACCAAGTAGAGGAAACCCATGGCAGCTGGTAGCACGAGATGTGTCCAGTAGCCTTCCCTTGGACCAAACTAGGGATCTCATCCTGCTTCTCTGGCTTCACTCAAATCTTACAGATTATTCAGATGCATCTATTCCTGGCTAAGTGTTGTAAACATTAGAACCACACAGAATGTAACAGAACCAGATCCATCATTTTGCATCATGGCCAATAACCAGCCTCTCGCTGCTGTTGGTAAAATCACTCCAGCGCTGAGTGGTTCTAGTCAAAGTTGCTCACACTCTCTCCTAGCAGTTTTATAAACAGAACTTTGCAAGAAGACCCCTTTGAAGTAAATATTTAGAAGGCATGTTTGGCAATAAAAATATTTCATTAATAAATATTTAGGGAAGAGAAAGTGTTTCTATAAATGGTACCATGAACAGCAGTGCCTAGATCAAGAGGGAAACCCAGGGCTGGAGTGTGGCTCAGTGATAGGGCACTTGCCCCACATGCATGAGGCCCTGGGCTCCATCCCAGTGCTGCAAGAAAGAAAGAAAAAAGAAAAAGAAAGTATTTTTAGTTAGCAATAATGACGAATCTACTTTAATGTATTATTTGAGAATCCAAAGTTATTCAACAAAGTTTAACAAAGGCCAAAATCATAGGAAACTAAAATGCACTGTAAGAGTTGAACCCTTGTGAAGCAAAGTAAATGGACGGCTATGGCAGGGTTATTAGGAGTGTAGGGTTCAGAAGGATTTCTGTGGAGAATGGCCTCCTGTGTGGGAGGCTGCACACAGTCATGCACGCGTGTGCACACACACAAAAATGGATTTGTGTTTTGTTGTTTCATAATTTAAAAAAAAATACTGAAATGAATAAGTGAATGAGTGAGCACAGAGCCTGTGGGGGACAGAGCAGACACGGAGGCCAGCAGACCCTGGCGCAGACTTTGGCCTCCTTGAATTCCCAGATAAAGAAGACAGAAATGAGCCTGGGATTCCCATCTGTACCGGGCATCACAGAGCAAAGTAAGCAGGTGTCCCTGGGACAGAGGGACGAGGAAGGACCAACTGTCTTGGTTTTCCTGGGATTGTCTAGGTCTGTGCTGAAAACCCATGTCCCTGGAGACCCCTTGGTTCTGAGCAAACAGTACAGCTAGCCACTCTTGCTGGAACTTGCATCAGGTAGGAGTGGCTTGGCCTGGTAGGGGTGGTTAACAGACAACTGAAATCAGGGTGTGGAGGTTATAGACTGGATCTGTCCTGAGATGTAAACTGAGGTTCATTAGCATAGAGATGATAATTAACCTGGGAGTAAGATGAGATCCCCTGGGGAGAGTGTTGATTGCCTCTTATCAATCAAAGCAAGCCAGGGCCACCTTCCCAGGCGGCCTTCAGCCTTTGGCTTTAGGCTTTCGCTTTGAACTGATAACACTTGAGTGATGCTAACATATTCTCCCTGGCTTCCTGTGTGGTTCTCCTTCCCTTGATGCATACCTTCCTTTAATGATCTGGCCTTTCGTCATCATGGTGTAGGTTGGACTTGTTAGCAGCTGATCCCTGCAATTTATTAGTTCAATTTTTCCTTTTCTTAAGAAGAAGGAATCCCTCACTGCACATTGTCGCCATTTGCATTTGTTCTTGCTCCACTGTCCTTTCTGGATGCTTCCCTTCCATTCCATTCCATTGTCTTTGAGAGGTGTGCTCCGCCCCCGCCATTCGCTTTTCTTGGATGGACTTCAGTAAGGTCTGTAAAGCAAATATTCGTCTAATTCTAATAATGACTGCATGAAAAATTTAAAAACACGTTCTTAAAGTTAATGGAAACTAATCATCCAAGGCAATAAGAAAATGAGCTTTATTTATCCTTCCATAAGGAAAACAGTGGATTTGTTAGGAGATTTCCTCCCCTGCCCCCCCCCACACACACACCTATGATACTTTAACCTGGACCCATAATCACCATCACTTTTGTTAGCCTGTGTATTAGCGAGCTTTCCATCAGGGTCACAAAATGCCTATGATGAGCCACTGAAAGGAGGGCAGGGTTTCAGTCCTTGGCCACTTGGCTGTTGCTTTGCCTATAGCAGTAAAGTGCATCGTGGCGGGAATGCGTGGCAGAGGGGCCCTGTTCACCTCACAGCATTCCTCCTCCATCTCCTGGGCTGACACAGACTCCTCCTCTGTGTTCTGCAGATGACCTGGCAACAGATGGGAACGTGGGACGGTGGCTCCTGTGCACATTTCGCCATCTTTTTGGGAAGTTCACTGATGGGAAGAGACTAGACATCCCATCTTTTTCTCTCCAACCGATTCTCTAACTAGGCTGACTGCGTTTTCCTGACAGACAGGCTTTGGGGCAAGAAAAGGAAGGGACATCAGTGGTCAGCAGCTATGACAGATGGCCAGATTCACAAGGAAGGCAAGGCAAAACTCAGGTTAACTGGCCAATGCTAGGACTCAGACCTGACGAGTCATGATGGGAGCTCCCCTCACTCCACCCCAATCTTGGTTAAACTTGAAAATGCAAGTTTAAAATGCGCGGAAATGGGTATTTATGGAGGCCACTTTTGTCAGATTACACTTAAGAGCAATCAGGAGCGGCAGGAGGGGTGGGGCAGGGGGAGAACCTAACCCACATCAGACCTCAGACTGGGAATGGCTGAATGTGAAGAAGAGAGGCAGATCCTCGTCCCACCTGCATGGCCACGCCTGAGCTCTTGCTGCCCTCCCAGCCCATCCACCTTTGAAAGCGAAACCTCCATGCTCCTGTTGGGTCCACACCCTCTCGTGTCTGTTACATCCTAAACCAACAAACAACTTGGAAAACAGAATCAAAAAGCTGGGTCACCCCCTAGCTACCATCTTGAGCCAGAGCCAGTCTCTTGTCCATCCACACTCACCCCGCCTCCTTGCCCCATGCACTGCCCCTCTGGAACGGCCCTGCTGAGGTGACCCAGGGCCTTCCTGCTGCCTGTCCGTTAGGTGCTGCTCCCCACTGCTGCCTGGCGCGCCACACTCTTCTCTTCTACTTGAAACCCTTCCTCCACTGGCCTCCAGGGGCCCTGTCCACTCTGACTTCCTTCTGTTTCTCCGACTGCACCTCCTCAGTCATGTCCGAGTCCTTCTTCGGTTGCTCTTCCATTCATTGTACCAATGTCACTGGAGCACTGGCTACTTGCAGGGAGGGGCCTGTGGATAGGACAGTGACAGTGGCCTCCCCTCTCATGGACCTTACTTCCTGATGCAGGGGAGAGAGGACAAGGACCAGGCAACAGACAGATTAATGAACAGGTGATGACATGAGGTCACGCAGTGATAAAGCCGGCAGAGCTGCCGGTGACAGCTGGGGAGACTCCACCAGGAGACAGGTGATCACAGAAGGGCGTTTCCAGAGAGGGAAGGAGGTGGCAAGGTGGCTGTCACAAGACTCCGGGAGGCCACCTGTCAAATAGAACTGCACGTCCATAGGTGCCTGGGGCAGGAGTGCCTACCAGAGGTGCTCAAGGAGATGGGGGATGGCAGGAGCCTAGTGGAGGGGGGGGCCAAGGTATTCATAGGTAAGTGACCATTTCCACCTGTGTCCCCATGAAGCCAAATCTACCACTTCAGCCCATGCCTT
Source organism: Xerus rutilus (assembly GCA_028644305.1). Lineage (NCBI taxonomy): Eukaryota > Metazoa > Chordata > Mammalia > Rodentia > Sciuridae > Xerus > Xerus rutilus. The sequence continues at coordinate 156,211,466 of CM053402.1, read as the reverse complement.
CCTGTTAAGAATCCGTGCCTCCAGGTAAAGCACTTTAATGTGCACGAACTGTAAATACTTCAGATTACGCGTGCCCAGCTGACCCCGCCATTTCCCCAGAGCTATTCCTCCTGTGGGATCCTTCGTCCCCTGAGGGCCAGGCGGACCTGGTGCATCACTGTGGCCCTCTCCTTGCCACCTGTTTCTCCACACAGCCTCTGCACGGGACAGCTCCCACCTCCGTGGTATCCAAAATCACCACTGTGTCCCCTGCTCTATTCCCTCAGTCGGGGGGTAAAAAGTTCCAGGTTCAGAGGCTCATTCCATGGAAAATCCAATGTCAGAGAGATGAGTGTTGGGGGGAATAAAGGCTTTACTCGGGGGCCAAAGAAGGGAGAAGAGAGAGCTCAACTCACAAAGCAGTTCCTCGGCTCCAGGGTTAAGGGTGACAGACAGAGGATTGGACTAAGGAGGGAGAGGGGCAGGCTACTAAGAAAGAGGAATATTCATGTTTTTCCTGGGAATAGATGGAATCTTCCTGGAGCTTGAGGCCTTCTCTTTTTACTCCTCTCATGGGCTGGTCTTTCTGGTCATGGTGGCTGGTAGATGCCGTTAGCCTTGAAGGTGGAGGAAAGAGAGGCAAGCGTAGGTCAAGTTAACCAACATGATAGTGTTGGACAAATGCTTCTCCAATGTCCCACAGATCTAATGCAGGGCTGAGTAGACTCTGACCCAAAGGTTAAGGCAGCCAAGGGGACAGACACAACATGAGGACAGAGGCCAAGCCTTTCATCCGGGTTCAGTCCCAAGTGCAGGGTCAGTGTTTTCAGCAAAAGCTGCCTCAGGTCCCTGAAGAGTAACCTGGGCAACGCTCACAGAACCCACGAGCCAGAGGGGCCATCCACCGCAGAGCTGGTGGGAGACCAGCAATGCCAGCTGTGCGCCCTCCAAATCCAGAGGTTTTCAAGTCAGCCAGGAGCAGGTGAAGCCAGAGAGTTTATGTAAGTTTTAAGTGTTTCCCCATCCCATTTCTCATCCCTTCTCGCCCTGAAGTCTGAAACAAGCATTTAACTGTCTCCCTGACCTGAGCCTTCTCCTTTCCTGGCCAATCCTCCATCCTAGACAGGGGGCACTTCTGAAGGACAGATGTCATTGTGTTCCTCTTCTGCCTTAATTCTGGAGCTTTTGGTAAAAGCCCTTGGAAAAATGATCTGTCCTGCATTTGACTCTGAGGTCACGCTCTTCCCAACACACACAGGCACTCCACCTGGGCCTGAGCAGCCTATTCTTAGCCCTGCAATGTCTTAGCTTTTCCACACCCCATGTCTTCCCACCCCTGCTGGCAATGAACCTCCATCGATACCCACCTATGCTGCTTCAGAGCAACCTCACCAGGCTGTGTGAACCCGCACATCCCTGCGAGGCTGCACCAACCTCCACTTGAGAGAGGGAGGCTGTGAAGTACTCTAGACCTTCTCCAGGACGTCCTGCTTACATGAAAAGCAAGGTGCAGAGCAGGGTGCATGGGTGCCGTCACCTAGTCACAGAAGCAGAATAATAGAAATACACTCACAGAAATTTAAACATTCAGTAGTAGGTAAGATGGAAGCAATACCTCAAAAAGGCAGAGCGCTGGGCTTGGTGGCACATGCCTATAGTCCCAGCTACTAGGGAGGCTGAAGCAGGAGGATCACAAGTTCAAGGCCAGCCTCAGCAACTTAGCAAGACCCTGTCTCAAAACAAAAAATGTTAGAGGTATAGCTCAGTGGTAGAGCACTCCAGGTTCCGTTCCAAGTACCTCTCCTGCCAAGAAAAAAGAAAAAAGAAAAAGAATAAAAAGGCAAAGAAATAGAAAATAAGTAAGGAAAAAAATGGAAAATGGGACCTTGGTCTAGAAGATCATATATCTAAAATCCAGGAGGTCTGGCAAGAGAACATGAAAAAAATGGAGGCATTCAATTTATTAAAGAAAAAACTCCAGGAAAATGTACCATAATTTGAAGGCAAGTGTGTCAAAACTGTTAAATTGAGCATCACAAATTACAACAGAAAAACAGCACAAGGAAATTCCACCACCCTAGGAACCAAGTTATCTAAGATATCTAACAAATATCTAAGAACATTGAGAGAGAAAAATGTGTCTCCACAAGGTGGACTCTGCCTAGTGGATGTCACCGACGTTGGTCTCTCTCTGAATGAGAAGAGCAGATCATAAAATCATTCAGAACTTACAGCATTACCCCTTTTCTTGGGTTGCCCAGAAACTTAGAGTTAAAATCCCTGCTCAATTGCAGGTGGTCTCAGCCAAATTTTGCTGGGATGAAAATATTAATTCATATTGCAAGCCTTTTAAACATTTCTTTTCAGTGGCTTTACAGTCTTGGTATTATATATCATAAACTGTCAAAATCCTCTCGGAGACACACGAAATGAAAATCAGCAGGAGGAAGTCTCCCTTTATTCAGTCACTTCTTCCCAACATGCCCAGTCGGTGCTATGTGTGCAACTCGAACGGCTGAGGGCCTTGGACGTACAGCCCCCCTCCCAGGAAGCAGCAGAAGGGGCCAGAGTTGAAGAACGTCTGACATTGGGGAGATCCAGATTAGCACCCCTGAGATTCCACCTCCTAGCTATGCATCATCTTGAGCAAAACTATGTCACCACTGAGAATGATTTCTGGAATGAAAATAACATGAGACACGTGCTGCATAGCGTCTGGCTCGAGAGCATGCAGGAACTGTGAATTAAACTGGACTCCCAGCTTGCCTGGGAAGGTGGGTACTGGGAAGCGCAGATGGTGCACCCTGTCTGGACCATGCCCAAGAAGCCAGACCCAAAGCTTGGGGTCAGAGAGTCTCCACACTCAGGCTGGGTGGTCCAGCTGCAAGCAGCAAAGCAAAATCAATGGCAGGAAGAGCCTCCCCTGTGAACAACAGATAAAGATGGGAATTTGAAGATTCTGCCCATTTTTGAGCTAGCTCATAAACAGAATGCCAATCTCCAGGGCCAGGGAGTCCTCATCAGAGAGATGTGGGTCATGGGGTCCTTATGCAGATAAAATAAATCAGGTGCATTACGGTCAGAGAAGAAGACCAGAAACCAGTTTTCCACAGCCTCCACCAGGAGGAACTGCAAATTGGAATCAGACACCTGGAGGGCAATTGATATCAGAAATATTCACGTTTTAATAGGCAATATACCATTATACATTAATATGTTACAATCCTGGTTCATCCTTTAAAAGAATGAGTCCTTTGTGGCTGTCTAAAAGAAGCTCACATGTTAAAACTCCTCCTGTCTATGAGAGTTTAGATGCTGATGTTCAGAAGGCAAACCGAGGAGTCCCTGTCCCTATCTTTCAAAGCCTTCCTGGTTACTCCCTATGATGCCCTCTCTGGCATGCCCGTTTACCTGGAGAGGGAGCAGCTTATCTCCTCAGGTCAACTGCCACCTGCCCTCTGCCCTCCAAGGACCTCTGAGGACAGTGGATGGAGTGTCTTGAACTGATACAGAAAACAATCAGCTTGTCAGGACCACTGGGGAGAGAGAGATGAGCACAAAGCTAAGCTCTCAGGCAGGCCACCTCCTGGCCCTGCCTCCTCTGGTCCCAGCTGGCACTGTGCTGACAGAGTGGGATTCATCACCAGGACTGGGCTATCTGCCTTCTGACAACAGCGAGGGTGCTTGCCAGCTGGGGAAGAATGAATTGTCAAGACTGAATCCCAGTAAGTGTGCATGGATTGGAGAGATGGATTTCTTAGCAAAACAAGCAGCCACCAGAGCACCTGCTGTCTTTCCTTATTGTTTTATTTATTTGTTTGTTTGTTTATTGGTGCTGAGCACTGAGCCAAGGCATTCAGCACACTGAGCATGAGCTCTACCTCTGAGCTGCATCCCAGCCCTTTTCTTTACCCATCACAACTTTCTTTCCAACAGTACCTGATGCATAGTGGACGCGGGTGAGTGAATTGTGCTCCTTCTCCATCGTGCGGACTCCTACCTTTTATAACCAAACCTTAGGAGGGAAGCAAACGATGCCTGTGCTCTGCAGGCAGCCTCCGAGCAGCAGCTGGAGGCTCCGGTGTGGGTGTGGGCAGACCTGGAGGCAGCAGCCCCAGCACAGCTCTAGCTGTGACTGCAGCCTAGTCATGCAACCTCTCTGAGCCTCAGTTTCCTCATCTTCAAACTGGGAGTGATGGGGCTGTGACCACCTAAAGGGGTCACTGTGGGGATAAGACTTGTCTTCCTCCCAAGATCCCCATAGTGCTGGTGGCTATCACTGCCATGGGCGCCTGCAGCCTCTTATACCGGGAGCTTCATGTGCTGCTTGCAGGACTTGCCCCTCTCCTGCCCAGCCTCCATCTGCTCTCTGAGGGCTCAGCACTTCCACCCTCAACCCTGATGACAAAAGTCCACCAAGCACCTATGGTATCTCTCCCAGTTCCCTTCAGAAACACTCTCACACTTCTGTCCACTTGTCCTGACTTGGGGCACATGGCTGTCCTACAGGTCTGGAGGCCCTGGCTGGCTGGGCCTGAAGTTAGGTGCCCTCAGCCCTGCAGAGTGTTTGAGAGTGATTCTCTAATGGAACCTAGGGGGCCTGATGGCGGATGAGGCACCCAGCATGCCAGAGCCAGGGATGCAGGGTGTCCTGTTTAACTTCTTAGAGGCTAAAAACCACACGCTGACCAGAATCACCTCCCCAGGGAGAAGCAGGCCGTTCACTTATTTATTTATTTGGGTACCGGGGATTGAACTCAGGGGTACTCGACCACTGAGCCACATCCCCAGCCCTGTTTTGTGTTTTATGTAGAGACAGGGTCTCACTGAGTTGCTTAGCCCCTCGCCATTGCTGAGTCTGGCTTTGAACTCGCGATCCTCCTGCCTCAGCCTCTGGAGCTGCTGGGATGACAGGCATGCATCACCATACCTGGTGAGAAAGCAGGCTGTTCAATACTAATCTCAGGTCTGTTCTCTCTGTTCCCCAAAGGGTGATAAAAACAGAAGCTGGTGAAGGGTGGTAAGAGGTGAAGGAAGCTTCTTATCACACAAGAGGAAAAAGGAAGAAAGGAGAGAGGAAGAGGGGAAGGAAGGGAGAAACAAGGCTATCCCACATCTTATCAGCTCAGTCCATGCAGCAGCAAAACAGGAGAAAAACTTAGGGATTTTCTAAGGAGCCTATGTCTATACCCCAGGGACACACTTGAAAACAAGAAGCTATTTTTTTTCATCATACCTAATTATAATTTTATTATAAATTGAAAACTATAATTACATATACTTATGGGATACAAAGTGATTTGTGAATATAATGTGGAATAATTGAATCAAGCTAATTAACATGTCCACCTCAAATACTTGTCCTTTTTTTGTGGGAAGAACATTTGAAATCAACTCTTAGTGATTTCTAAATGTACAGCGCACTATTATTTACAATATTTACCATGTTGTGCCATGGATCCGGGAGGCTGTGGACTCTGCCCGTCATCTCCCTGTCCCTCCACCCCAGCCTCTGTACTACCACTCTCCTCTTTACTTCTGAGTTACATTGTATCTTATTCCAGATATAAGTGAGAACACGTGTTATTTTGTCTTTCTGTGCCTACTTTGTTTCACTTAGCATAATTGTTCTCTAATTCCATCCATGTTGTACAAAATGACAGAATTTCCTTCTTGTTTTTAAGACTGAATATAGAAGCCGCTGTGGATTTGCCCCGCCTTTGCCTTACCTATCCCTATGCTGTTGGATACTTTGATTGACCAGGAACTTAGCTGCTGTACTTGGTGCTGCAGTGAGCCCCAGAGTGGAGACGTCTCTGCATATACTGATTTAAAATCTTTCAGGGAAAGACCTGGGGGGAGGATTGCTGAATCCTATGGTAGTTCCAGTTTTAGTTTTATGAGGAATGTCCCTGCTGTTTTCCAGAATGGCTGTACATAGCTCCTTTTCTACCAACCATGTACAAAGTTTCCATTTTCTCCTCATCCCTGACAACCTTCATCATCTGCTTTTTTGATAACAGTCATTATGATGGGCATGAGTTAGTGTCTCATTTGTGGTTTGCATTTCCCTAATGTCAAGTGGTGTTGAGCATTTTTTCATGTATCTGTTGATGGTATGTCCTACTTTAAGAAATATCTATTCAGGTCCCTGGCACATTTCTTAATTGGATTATTTTCTTTTCTCCTATAGAGTTGTTTGAGTTCCTTATGTATTCTAGATATTAACCCCTGATTACCTGTATGGCCTACAAGAATTTTCTCCCAATTTATAGGGTATCTCCTTTGCTTTGCAGGAGCTTTTTAGTTTGACATAACCCCATTGTCTAGTTTTGATTTTATTACCCACGCTTTTGAATCAAATCTAAAAAAAAAGGTTGCCCAGACCCATATCATGGAGCTTTCACCAACCCCCTGTTTTTTTCCAGTAACTTTATAGTTTTAGGGCTTGTGTTTAAATCTTTAATCCATTTTGAGTTGATTCACTATATGGTGTGAGGTAAGGGTCCAATTTCATTCTTCTGCATAAGGATATCAGATGTCCCAGCACAGTTTATTGAAGAGACTGTCCTTTTCTCACTGTGTACTCTTGACATCACTGTCAAGAATCAATTGCCCATAGATGCAGGAGTCCATTTCTGAGCTCTCTGTTCTATTCCACTGACAACTGTGTCTGTTACTAGGGGAGCACCACATTGTTCTATGCATCATAGCATAGTTTGAGCTCATAGTGTGATGCCTCTAGTTTTCCCCTTTTGCTCATGATTGCCTTATCTATTAGGTATTTTTTGTAGTATTATATAAATTTTAAGATTGTTCTATTTCTATTAAAATAACATTGGAATTTTGATAGAGATTGTGTAGAATCTCTAGGTCACTTTGGGTAGTATGGACATTTATACAATATTAATTCTTCCAATCCATGAACACAGGATATCTTTTCATGAATTTGTGTTTTCTTCAACTTCTTTCAAACTTTTTTAGTTTTCAGTATATATGTCTTTTGCCTCCTTGGATAGATTTACTCTTAAGTATTTTATTTTAGTGAAGCTATTATAAATGAGATTGTTCTTTCAGGTTCTTTTTCAGAAAGTTTGTTATCAGTGTTGATTTTGAACCCTGAAACTTTACTATATTCTTTTATTAGTTCCAACAGTTTTTGGATGGAATTTTAGGAGTTTCTATATATAGTACATGTTGTCAGCAAACACAATTTCACCTGGTTCATTCCTATTTAGATGACTTTCATTTTCTCTTGCCTATTGCTCTGGCAAGGACTGCCAGTACTGCAGTAAGAATGGAAATCATTTTCTTGTTCTCAATCATAGGGGAAAGGCTTTCAATTTTTCACCATGGAGTATTATAAGCTTATCGCATATAAGATATTCAGATTGCATTAAAAATTACTCAGTTTTTTATCAAATGTATGCCTTTTTATCAAAAAGAATGTTGAATTTTGTCAAATGCTTTTCTGTATTTAATGAAATGATCATGTGGTTTTAGTCCTTCTTTCTGTTAAGGTGATGTGTCATGTTGAATGAATCATGTAGATTGAACCACCCTTGCATTCCAGGAATAAATCCCACTTGACCATGGTGAGTGATCCTTTTAAATGAATTCAGTTTTCTAGTATTTTGTTGAGGATTTTTGCATCTCTGTTCATCAAGAGTACTGGCCCTTAGTTTTCTTTACTTGAGACATTCTTTTCTGGCTTTAGTATATGAGTAACAATACTCTCAAACACTGAGTTTGGAAGTACTCTCTCACCTTCAATTTTTTTTGGAGGGGGGAAGAATTTCTGAAGAATCAGTGCTAGGTATTCTTTAAACATTTGATAGAATTCAACAGTGAAGCCCCTGTCACGTACCCAATTACTAATTATTCTTTAGAATAACTGTTGATTCCCACAGGTAGGTAGGTAGGTGATAGAAGCATCTAGGACACATACATCTCCTTTTCCTCAGCTCCTAGGACACTGCCTAGCACACAGTAAGCACTTCAGGCACATTTGTTGAATGTTTAAGTGAATAAAAGAGCAGAGTAATGAAAATTTATCTAGAGGTTGTTATAGTTTGGATATAAGGTGCCCCCCCCCAAATTCCTGTGTCAAGGCAGGAATGTTCAAAGGTGAAATGTAGATAGGGTGCAGCTGGAGGGGGTGGGTCAGTTGGAGCATGCCTAGAAGTGTTCACCTTCCCTGTACCTCCTTCCCTTTCTCTCTCTTCCTGTTTTTCTTTTCTTTTCTTTTCTGCTATTAATGGAGCTGTGCTCCTCCACCATGCCCTTCTGCCATGATGTTCTGCCTTACCTTGGGCCAGAGCAATGAACTTGGCCACCCATGGACTGAACTTCTGAAACCATGAGCCAAAATAAAACTGTCCTCCTCTAAGTTGTTCTTGTCAGGGATTTTAGTCACAGCAACACAAACAAAGCTGACCAACACAGAGGTATTTCCAGAATCTCTTTTAAGTCCCCCATTTTGTCTCTGCACCCCTTCTGGATTCTGCAGAGAGCATGGTGCTCCTGCAGTGCCCTGGTTACACCTCTGTGAGTAAGCGTGAGTTCATGAAGGACAGCCAGCAGGATGGAGGAGCACAGCAGCTTAGGACTGGGAGGGCAGAGGCTTTCTGAGTGGCAATGGATGGCTTAACATTTTTTGACTAAAACGGAGATTCTCTCTCCTACCAATAGTATCTTTTAAAATTGTTGGCAAAGCAACACTCTGAGCTTCTAGGGAAGTAACAGAGGATGTGGCCATGTCTGGGAGCCCCGTGGCCATCCCTGCAGAGTCCCTCCATCTTCAGCTTGCCCTGCTCTCCATCTCACCATTTTCTCTGCAACGTCCCTGGCATTGCTTCAGGTCCCCAAGTGTGCAAAGCTCTTTTGGACCTCAGGGCCTTCCCACCTGTGTTGCCTCTGCATGGCATGAGGCCTCCCCCCCACTGCTTTCTGTCTGATCTGACCTCTCTTTCCCAAGGGCTTCCCCAGCTCTCCTGCCTAGAGCAGGTCTCTCTTTCCTTCCCAGCTTCTTATGTTTTCTCTAATATACTCACCACCACTTGCAGACTTTGTGGTTCCTGTCTCCCCACCAGAATCTCAGTAGCTCAAGTGCAGGTCTATGTGTGACGCCAGGGCTCACACTTGCAGGGCCCTGTCGAGGGGCTGGCTAGGATTAGATGCTGGGCTCTTGCCATGCTTTAGGCTTGTGAATTATGGAAGGAACATCTTCTTCTTTGACTTAAATCCATGGAAGATATTTACCTAGGCTAGATGGGTTTGGTTTTTTTTTTTTTTAGGGGGGTGTGAGGCATATTTTCTTCATACTTCAGTATGCGAAAATTATTTCTTCACAAGGAAAAGGATAAGATATCATGTTTCAGTAATTTAATAAGAAAGCAATGTACAAAGCCCGTGTGTCAGTATCTCGATATTTAAGTTTAAAGAAGCATTTAAAAAGAAAGATTTCTGAGCTGGGCGCGGTGGCTCAAGCTTGTAATCCCAACACTTTGGGAGGCTGAGACAGGAGAATGGCGAGTTCAAAGCCAGCCTCAGCAACAGCAAGGCACTAAGCAACTCAGTGAGACCCTGTCTCTAAATAAATCACAAAATAGGGCTGGGTATGTGGCTCAGTGGTTGAGTGGCCCTGAGTTCAACTGTGGGTGCCAAAAAAAAAAAAGAAGGAAAGACTTCTGGGCTGGGGTTGTAGCTCAGTGGTAAAGTACTTGCCTAGCATGTGGTGGCCCTGAATTTGATTCTCAGCACATGCACACAGAAATATTTTTAAAAGATGTATACAGTTATAGTTGTTTAAAAATAAAAATTAGTCTTTACTACAAACAGCATGTGTTATGTCTTGTGACAATAAAATACATGATTTTAGATTGAATTTTGAATTGAATTCTTGCTTAAAATATTAATGGAATTGTTTTTCAAATCAAGAAAGATTGGGGTGGTACGATCTCATTTTCCAGCTCCTGGAATCCAAATTCATGACTTGGATTTGACTTATTACATCATTAACTGAAACTGCTAGGATTTTGCTTTTCTACAATCACAGCTGACTCTTTTTTTTTTTTTTTTGGTACCGGAGATTGAACCCAGGGATACTCTACCACTGAGCCACATCCCCAGCCCTATTTTGTGTTTTATTTAGAGACAGGATCTTACTGAGTTGCTTAGCGCCTCGCTGTTGCTGAGGTTACTGAGGCTGGCTTTGAACTTGCGATTCTCCTGTCTCAGCCTCCCAAAGTGCTGGGATTATAGGTGTGCGCCACCGCATCCGGCTACAGCTGACTCTTTAATCGCAATTAACAAATGATAAGAGATAACTTCAAATAGGCTCTACAAATATAACTTTATATTCAAAACATTGTAAGAATCATGTATCTTTTCAGATTAAAACGAACACAAACAAAATAGGTGGGTTTTCAGTCTGTCCACTCAGTGGGAAACCTCTCCACTGTGTGGCTTAGGCAGGAGCACCTTGGTTGCAGGTAGAAAGCCCAAGTCTCTAGTTTTTAGGCTTCCTCTCCACTCTCTCTGCCTTGTGCTGAGTATTGGACATGTTATATGTAGCAGAGTGGTGAGTTCAGAGCAGAAAGACTGGGCTTCTGACCACAGGTGGCTGGTCCACACTGAGAAACAACAGACTTGGAGTTTCATTCACCCACGCATAGGATTCCATTTTGGTTCCAGATTGCATTGGAAAAATATCAAACACTGCGTGCCTTAAGCTTTTTTTTTTTTTTGCCCATTAGCTGTGTTTTGTATACTTGTGTCCTATTTCCCCTGACTTGGGTATTTTGGTCATTGTTGATTTCTTTTCGCCAAAGGGACATTATTCTTTTTATTTCACCACTGAGAAAGCTCTGGAATGTAGGGAGATGTTTTTGTGATGGGCCTGTGTGTGATCTGAGTAGCTCTTTCCTAGCATGAAGTGTGTTTCATCGATGGCCAGCGTGATATACTGGAGAACATCTAAAGAGCCCAGGGCTGTGTGTGGCATGCCACCTGGGTGCTGTTCTTATCTGAGCTGCTGTTTCTGGGAGTGTTTTATCTATTTGGAGAAGCCAGCCCCTCAGATGACTCGGGGTTGCTGGCGGCGGTTGGAGTGAACAAAACCATTGTTGGTTTTAAGAACAGATGTGCCATGTTGACAGTCCAAACCTAGAGCCTTCCTTCTCTCTGTTTTCTCCATGCACCAGACTCTCCTAGACATGGGAGACTTCCGGAATGGCACTGCCACGGTACACGGAACACACGCCCACGTGGAGCCGGTGCCTGTGGAAAGATTTACGAGGTAGAGTCCTGTTCTGAAGTCTGAAGTTCACCGTCTTGGACTGTCTCTCCAGTGCTTTTCCTGAAAGCAATATGGACACCCCCTTGACTAAGACATTTCTATTTGGAGTTTATTTAAAAGCTAGGCTCATTCATTTGGGTTTTATGTGAACAAAAGAAAAACTCGTCACTCTATGTGGGTGTGAGTAATAATGATAACCGCTTGTATTTGTAAGTGATATGCTGTGTGATCAGCGCTCAACTAAGCAATCTCCATTAGATTGTTATCTTGATTAATCCTTGCAAGCATTGCACGTATTTTAAATAGAAATAGCAGACACAATGTAGCCTTGCCTTGTTACTCAGCCATTAAGTGGTGGAGCTGGTGTTGGAACCCAGGCAGCCTGATTTTAGAATCTACTACACTGTCTATCACCATATATGAGTATATACACACACACAAGCACATCACATATGTATTATGGATGCATGAATATACTCATCAATGCATTTGCAAATGCTTAGAAAAAACCTTCTAGAAGGACATGTCATTCCCCTTAGCCAGGGGATCTTGGAAGACAATATGAAATTAGATGGATGCTTACATTCATTCCACACATTTCTCTAGTAAGTTCAATCTCTAAAACAAACATGTATTTTTCTTGTACTTAAAAAAACAAGTTACTGATTTTGCTGTTATGGTTTCCCACTGGAAATGCTTACTGAATAACTGACTGCTATGGATGTTAGGAATAGTTCATATTTTTCTTTTCTTTTGTCCTAGAGACCCTTAGAAGAACAAGTCACAAAAACTGGTACAAAAAAGACAGCATCTGTTGAACAGGAAGCAGGTCTAGAGAACTCCCTGCCTTCCAGAACCCAAGACAGAGCAATGTGTAGATGACTCAACTTAAATGTGACCTTCTGTCTCAGTTCATCCTGAAGCACAACTCGAGTTTACTGTGGGGAAAGTGTAAGGTGATGTGTTTCTGCAGCTTCCTTTAAGGATTCTGACCTCTAAATTCCTCTCCTGGGAGAGGATGACGTGTCAGTGGCTGAGACTGTCTCTGCAGGTGCCAGAGGCACTGTTCTTTGCTCCTGCAAATGAAAGGTACAGATGCCTCCTTCGCTCACGTGCATCCTGCATTTCCAGGGTTCTTTGTTCTTTGTGATTGTTAGTGTATCTCCCCGCTTCACTGCTTCACTGCTTGTGGACTGGGCTTCGCCTGGGCTGGGCTCTGGCTTTCTCATTTGACTGCTTCTTTGTGTTTGGTCTGAGCTCCCTCATTAGCATGTCTGAGGAGCTTTTCCTGTGTTGGGCCATTTGTGGTCTTTCAGATATTGTCTTTTTAAACCTTTTGATCATTTTCTACTGACTTTTTTTTTTCAATGCTTTATAGGCTTTTAAAAAAACATAGTATAGATGTTGGTCATTTGGGGTAGCAGTAATGATGGTAGCTACACTTAGAGGGTGCTACCATGTGCCAAGCATTCTTCTGAGTACTTTACATGCTGTGTTTAACTTTCATACTTATTTAGGAAACTGAGTCACAGAGAGGCAAAGTAACTTGCCAGAGATTCAAGTGTAACCGGCAGGCTACTCAGTGACCCACACTGACTGGACTCTGGCACCCACCTAGGAGGCTCTGCTTCCTTCAACTGGCCCTGCAGGCCACTGCCTCCTTCCAAAATCTTGCAGCATGTATCTTTGAGGGATTGTGTCCATTTTCAGGAATTCAGTCGACATGCAGAAGATACCAAGATCAGGACAGACCTCTGTTCTTCTTCTAAGCCCTAGATGTCTCTGTCTACCTGTCTCTAACTCTGAAAATTCAACATGGGCTTCACACCTGCGGTTTATAAAATCGGGTTCCTTAGATAAAGGGGGGTCCCCAAGACAGAAGGTGGGACAAGGGCTTGGGAGACTGAAAATCCCAGGCTTGAATTCAGACTCTCGAACACGCCCCATGTAATCACGATGTAGATCTTAGTAGCGCATTAACGTCTAAAGTCGCCTATAAAAGAATAGCATCTGTCACATGAGGGAATGGTGAGGACTGACTCAATGTGAGTCTTTGAACCTGGACAAATTTTTAGCTTCTTTCTCCTCTAAAGAAAGAGAGCTCTGAATTGCAGAAGGGCTCCCTTCCTACACCGTAGCCCCTGGCAGTAGACACAGGTTAAAGCCCAGGGTCTGGAGAGGGTTGAAATTCAGCTTGCATTTCTCTACCTGTCGCAGATCAACCTTCCAAGCTTCTGAAATGCGAAATGAACCGAAGAGGGTAGCCAAGTGTGAGATTTTTGCCACACAGGTAAGTGATGAGTTCTTTCACAGAACATTTATTGAGCTACGTGCCAGGGGTCCGGTGGTCTGTGCACAAGTCAGAGCAAGTGTAAATAATTCGGAGAAGTTTTCGGTTTGCATTCCGCTTAGCAGGAAGCTTTTCTCCCTCAGTAAATGCCTATGCTGTGACTCCCCCCCCCCCCTTGTTTATACTTTTTAACTTCCGCGCTTGCTCGCACAGCCTGGCACCCTACCTTCTTGCCAGAGCCCTCGATAAGGGTGACCCTCCGCGGCCTGGCCAACGGCCTCTAGCGCGTCCGAGCCTCCCTGAGGGGTCCTCCCAGGGGTTCCCGGAGAAGGGGTGGAGGTACGGGGGTGCTGGGGGCAAAGGAGCTCGGACAGAAGGTCGCCATCAGAGCCGCATCCAGGGTCCAAGATATAGGTGAGCCGGGACCTCGCTACCTCGGCGGGAAGGAGAACGCGGAGGCGGAGGAACGCGGACAGGAACCCAGCTACCCGCGAAGGAGGCGCGGCGCAGCCCGTGCAAGCCCGCCAGGGAGGCCGCGGCCCCGCCCCCGCCGCGGCCACACCCCGCGCTCTCCCCGCCCCCTCCAGGACCACCCCTCGCCGGCGTCCGCGCGCGGCTCCGCCCCCCGCAGCCCCGCCCCGCCCGGGCCACCCCTCCGCCCGCGGGGCGGGGGCCGAGCGCTCCGGGCACTCGCGGCCGTCCCGGCCCCTCGCCGCCTCGCCGCCGCCGCGGTGCTTCCCGGAGCCGCGCGCGCCCCCGGCCGGGCGAGCGGCTGGACAACCAGAGCGCCGCAGGAGCCCGCGGGAACGCCATGCGAGCCAGGTAGGCGCGCGGCGGCGGGGCGCAGCGGGACGGGAGCCCTGGGGCGGCGCGCCGGGTCGCCGTGGGCCTCGCTTCCCCGCGCCGGGCGTCTCGGCGAGCTCGCGTTGCCCCAAGGGCGCCGACCGCGCCCCGCTGCCTGAGTTTGGGGCTCCCGAGTACCGGCGCGGGGCTGTTTCGGGACGGCCTCGCGCGCCCCCCGCTCCTGGGCGCAGGCGGGCGGGGCCCGGGACCCCCCCCCGACGGTGCGCGATGACCCCCCTCCCCACCGCTGGCGTCTGCAGGACGCGCGGCCCTGGGGCGGCCCCGCGGCCACCGGACGCGTGCTCTGGGCGCGAGTCCGGGGCACGCGCGGCTCGCCGTGGCCGAGGGGTACCAGGAGGGCGCGGAAGGGTCGGGGCGACCCTTTGCGCGACTCCGGAGAGCAGGGAAGGGCGCGCGGCTCCGCTTAAACTTGGTGACAATGCACATTTCAACTTCTTCGGAGAGCCTTGTTGAAGATAAAATGGAAAACTCCGATTTCTGGCTTGGCGAGCGGTGACCCAGCAGCCGCGAGGTGACAGCGCTCGCGGCTGGCGGGCGGGACCGGCGTGGATGGAGGCGCGTTGTTCTCCAAGTGGTGTCTACAGCGAAGCCCGCTCTGCTGCAGCTGGTGTCTGTTAGGGTTCCAGCCTTAAGAGCCGCGGCTCCTGGCCCGGGGCATGCCGTGCATCTCGGGGCGCTGCCGTGCAGACTGGGGCTCGGGCCGTGCGGATCGGGGGCTGGTCCGCGTTGGCCCTTCTCGAGTGTGCCGAGCCCGGAGATGCGGCGCGGGAGTAGTAGCGCTGGCTGGGGAGCCCCACGAATCATTGAGATTTGAAAAGGAGTATTGTGCTGGATTTTATTCGTGTTTATTCTTTCCAAGTGCAAGTAGATTGGTACTATGTGGTATGTCGGTCATAATAAAGTTCTGGCAACTTTTGTTCTGATAACAAAAGCACTGTATTCCAGAGCAGAAAATATGGAAATAAACAGAACCATCCTGATGCTGCAGCTCCTACCAGCCTTTAATATATACATTCTTGGGGTCACAGTCTTGTAGATGTAGTCAAGTTACAACAGAGGCCTTTCTCGTCTAAAGAAATTTGTTAATGCAGCCCTGGTCTTCCTTCTAAATGTGATTGTCTCAGAGCTCCAAAGTTTGGATTTTTGGCCTAGCACTCCACGCAGGCTGAACCTCCTATCAGTGGGCTGGGGTTCTGTGTGAGATCATGGGCCCAGATGGAAAGAAGGGTGGACTTGGTGCCTCTCAGCCCTCCCTGTAGTTTTGGTTCCTTGTCTTGTAAAAATGATAGTAATGATTCTCAATCTGCTTCTCAGGCCACCATAAAAATTAATGGGTGGTTTGCAGAGCGTTTTGGCATACTTGGATGGACAGCGGCTGTACTTCAAGGTGCTGGGGAGCATTTTGCTGTTCTACATTGTCATCCAATAAAACAGGCTGCCTCCCCCACCTGCACATCCTGCCCAGGAAACAGACTCCAGGCATGTCCGCTGGACCCCGGAGGCCATTCCTTTTTCCCTGTTCAGCACAGGCCAAATCCCTCAAAAGTGGGGAGTTTGGAGGAAATTGGGGCTCTCAGACCCCCTCCCTCACCACAATCTCTGCACCTGGGTGGATTTCCTGAAGCCAGGGGACACTGATATCGAGGGGCCCACGCGGCACATTCCTGATGGGCCTTGACCTGTGGAATGCCTGGGAGGCTGCGGTGGGAGAGGGAATGGCCAGCCCCAGGAGGAGCTCTGAGTGAACAACCTGGCTTCCCGGGGATCTGTTTTATGCCTCACTTGTTTACTGAATGAACCTTGAGCAGCTCCGCTTGGAGGCCGGTGGCAGGGAAGCCTGAGAGGCTTCTGTGACCTTCCTATTTCCCCTCTAGTCCCAGGGCTCAGGCACCATGCTTTCGCGTCCTTAAAAACGGTCAATGGCACCCACGCTGTTTGTGAGTTCCAGGTGCCAGCAGCCGGAGCAGGGGGAGGAGGGGCACAGCCTGTCTTTTGTCCTCACCCTCTCTCCCCAGGAAGCACGGGAAGGTCCTCCTCCTGGGTCCTCCTTGGATAGTTTCATTTTTCATTGTCACTCAGCACTTTGATCTGGCCTGGGTGTTGTCCACGTCCCAACTCACGAGTTTGGAAGGACCCAGAAGGTGGTCTGGGTGAGTTGTTTTTAAGGTGTCCCAGCAGTGCCCATTGTCTTAATTTTCTCATTGTGCTGTTAATTTTCTTGGGGGGAGTGGGGAAGGGGGAATTTCTCTTTCCCGGGTTGCTAATCCATAGCCTGAAATTGTTTCCCTCCGGGCTGTTTGAATAGATTTTCTTCTTATTCTAATGTTGGTTTCTAGTCTGATTATAAGATGCAGTGGTGAATTGAGTTTACTTCCTTGGGTTCTGGGAGGTCTCTGGGTTTGAATCCTCCAATCCCAGACAGTTGGGAGCTCCTGTGCAGTCTCCTCCTCCTGGGGCACAGGCCAGGTCTTCCCTTAGCAAACGCTCGACCCAGACGTGGTTAGGAGCCACATTCTGCCCGCTGACCTCACCCCTGTCTCGGCACCCTCCGTGGCGCCTTTTTTGAGGTACTGCGTGGAAGCCTCTGTTTGGCCAGCAGCCAGCTCTTTGGGTTTCCTGTCACACAGTGATTTTCAAATTCATCTGTTGTCTGAGTTGGGCTGTGTTGTGATTTTTTCTCTTGAGAATTGCAGTCAGGCCCCCAGGACATTTCCCAAGATCCTGGAGATGGGCACCAGGACGACTGTGTCCCAAGTAGGAATTGAGAAAGATCACCGAACAGAGAGGCAGACTTCACAGGGATGCACCGGCAGCTCTGCGCCTGGGCCATCGCCAGCTTCCGTGCAGCCTCCGAGAGTCCAGCTGGGGCTCCTCAGCTCCTGGTGCAATGGAAGCCCCACATTCAGTCACCACCCTTTGGAGGGGTGACAGAAAATAATTCACCAAGCCCCAAGGCACCCAGAGAACAATCCAGCTACTGATTCAGTGTCCTCCAGGAAGCCTCCGCCAGCTCCTCAGAGGGCCCGAGGGCATCCGCCTGTTATGTAACCCATACCTGAGGTAGAGGGACCAGCTCTGGGAATGGGTGTCAGTAGTCAGCCTCAGAGGGCAGGAAGTGCAGGACATGTTTCAGAAAGGAAAGGTTGAGGTCCCATTTGGGGCATCCCGGCCACCTCCTGTCCTGTCTGCCAGATGGGCAACACTTTTTTAAGCTGTCAGTAAGCAGATAGGGCTTCCAGGGAGTGAAATGGTGCCCAAGTTCATCTAACTCAAGATTGGGGTGTTTTAAGGGTAGAGGTCAGTGTCGCTCACTGGGGACTCCCCCTCTTCCGGGCCCCTGTGCACATTTGCTAGTTGTCACCGATACCTGCAGGGGCTTCACTTTACGGAGAAGCTGTGAGCATGTGGGTGACCCCTCCAACCTAGTGGTTTAGTGCCTGACTGAACCTGGATCTGCCCGGGTCCAGAGCCCTCACCCACATCTCCTGGGTGCTGAAGTAAAGAAACACATGTCCTAGTCGTATGTTTGGGAGCATTAAGACAGGCGTGGAAATGGCTGGGCAGCTCTTCCTGTACAGTTCAAGACCAGCTTCTACTTGAAGGTGATGCAATCTGTGCCGTCTGTGGAACTCCCCAGCCCGTGGAGGGCCGCCAGGGACTCCGCCCTGTCTGCGGCATCTAGTGGATCTACAGGGAAGATCCTGCTTTGAAGTCGGGGTAACTCAGGATCTGGTATGCTGCCCTCCTGTACCTTGAGGAGGCGACAGACCTGGGCAGACAGGTCACTGGGAGGAGATTATAGGAAGGCTGTCAAGTAGATGTTAAGATAAGGGTTCCACCTCTTCCCAATCAAATAAATGACATAGTAATGAGATTATTCTTATCTGCTCAGTAGAGGCTTATCTCAGGGGAGCTCTGCTGGGGCCTGGGAGCCAGCTCTTCTGAACAGATTGAAAAGAATCCTTTCTTTGAAAGGGATTTATGGTTCCAACTTCTTATTAAATCTTCTCCCCCAGCCCATTCTTGGGAACGTGGGAGCCAAGTGAAGCCTGTAGGCCTGAATCAAGCTTTTCTTGCTCCCAGTGAAGCAGTCCTGGAGCCAGGTGTGTGCCAGGAACCTGCTGTGGAAGAAGGGGACCCGGAGCCTGGATGGCGCACCTGCTGGTTTCTGTGGTGTAAATACTCCCACTGCAGCTGGTGGCAAGCCAGGTGTGGGTTGGTGGTATCTCTAAATAGTGAACTACCTGTGGGGCCAAGACAACTAGCTCCAGCTCTGCTCTTGACCAGGCCCCTCCTCATGGCTGTGACATAGTGGCCCGCCTTGTGCTTGGGCCCTGTCCTGAGAACCACATCTGGCAAGTTCCCCAGGTGATGCTCTTGTGAGTTCAGAGTGGAGACCACTGAGGAGGGGATGAAGTTGTGTGAGACAGCTGGAGAGCAGCGTGGGGCTGGCTTGGCCAGTGTCGGGGCCCGTGTTTGAGGCCAGGAGCATAGTCTCTGTGTGAGGAGATGCTGGCTTCCTGGGAGAGGCAGGCAGGGCCCTCCCAGCTGCCAGTTGCCCGCCTTACTTCCGTGGCCCTTGCTTTGCTGTGTTTGCTTCTGTTGGTCCAGAAGAAGCAGGGGTGGTGCAGCCTGGGAGACGTCCCTGGTCCTTGGTCCTTTGGGTGGGCGTGAGAAGCTGACCTCAGGAGAGGCTTCCTGAGGCCATCCGTCTGGAGAAAGGAGCAGCTGCATGGCTCGTGGGCCGTGGCTGAGAACGTCATAAGTCCTCGAGCTTAGTTGCACACATAAGTGGATTACTTTTTCTCTGTCATAATTAGCAGTAAAATTATCTTACAATGTGAGTGCTTTCTTGGGAGGTGGCAAGCACGGGGCTGGGAAGGGGCAAGCAAGGACCCTGGGTGCAGAATTTAGGGAGGCTCTAGGTCTCAGGGTTGTCATGTGCAGGGGCAGAGACGGACCCATGGAGACAGGACTGGAGCCTTGAGTGAGGAGGCGCTCAGTGCAGGAGTCCTAGCGGGAAAAGCAGAAGCCGGTGCCTTGCCGTGAGAGTGGGCAGGAAGGCGTAGGGGGCGTCAGGGCAGACACAGCTGGGGGAACAAGTGCTGTGTCCCTGAAGGCCACCAGAAGGCTGGGGGTGAGAGACTCCTGTGAACAGGACAGTTCTGGGCAATAGGGGACTGGAGGTCCCTATGTTTGGCTTGTCAGAACCATGCAATTGTGGTAGTGGGGAAGCTTCTAGAAGAAAGATGACAGAGTGGAGGTCACTCAGGAGATGTTAGTGATAAAGGAAATGGAACCATCACTCAAGGTGTACAGATGGGACAGCAGGAGTGACCAGGGCTGGGTCAGAGGGTCTGGGGTTCTGGGGCCGTGGCAGGGGGCAGTGGGAGTGAGGGTCCCTGAGGAGGAAAGGGACCAGCTGGCTGAAAGAACTTCCCCAAATACCTGTTCAGGTAGCATATCTGCAGTTTGTTTCCACCAGCTTTGTGGGGGGCTGGCAGGGGCCACCGTTTGTCCTGGGGACTCAGTACAGGAGACTCTGTTGAGCCTCCCAAGGCAGGAGCCGCCCTTCTGGTGGGTTGGGGGCGAGGGCTGCCTTTCACTTCTGAGGTCCTCCAGGCACAGTAGGCCCTCAGAGGCAGTGTGCCCGGGGCTGGAGAAACTGGCAGAGAGAGCAGAGGCCTGCCAATAGAAAACAGGGTGGTGACTTAATCAGACCATGTAGTGACAACTCCAGTATTCTCTTCATAGGCCTCTTGACATTTTAAAACTTACACTATATGCCCAGAGTGATTTCTGGCTTTGGGAATTTTGGCTTATGAGTAGTGATCTGCTTACTTGTAAATGCTGTCAAGGAGCCGTCGCCAGAGTTGCATGCAGTCTAATCTTTAATTCAGGCAGGCTTATCCTGCCTTTGTTTACCCATTTTCCACTTAATGCCCTTTGTAAAAGGATTTGAATTTCTAATAGCTTTAGGATACAAAGAGGCCAATGAAGTAGTCTAAAAATGCATTAGCACTTTAAAATCACCTGAGAATTATAGCTTTGATAGACAGTGGCTTTGAGCATTTGTATGCCCTGGGCATAAATGGAAAATACACATCTAACTGGAAATAATTGTT
Source organism: Xerus rutilus (assembly GCA_028644305.1). NCBI lineage: Eukaryota > Metazoa > Chordata > Mammalia > Rodentia > Sciuridae > Xerus > Xerus rutilus. Next base: position 156,190,909 of record CM053402.1, on the reverse strand, counting down.
GGAGCTGCTGTAGTACACATAAACAATCTGTGTGGGGTGCTGGCCTAGGGGCCTGTGCCCCACGCCGCGCAGTTGCTGGTGGTGGGCTCTGGTGAACAGTGTTCGCCTACCGTATCTGCTCTCCCATGGTCCTCTCCCAGAGTCCTGTTTTTCTTTCATTCTCTTGCATTTTCAGAAATCTGTGTTCAAGGTGTTTATAAGAGGAATGCAGTATTCCTGTTGGGTTCTGGGCAGTTGCTGATGATTCTCCTTCACCGGGTGGGGCAACATTTGTAGCTGGACCCCCCCTGAGGCTTGCAGCCAGAGACTGGTCACCAGCCTTGGGGTCTCTGCAGCTCACCTAGCGCACACGTGGAATTGTGTTCTGTCAAGCCTCATGGTCTCAGAAGGGTTGCATTGGACAGACCGGGGACATGAGGTCGCCCTTCATAGCAAAGGAGTTTTTCTGTGGCTTCACATTCTCCCTGTATTTGTTGGGCTTTGACAGCGTCTGGAGGAGGCTCTTTCTTTGTAGTCAGTCAGATTCAAGGAGAGAGTCCTCAGGGAATCCTCCCTGAGAATTAGGAGCTTGGCCGTCCATCCTGCCATCTCACCCACTGTGGGACAGTGGCTGCAATGCCTGTCCCACCCTCTTCTGGGTGGCCTCCCCAGTGGCCCTTTTTTTGGGTCTGTTTCATTTTGGGGGTTCCGTTGTGACAGAAAAAGCCAGGGCTTTTCCACCCTGTGTGAATCTTTGGCTTCTTTCTGGTTTTGACTGAGGCTCAGCTTTGGGCCTGCACAGTAGGGATCATGGTGCTGACCTGCAGGTGGGAGATTGAAGTGGGCTTACATAATGTCCCCACATTGTCCCCTGTGAATTTGGCTGTTTCCTTGTCCACCTTCGGGCCCCTACTTATCAACCTATAGCTCTTCGTGACCGGTGGCGTGAGTCTTGAGTGTACCCTGTAGTTTATTCCTAATTATTGAGTACGTAGGTTTTGTGGGTAGCCTCGCTAGGGAGGTCTCAGCATTAGACCTGAGCAGTGTTGGGTTGGATATCAGGTGTCCAGTCTGACCTTTAATGGTGACTTTTTTTTTTTTTAAATATTTTTTTAGTTGTAGATGGACACAATGTCGTTATTCTATTGCTTTGTACGTGGTGCTGAGGATCGAGCCCAGGGCCTCACGCATGCGAGGCAAGCGCTCTACCGCTGAGCTACAATCCTAGCTCCTAATGGTGACTTTTAATGGTTACTTTGTCATTCAAGTTCCTGGGGGAGACCTGTGAGCCACAGAGCCAGCAGGTGGCTCTGCAGCCCCCAGACCTGGGGTGAGTGTGCTCTGGAGGCAGCAGGAAGGACCAGCAGATTGCTGGGGGCCTCTGAGCCCCGGTGAAGAGTTCCTGTCTGCCTGAGCACCTGGGGGAAGTGCCTGTGTCCAGTGAGTATTTTATAGGTAAAACAAATGGTTTGGGGAATAGTTTCTCCTAATTTTTTTTTCTCTAAAAAGCCCTTTTCACTTCAGGTCCCCCCCCCCCAAATACTTACGTGTTCCTTTTGGAAACATTGGAAACTCTTGGAGAAGTTCACGAGGGTGGAATTCGGGACAGTGATGCGTGGGTGTTTTGCCCTCAGTGTTTGCACGTGTGAGCGCAGACCTTGAGGACACGGGAGGCGGGTGCTCAGGGGCCACTGTGTTCCTGGCACACAGTGATTTCGGAGTAAGCATGGTACTTTGATCTAAAATGGTTGATGTTTTGGATTAATGCACCCGGATTTGCACGCTCACTTCCAGTGAGGAGTGTGTGAGTGTGCCCTCTGGTGAGCGAGTCCTTGTGACGGGTTCCCAGGCTGGCGAGGTCATCGAGGTTGGGATCCCTGGAGTGCGCCTTTGCTAGTGCGGTCCTTGGTGAGTGGCGACTGAGTCCTCCTGTGCAGAGGAGCCCCAGCACGGCGGGTTCCTGGTCTGATGTAAACCTGGGGGCTTCAGGAGCAGCCCACCCTGCTGGACCGTCTTGGGGGTTGTGTCCCTGAATCCCACGGTGCTCTGTGCTGCAGCTCATGGCTCTGGGGGTCTGCAGGCCCCCTCCTTCGGCAAGGGGAGGGTGATGACTCCTGTGTTCATCTTGGAGAGCTGTGGCCGGAGCTTCTCCAGGGTCTTGATCAGCTTTGACCTGTGGGCTGCAGTCTGCTTGGCACTGGGGGCAGCACAGGCTTGATTTTCGGACTTGGGGTTCATTAAGAGAAGATTCTTACTACTTCTGATGGCAAGCCGTGATTTTGAATTCTGTGTGGGGTCTGGGGTCACAGGCCTTCTTTCTGGCAAGAGAGGAGAACTAATTTATGGGTGGAATATTTTTTTGGCCTGTCCGTCTCCTGAGCGTGGTTTTGGCATCCACTGTGCCAGTGAGTCATGCACCTATTGGTAACATGAGGCAGCACTTCGGGGGCCTCATGAAACCCCAACAAGGGTAAGGGGCTATCTGGCAGTTCCTGAACCCCGTGGAGCTCATTAGTACTGTGGGCTCTGAGTAACAGCTGCACCTCGCTGGGCTGGGAGGGCCGAGGCCTGAGAGCTGACCCCTTCTGTAACAGGCTGGGGTACAGTCCTGGCTCTGCCCCTCCTTGTTAGCTCCTGTTTAACTTGAGCTCTTCCATTGCTTGGCTCTGGGCCCAGTGGGTGGGGGACCACCAGACAGCCTCTGCCTTCAGGGTGTTGGCCACAGCCCAGGAGAGGACATTAGGTACCGAAGGGGAGAAGGACAAGTTTCACCGGGTGGTCCTGGGGTCAGGGCAGGCTCCCCAGAAAACCCCCCTCAGTGAAGGGATAAGAGGCCAGGAGGTGGGTGGCTGTGCTGGGGAGTTTTGAGGGGGAAGGGTGGCGGGGTTTTGGGAAGGGTGGCTTGGTGAGTCCAAGGAACCAAAACACAAACGGTGCGGGTAGCTTTCTGGGAGCACCTGGGAGGGATGCCAGAGGTAGGTGGCCGGATGAGATAGGCCCTTCCGAGCTTTGATCAGCTTTGAACTTTCATCTGAGGACACTGGGAAGACTTGATTAGATGTGTGAGCATGACCTGAGAGGCCCGTGGGGGGGGTGGTGACCTGACCAGGGAAGTGATTTGCCTGGGGTTGATGCAGCAGACTGCTTGTCGCCCTGGGTCCCTTCCTCACAGCCTGGCACCCCCTGCAGCCGAGTTGGCCCCTCCCAGGGCTCCTGTGGTAAGTGACCCACACATGGTACTTTTCGCTCTAGGCCTGTCATGAGATTTCATCAGATCCTCCCGATTCAGTGTCCACTCTGCACAGTACTTCAAAGTTACATTGTTGCCAACAACGACTCTTGGGAAACTAGGCCTACAGTCGGATGCTCAGGGCAGTCACGGCCTCTGTGCCCAGACAGAAGGAGGCTTTGATGAAGAACCGAAGCAGTCAGGCCGAAACCACACCCGAGGGGTCCAGCAGGGCCCAGCATCAGTGCGCTTCTCCCTAGGGGGCGGCGGTGCCAGCATCTGTGCTGGCCACCCAGGAGATTTCTGCATTTAACCCACATTCATCTGCCTAATCCCATCTCCTGTGGGAACCCTTCACAGCCTCTGCTCCAGAGGAAAAGCAACTGTCCTGTGCTTTCCCTGAGCAAAGCCACCCTATTTTCAGGGCTCGGAGGAGGTGACAAAAGCTGGAAAGTGATGTCATAAACACAATTTTTTTTGTCATTAGTGAAATTTTCTAGAAATTGGCTGCTTGCTAAATGGGGAGTCTGGTTGTTATCCTGGGAAGAGGAGGGGTTATTTTGCTGAGCAGGAGAGTGGGGAGAGCAGCCGGGGCTCCCGGGCTAGTGCTGCACCAGGAGGCTGAGTAACAGGTGGGTGGCACCGCCAGAACAAAACTCCCGTGTGCCGCCCGCAGATGCTTGAAAGTCGGGCTTCCTGGAAACCTTGGGCAGCATGACAGTGAATGCGGGGGCTTGTTCGTGGTCCTCCTGCCTTTGGGCTGTGCTGCGGGGAGCTGCACACGGGCAGCTCCTGCAGTCTGCAGACAGGGCAAGGATGTACCGAACAGCAGTTGGTGTTGGCATGTGAGCTTGGGCATAGTCAGGCCCCCTTGGTCATCTGCACACTCCCACCCATCCCTGTGTCTTTCAGTGTTTGGAGGGCGAAGAGGATGGGAGGGCATAATAGCTGGGAAGGCCCCGCAGGTTGTCACTCTGCCACGGTTTTGCGCTTAGAGTCTCCAGAATGTGGTGGTGTTCACTTTTGCTGAAGGCAGAGTTGAAGCCCAGAGGACAGCGAGTGTACTCGGGCCAGCCGGTGTCTGACAGTGGGTTGTCGTGTGTGGCACGTAGGCCCAGATGGTAATCGAGGGGGCTGGGGACGAGAGGCGCTGGTGTCTTGCGTTCAGTGTCTCGTGACTCTGGCTGTGCATCTGGGATGCCTGAGCCCTGGATGTCATTCTGTCTGGCCCCTTAGCAATCTTGAATTATAAGGATCCTCAGAAACTTCACAAGTAAGTCCTTTTCATGAATGGCAGATGGCCCTGGTGCCAGGCCAACGTGCACGTGGCCTGTCGGGGACAGGAGGTTAAGCTAACGTTGGACTTGGTGGTAGAAGTGTTTCTGTGCCATCCCTGGTTCCCGTGCAGCACACACATCTCAGGCTCCTGGTGGTCGGAGCAGCAGGCCCTCAGTGGCCTTGTGACGGGCCACCTTGCGTCTTCAGCATTTTGTCTAGAAATGCCTGGCTTTTACCACATGTGGGCGGTGGGGCTGCCGCCATCTTTGTTTAACAGGTAAGGAGGCTGAGCCACAAAGGATCGGGGTGTCTGAGCTGGGAGGCGAGGAGCCACGTGCAGCCCCACACTGGGCGCCATGTCTCCAGATTCCATGGTGAAGGAGAGGCCATCCAAGGAACATCGTGGGGTGGATAAAAGCAGGGGACTACCCACCCCGGCGCTCCTTCTCCCAGGTTCGGTAGCATGCCCTTCTGCAGAAGTACAAGTCTGCCTTGCCCACCTGCTTCCGAGCGCAGGTTTGATTCCTTGTGGACCTTGGCACTTCTGACACACCAGCCTGGCACTTGGGATGACCGTGGCAGACCCTCCCCACCCTCGGGCGGGTGTTTTAGAGATCACTGTGGCCTAGGCACCTGCCCTGGGACATCTCCTTGGTGCTCTTCTGATTAGCCATGACCAGAGCTTCCCACCCTGGGCCTGGGCACCTGTGGGCCACTTCCCTTGCTCAGGTGAGAGTGGCCATCCTCTGGGCCACTTGGCTCCTCATGGATCCATAGCTGATGGAGCAAAGTGGCGGAACCGTCCAGGCTGTGATCCTCCAGGCTGTCGAGTCAGCCCTGTGATTAATGGTGATGACTGATGGAATGTTCTAGATGTTTCCTTTCTAGACCTTGGAGCTCTGCTCAGAGGGGATATTTGGTGGGTCTTGAGAACCATGAGGTGAGGGGGTCACGGGTTGATGGAGCCGCAGAGGAGTTCTGCTGGAGGCACCTCCTCCCTGGGAACTTCTGGCGTTTGTTCTGGTGTCCTCTTCAACTGGACATTCTGTCCCTCCTCACCAGGTTGACTTCTAGGACCCTTGCGCTGGGGTCGGGTGGGGTTCTGCCCTGCTTTGGGGAGTCCTTTGGGGTTTTGTTTGGTCTCCTTGTGGCTGATTGTTCCTTGTGTTCCCTGGGACGGGGCGAGGTGTGGGGGACAGGGTTAACTCCTTGATGAGGCTGTGTTTCATCTTGTCTGCCCTGCATCCCTTCGGGCTGTCCAGCGTGTCATTTCTGAGATGATGGTGTCTTACAACTTGGGTGCACATAAATCCTTTATCTGTATAAGGATAGGTGAAGGTCTGGCACTGACCAGATGCCTTCGTTAACGCTGCGAACGTCACAGGCATGTAGAGAGGGGGAAATGAGCCGTCTCCTGGCTCCTGCTTTTGCTGACAGCCAGCTCGTTCTATGGCGTAGGCTCCCTGTCTGGGATCCATTGCTGTCTTATTATTAGCTCTGGGGACCGGGCTCACTTTTGCCCCCTGGAGTGACAGCTTGAGGCTGCTTTTGAATGGTAGCATCGCCCTAGGAGCAGTGGGAAGAAAACAAGACAGGCTCAGCCCAAGGCCTCTGCTCTATTATTAGCCTTTAATTCTTATTTTAGGCAAAATACAGTGTATTCTCCTCATAACCGTGTTTAGGTGCGCAGTTCAGTAGCGTTCAGTGTTCGCGCCCGGCAGCGAGCATCAGCAAGTGCTGTCCCTAGAACAACGCTGGAACTGCGCCCAGCCCCCTTCTGCTGGGTCCTGGTTGAGGCGTAGGCATCTGGCAGTTGTCCTTGTGTGACTGGCTTCCTCACTGAGCCTTCTGTCCTCCAGGGTCCCCTGTGTGGTGGCATCTGTACCCTCTGTGGCTGGCTGGTGTTCCCGGTGTACTTGTTGACCTATTCATCGTCCCGGGCCCGTGGTTCTGTCCTGACTGAGTATTGCTGCTGTAGGGAACTTGGGTGTGCCGAGATACCCTGGAGGGCCCCCCCGCTCAGTTCCCCGGCATTTGCCCAGAGGTGGGATTGCGGATCACATGCCAAATCTGTTCCCCTTTTTTTAAGGAGCTTCCAAACCGTTTTCCACGGCAGCCCATCGTTTCCCACCCCCACGGTGATGGCCGTTTCTCACACCCTTGCCGGCATTTGTTAAGTATTAACGTATTTTTTACAGCAGCCTGCTAATGGGTGGGAGCCGTCTGCTCTTGGGCCTTCTTGTAAACAGATTTTCTGTGAAGGTTTTTAGGTAGTGAGTCTTTTTCTTTATGGGTACAAAAACTACTGGCAAAAAAAATTTAAAACTTGGGTAAGTTGTTTCAAATTTTTTTCTCCCAGTGCGTGTTTGCATGGGGAGCAGATTCTGTGTCAGCACATAAAGTGGGGGCGTCTTTTGCAGAGGCCGACAGTGGCCTCATCCCAGCACTGCTCCCGAAGCCTCCTGCAGCCTTGCACAGTGCTTGAAGGGTCGGCACTAACTCATGTTGATGTGAAGGGCTCACGTAAAGCCTCCATGTGCAGCCTGAACTCTGAGAACACAAGCCTTTGGTGATGCTGAAGGGTGGCCAGGTGGCCACAGAAGACTCAAGAGGAATAGCCAGTGAAAGGAATTCACAGTCATCATAATTCCCTTACTGTGAGATGAGCCATGTGGACACTGTCCTTTAAACTGGGGTCCTCTGTGCTCAGTTTTGCGATCTTCTTTGAACACTGACTGGACACAGGGACAGCATTTGCCAGCAATGCTGAAGTCACCTGCAGGCCATCCAGCTGTGCAGCCATCCTGAGCAGGAGGTGGATGCCATTGAGGGAACTGTGTTCAGTGCCCATTGGGGACCCCTCAGTGGCCTAGCGGGAGAGACCCTCTGGGGTGTGCACCTTGCTATAGCATTTGTCTCCTCTCCTGTCTTCTTAAGATTGGCAGCAGCATCTCTCAGAAACTTGTGGCCTCGATTTGCAGCAATGGCTGTAGTACTCTGCCTTGAAGTCAAGTGCAGAGGAGGGACTGACTACCCTGCAGGGTGCAGCGCCAGACCCGGAGACCCAGCTTCTAGGGAAAGATGGACAGAACTCTCACCCTCCTGGTCAGACAGGACTGGTCCTCTGGCCCAGCTCGGCTGTGGCTTCCAGAAGTCCTGCTCTTTTCTGAAGCCTGGGTTGGGCTGTCAGCCGGTCTCAGTGCTCTGGTCGGTCAGCTGGGGTTTCAGAGCTCAGCAGTTCCTCCCTGGCCCTGGGGACATGGCCATGTAGAGGTCCATGGGGGCCACACACTCCAGGCCTTCTTGCACCTGGCGTGTGGACGTGCAGCCCGGGCAGAGAGGGATGTCCTGCGTCCACGTCTGGTGTGCTGGGCCCATGTAGAAGCCCAGGGACGCTGTGGAGTGTTCTGCCTTAGGCTCTGCCTTCGGGGTGGGCTGGCAAGGCCCTACCAGCTCTGCGTTTTCAGGGACAGTTCTGTGCTGCTTGTGGCCCAGGGCATTGATACGCTTTCTCAGCACAGAAAAAGCTGGGGATTCCTTGCAGGCCCAGCCCCTCCTCCCTGGCTCTTCTCTGAGGGGCTCTGGGAGGAGGGAAGGAATCTGAGCTGGTCCCAGCGTTTGCACCGCTGGCTGTTGGACTTTCACCACCGCAGGCCCTGCCCGTTTCCGCGTGGCGATTTGTAATGGGGATCATAATAAAACACCCCAATTAGAGGCCCTGTGAGTGTTCCTGGCACACGCCTCAGCCCTGGCTTTGGAGCCAGCCCAGCTCAGTCCTGCAAGCAGCTGCCCTTCATGGGGTTCCAGGGACAGGAAGGGGGACATGAGACGGGGTCTGTGCAGCCGTTTCGTGCAGAAACTGAGCCTGCCTGGTGGAGCAGCTTGCTGTGGGGAGTTCTTGGAGGCAGGCATTTAGTTGTGGGTGACTTTCCTGCCCCTGAGATGTGGCGGTGACCTCAGCAGCTCACGGGATCAGGTGCTGTGCCTGGTGCTGCTGCCCTGCAGCCTCTGCAGGTGGGCCTGCCAGTCCCAGGAGATCCAGGGCCTTGCACCGAGGTCACAGATATGGGACACAAGCCCAGAAATCTGGCCACACCTGAGCGTGCCGTCCTTTACCTCCCAGGGCTGCAGTGCCACTGCTGGGGACCCACGTAGTCTGGAATTTAACCCAGGAGGCAGGCAGCGTGGCGCCTCCAGCTCGTGTGTGGAGAAGCCAAGGCAGCAAGTCCATCACCGGAGCCGTGAGGGCACCGTGAGGGACAGACGTCCGTGCAGAAGTGGTTTGTCCTAGCGCTTGATCTTGGCTCTCCTTACCAGTGTGTCCCCGCTCCTCTGCTTGAAGGAGGTCATGTGACTTGCTGCCCGGTGGGGTTTCCAGGACCCAGCACAGCTCCGAGCCTGGGGTGTTGTATGTGTGGTTGTACCTTCTAGGGTCAAGGGTCCTGGCTTTCACTCAGCAGCCCCTGTGAAGGACTCCTGCAGACTCAAGGAACCTCTCTCAAGTACCACTGCAGAGGGCCAAAGTCACCCTGGTGTCACCCACCTGGCCAGGATTGTGTACAGGGGCAACTGGGCAGGGCAGATGGTGTCTGGGCCCTTCTAGGAAATGCTTTGTTATAAATACAGACTGAATCATCACCTTTATTCTGCCACTCAGATTTTAAGTTCCTTTTGGGCTTACAGTCCACTGACAGTTCTGTGTAGACAGCTTAAACGCGGTGGGCTATCTGGGCATGTGCTCAGGAAACTGCAGGGTCTCTCCCATTTCCCTTAGGGATTCTTGGGTTGAGCCAGGGCTCTGTCTGTTGACTTGTGCACATGGGAGCTTGTATTTTCACCCTGTGGCTGTGGCACAGGAGGCTCTTTGAGCAGAGAGGGAGCAAGGGTCCTGGAGCAGCGGGTAGCAGAGGCTGCACAGGTGACCAAGGTCAGCACCTTGATAAGCCACACTGATAGGGCAATGCAATGAGAACAGCACCCCTTCCTCCCAACAACACAACCCCTGTGGGATGGCAAGGAGAAAATCTCTGACGGCTCTGGATGAGGAGACTGCCAGCCCGTCGTGGTCATCAGCACAGGGATGTCTAGGGCAGTGGCACAGCCAGGAGAGGCCTGAGAGGACATGACGTGGAATGTGTGTGGCGTCCTGGTGGGATCCTGGAGGGGGAAGCCAGGCTGCAGGACTGTGCCCAGCCGGCCTGTCCCCTTCTTCCTGTCACCTTGCTTTGAGCTGCTCTCCTAGCAGCCAGCGGGGAGCTTCTGAGCACTGGCGGATTATCTTTTCAGAGAGAACCTGAGAAAGGAGGAGGAGTGGCAGGGACAATGGCTGCCTTATTTAGCTGCTCCCAGACTCAGAGCCCAGGGCCACAGGCCTTGGAGCTAGTTGTCAGGTGTGGCAGGACCCTGTCAGTGGCCCCCGGTGCTGTTAGCAAATCAGGGGTGGAAAACCAGATCAGAGTGCTCTCTTCCAAAGATGCTGATAAAACTCTACTACGGTAACTGACACCTGCCTTGCGGCACCTGCTCAGTCAGGTGAGATTGGTTGTTCTCAGAGCAAGCTGCAGTGAGCCCAGGCCTGGGAGGGTAGCTAAGCATGCGCAGTGTGTGGGACTTGACACCTGAGTTTCTGACCTCAGCACTCAGCTGCAGCCCAGCACCTTTGCGCCCTGCACACCTTCTCAAGTGCAGGGTGTGCAGGCACCCTGTGTGCCTAGTGATCCCACCACAGTGCTCATTCCACCACAGTGGGCCTGGGTGGTGCCTGTGTCCCCGGCTCCCTGGTGACTGGGTGGGACAGCTACAAGCACTTATGTGGCACTGGCTGGGGACCTGGCATGCGTCTAGATGCCCGAGGCACTCACTGTGCATCCACAGCAACCTTTTGAGATGAGTGCCATTTTGTCCTTTTTAGAGCTACAAAAGAGGAGCTGGTGGGCAGTTCTGTGGCTTTTGCAGGCTCCATAGGAAGGGGTGGAGGCAGACTCTGGAGCCCCAGCCAGCCCAGAGCCCACGTCACCTTCTGCTCCTGCAGCCACTTTGGTGGGACAGGTGGTGTTTCCAGCTGCCTGTTCACATGGACCTTCCCCATGCCGGGTGAATAGGGGTAGCCCATTTGGACCATGCAGGGTGGTTGGCCACCTGGCCTGCTTTCCTGAGGACACTGGGCAGTGACCAGCAGGTAGGCATTTTAATGGCCTTCTCCAGGGCCGTAGGTGAGCTCAGAACCATGGGAGCTATGAAAAGGAAAGCCACACAATTGGGACCCTGGTCAGCTGAGAGGGCTGCAAGCCCGTGCCAGGGAGGCCCTCAGGATCACGCAGAAGAGCTGCACTGGAGGGACATGCCCTTTGCTCGCTCCTCAGTGCTTGCATGGACAGGCGTGGCTTGTGGAGGCCTTTCTGGAGGAGGCCTGAGCGTGCAGCCTGCTGGTACTGGACTTCGAGGCATCTCTGCCCCCTGTGACCCTCCTTCCTGTACCAGGGCCTGCCAGCCGGGGATCTGGTGTCGCCGGGTGGTTCCCCCTCAGTCATGATCCGTTTGGACCTTCACTTCTCGCCTTGTCTGGAGAAAGGCTTCTCCTTGGCCCAGCAGGGCTCAGGCACTGCTCTCGCTGCAGGGTCAGCCTCCTCCGTCCTTGTGCCCACGTGGCCCCCGAGCTGGCCGTCTGTCCACGTTGTGCTCCCTGGCCCAGTGGCTCACGTCCCTGCCTCAAGCCTATTCCCAAAGTCCTTTTGTTCCCGTGCTTCATGGGCACGGTGTTTGCTGGCAGGGCCAGACAGGATGTGGTTCTGGCGACTCCGACTCTGGCTCCAGCAATCCATTGTTTCAGTTGCCTTGAGAGGCCCAGGCCCACCCCGCAACAATGGGGCGCTGTGGGGGTCCTGGAGGGAGCCCTGGCCCAGTGAAGAGAGGTGGGTCCTGCAGCCTTCCTGACCTGAGGGTTGGACTGGAGAGCATGAGGCTGGGCAGGCTGACCTCTGAAGTTAGATTAGAGCAGCTTTGCCTCCGGCAGAGGCCGAGGCCTTTTGGATTGTTTTGACTAGGAGGAAGAGCGGGATTTCTGGGTGGTGGCTGTGCTTTGGGATTGGAGCTGGCCCATTTCTTTGCTGGGCATGGTGAACAGGAGGTAGGGATGCTGCCCAGGAGTTGGGCAGATTTTCTGAGACCCACTGGATGCAGAGCCTCTGCTCACCCAGGTGCAAGGGGCCAAGGCATGTGGTGCCTAAATGCTGGAGAGACACAGTGCTTTAAAACACTTGGGGTGGTCGAGCAATCAGGGAAACGAGGGACACTTGTGTTGCCTGGAGGCCACGGCCCAGGCCCAGATGTGGAACTTGAGCCTCACTTTGGTGGTCCCAGTGCTCTCCCTGCCCCCCATCCCTTCCGCCCCTCCCCCACATGTCTTGTCTAATGGCAGCTCCTGTCCTGAACCTTCGGAGGTCATCGCCCTGCTTGCTTTTGTTTTTACCGCATGGGGTTCTGTCCCAGGCCGTGTTGCTTTGTCCTGTTCTTTCATTCTTTTCCTGGCTGTCCCTTCCCTTGGACCTGGGCTGGCCTAGCAACCTGCTTCTGACAGAATTCCTCACAGAGGTGATGTCCCTTCCTTGATTGGGTTACATGAGATGACAGCTTCTTGCTTGGTGTCTTTGAGGACGCGGGGGCTCAGGTGGCAAGGGTTGAGGGTGGATTGGACCAACAGCCAGGAGCCCAGGCTGAGGCCCCACACCCACAAGGCACTGGCGCCTGGATGAGCTGGGAGCAGACCCCTCCCCACCAGCCTTGAGAGAGACCTGAGAAGAGGGCCCTGCACCCAGCTCAGCCACACCCTGCTTCCTGAGCTGCAGGAGCTGAGGTATAAGTACCTGTCCTGTGGTCCTTTGTGCAGCGCCAGGTACCTAAGGCCTTATCTTGCAGGGGCTCCTTTGGCTAGAGTCCATGCCTCGTTCTTGGGGTTCTTCTGTGCTGATGTGCAGCTGCAGCTTGGCCTCGCTGGCTGGTTTCCCCTCGCGGCAGTGCCCTTGCAACCTGCCTGCACAGGACCCAGCCTGCGGTTCAGCCTGTGAGCCGCCAGTGGAATCGGCTCCAGTCCAGCGCCTCTTCCCACAAGCAAGGCCTCCGTGTTCCTTGCCTACATGAATGGGGTCCTGGTGGGGCCAGCAAGACGGGGTCTGTTTTATTTCAGGTTCTCCTGTTGATCAGCCAGTGTTTGTGGGCTCCCCTTTTCATGGTTTGGGCTCATTTTCCTTATTGCATTGTGAGAGTTCTTTGAACTTCCTGGAAAATCAGCTTTTCTTAGTCTTGAGTGTTGCAAATGCTGCCTCTCGGCCCCTTGCCTCCTGGGCCTTTCACAGTCAATTGAGGCACAGTCTGAGTCCTGTCCCAGGGGAGAATGCATGGCTGGGTGGGCCATCCGAGTCACCCGGAGGCACAGCCGTCCTTCTGACGTGGTGCAGCCCCTGTCTTGCCCGGGAGGCTTTCCCCTCCCAGTGGCACGTCTTAGTCCTGGTCACCCTGGAGAGCGTCACACATGAGTCAGTCTGTGACCCGGGTGGGACCCCTTGCAGCCAGGGTGGGAGGTCTGCATTTGGCTCTCCCGAGGTAGGGGCTCCACTGCAAAGGAATGTGGGTGCGAGTGGGTCTGGGGAGCATTTGCCCGGCGAGTTCAGCTCACATGCATTCCTGGAGGAAGTTAAAATTAGAAAAAGCTGCTCCCGTTTCCTGCCATTCAGTCACAGTCCCTGGTGTTTGTTTGCACAAGGGTTCTTTGGGTTTCTGGCAGAATGTGGAGTGAAGTCATGATTTTCAGGATGGAGGTGAGCGGTTTCCATGGCGATCTTTGTTGTGGGCGTTGCTTTGTTTCTGAGTCCTTGCACAATGATACTGGAGTGGAACATGTTGTTGAACAACCCTTTTTGATAGTTAGCAAGATGATTTTCCTTTTATTTATGTTTTAGAAAGCAGCTCTTTAATGGGAAATAAATGTCATGGACACCTCTCTTTGGGAATGTCCTTTGTAAGTTTGGCTACTGGACCCTCCCCTTTTCTGCCAACTCTCTGGGGGCTAGCTATTCACTCATGTGACACAGAGTTCTTGGGTGCCAGGTTTAGCAAATTAAAGTGAGGATGCCCAAGTACATTTGGATTTTGGGATGTACTTGTGCTAAGAAATTAATTGTATATCCTTGGTTCAGATTTAACTGGGTGCCCTGGGTTTTGCTGGAGACCATAGTCCCTGGACTGCGGGTTGCTGTCCTGGGTCTTGGTCTTGGGTGGCCAGCCTCTCCTGCTGCTGGCTGGCTGGGTCACTCTACTCTCAAATTGGCACTCCTTGTGCTGGGCTGAGCCCTGCGGCATGTCATAGCTGTGAGTGGCACTGCCCATTTGATGGGTGAGGAGTGGAAGGGCAGGCGTGGAGGGTCAACAGTGCCCAGCAGCTGGTAAATGGCAGGACCAGGGTAACTCTTGGTCCGTGAGAGCCAAAGCCCAGGAGCTGGAGGGTGCAGGAGAAGTGAACCATGGCCTTCCCTGGAACTCTCCCAGGGAGACTGAGCTTCCTGCTCACGAGCCCTGGGCACTGCCCAGACTACCTCCAGAGCACAACACCTGACGGCCTAAATCTGCCCCCAGTGTAATCAGGAGCATCTCTGTGGGAGAGAGCAGAGGGAGATCTGACCATGGAGCCACGTGCCCTGGGTGCAGAGGAAGGCCAGGAGTGGGCCATACTGCCACCAGAAGCTGAAGGGCAGGAGCCCGTTTTCAGTCCCCTCCTGAGCTGCCAGAAGGGCCAGCTCTGCCCACACCTCAACTTTAGCCCAGCTTCAGATTTCTGACCTCCAGAACCGTAAGGAGTAAATTTGCATTTTAAGCCACGGTTGGTGGTGATAAGTTACAGCAGGAACAGGAGAGTAACAGGGGGACTGGGGGTGTCTGCAGGGCATGGGGCCGCTGGCGCTCGTTCCCAGGGTGGGCTTCTCACTGCCATAGGGACTGGCACCGTGGCACCCTGAGCTCCAGATCCCTTGGACCATGAGCTCTGCTGGGCCTTAGCCTGGAAATGATCTGCAGTGCAGTGGTTTATAGATTTTTGATGTTAAGATGTCCACTGGGGCATAAATACTCTTTGCCCCCCCCCCACCGATTTAGCTGAGTACAAATGTATCTATTAATGGAACCAAATATCTGCTTGGCTTTCTAAATTGGGGCTTTCTAACATCACACAACAGCCCACTGGCTCTGACCAGGACTGACCCAGAGTGCCCATTCCTGTCACTCAACTGTGTGTCTTAGGCCTGGCCTGAAGCCCCATGCTCTAGTGCCAACTTTGCCTTTTTGTGACCCCCGAAAGCAGAGCCTGCGACGAGGACATGAGTGCGTACGTTTTGGGAAACTGATCCCAGCGGGCAGCTACCATGGGCTGCACTGTGCGGGACCCTCTGCTAGAACAAGCAGCCTGTGCTGTAGGCTGTCCTGGAGGATGGGAGGCCAGTGTGGAGCCCAGGCAGCTGGCTGCCCCTGTCTGTGGTTTGGAGATTATCTCTAAAGGGACCACAGGGTCCCTCCGTCACGGGGTGGGTGGCCTTCCATGAGCTCTACTTGGTAACCCTGCGGGTTAGGAGAAAGGCAAGTGTTCCGGCACCTCTGACCAGCACTAGGGTTTGCCCTCGTGGCCACAGGGCATCAGAGTGGTAAGGCCATTGAAAAGGAGGGAGAAGGCTAGGTGTGCAGAGAGGGCGGAAACACAGGCGTCCCTGGCCCTGTGCCGCCATCTCCCTTTTGACAGGGGTTCGGGTCCTGGGCAGGGCCTTGTGCGGGACCAGGAGCTTTGTTCCGTGGGGAAGCTCCTGTTCTGTCCCAGCAGCTTCATTCTCTGCTGTGTCTTTTGGTGACTTCCAGCTTGTGGCCTGCAGGATGCAGATCTTTCAGAGCTCGCCAAGGAGAGCTGGGGGACGGTGAGGTTGTGCAGTGCTGAGTGGGCGTTCCTGAAGCTCAGGCCCTGGGATCTGGCTGTGAGGACGGAGCCGGGTGAACGGTTGTGCTGAACTTTCACGCTTAACTTATGGTCCCTTACGTCAGAGGTGCCAACCACGAGGTGCCCAAGCTCTGCTGAATGAGGGCCAATGGACAGAGCCGCCCTCCTCCTGTGTCCTACATCACTGTGTGGACCGTGTGTGCGGCCTAGGTCCTGCTCTGTGCTCAGGCCACATGACTCAAGCCAGAGGCCGTGGATGACCAAGGGAAACCTTTCCCTGCCCTCTAGCTTGGTTGGGGGTGGGGGCGTCCCATGTCACCGACTAGAAACTCTCCTGGAATGTCCCACATCCAGCAGAGAATGGCTATCCAATTGACTGTTTTCAAATTTGCCTTTTTAAAACACACTTTTTTCAAATTTGGTGTTTTTTAAAAATGTATTATTTAAAAGTAAGATATTTCCTGAGATGGCCGCAGCCCTGCACTTCAGGATAACATATTGTGGTCCTATCAACAGGTTTCAGACACACAGGGAACCCATTTTGGGGGAACATTTTAAAGTACAGTGTGGTCTTACGACTTCCTTCAGGGATGTTCTTCTCCAGAGACTCACTTCCTACCTGGGTTTCCACATCTGCCTTGAGGGTGTGGCCCATTATCTGAAGCAGGTGGAATGTGATCTGCCATCAGAGTGATGGATTAGAAACCAGCAGTGCTCCTGGAGAGTCCTCCCACCCTTTGCTCTGTGCTGCACAGGTTTTCCCTCCCCCAGGGAGGGGCAGACTAACTGCAGGGCCGCCTGCTCCTAGGAGGGAGTTAGCTGGGTGGGGCTCTGGAAGAAAGGCACCAACCCTTGGCGAACACCCTGGGCTCAGGAGCCTCCTATGTGGGTCCAGGGAGGTGCATCGAGGGCTCATCCCACCTGCCTGGAGGGAGGAAGGTCGACCGGCGCTGGTCACGCAATCAGAGCGGAGCTGGGATTGGAGCCACACTCTGACAGCCCAAGTCCTCAACAGACTGTCCAAACACTGCCAGCCCCCTCAGCGTTCGTCAGAGGCAGACACTGGTCAGGACTCAGCGACACCCCCTTCATCCGCTTCAGGCGGGACGTTTAACTTCTCTGCTGCTTGGCTGGGGAGTTCCGGGGTCGTCGGAAGGAGGAAAGAGGAAGCGGGTCACTGGATCCCAGCCTGCGTCTGTCTCTTGCACGGGCACAGCCATCTCTGCAGCCCGTTGTCTGGCTTGTTGTCTGTGTTTGGCCACTGCTGTCCGTGAAGGTCACAGGTGGTGGCATGGCAGCACTTTGGGTCTTGGTTCTGGCTTTTCACTTGACCAGGCAAGTCACTAAAGCCCTAACTGGATGTGCTTCCTCATCTGCAGGATGAGCCTGAGGACACCCGTGTCTCCTGCCACCCAGGCTTGTTGAGAAACCTGGCCAAGTGGCCAAGTGGAAAAGCACACGGCAAAGAACATCGTCCCTACAGCATCCGTGGATTCCAGGCATCACCTGGGACCGTTTAGAAATGCATGTTCTGGGGCCCAGTGTGCAGGCCATTTGACACACGCTCCTGTGACAGCCACTGCCTTAGCTAGATCGAGGAGACTGAGCTCTCAGCCTCTGTTTCAGTGTGTTTTGTGAAGTTGCTGCTGTGCATCTGTCCCTAAGCATCTGGTATTTTATATTTCCCACAAGAAAAGGGCTGAGTCCCTTCCCTCGTAGCCTCTGGGCTCGTAGAAGAGGGGAAGGAAAAAACCCACTTTGGATGTATTTTCACACGATGCAGAGAGCTGTTTGACAGTTGAGGAAACCGAGGCGCGGGAAGGTAGGTCACTGTGCAAAGGTCATCACTAGTCAGAGTGGCACTTCTGGCCCTTGGCAATCTGGAGTCCTCTTTTGCCATTGCCCCCCAGCAGGTGCACAGCTCGTGTGCAGAGGTCCCGGGTGGGAGAAGGCTGTGTGGGCAGCATCAGAGTGCAGGCCCCTCCTTTCCCCACAGGCGCTGGCCATCAGCTGTCAGGTGGCCATCGTGCAGACACCCTCAGCTCCACAGGCTGGGCTGGACCTGCAGGCTGGTCAGACTGTAGGCTGTTGGTGAGTGGGCGGGAAGTCATGAAAGCTGGTCAAAGCCTAGAACAAGGTCTGGAGAAGGGAAACGCCCACCACACCCGGATCTTCCCATACTCCCAGTCCTGGGCGCGGGTCTCTCCTGAGTAGGGTTGGACGGCAGTGTCTGTGGGAGCCACAGGCATAACGCGGCACCTTTGACCTCCAGGCAAAAGTAGAGCCAGGACACATGGACGCTGGTGACACAGTCCTAGTCCAGAGCCCTTGTGGAGTTTTTCCTGTGTTTTGTGCAAACATTTGCTGTTGGTGGTAAGCCCTTTATCCAGCCTTTCTAGAATTTTCCACCTGAATTATCGTGGCAGTTATTCCTCTCATGACCATTAATGCATATTTAATAATTAAATTCACATACTTCCATAACAACAATTCACCAGGCCAAGCCCCAGAGGAAGGGGAGGCGGCCTTTCGGCCACAGAAGGGGCAAGCCCAGCGTGTACCATGAGGGCAGGACGGGTGCAGACACACAGCCAAACTGTCAGGAGAGAAGGGCCTATAGAGAAGGTGGCTATGAAAATCAGCTAAACTCTTCAGGTGACCCTGGGCAGGTTCCAGGTGGCACTTCCTCATTGTGGAGCTAGTGAGTGGTCACTGACGGCTTGGTTTTGTGCTAAATACTCAATGTCGGTTTAATGCAGGGCAGAGGAAGGTGTATCTGTTCCTTTGTCACGCTCTCTGTAGGATCTGAAGTACGTGTGATAGAGAAGGCCAGATGCCGTGTTCTGCATAAGGAAGTTTGATCAGCCGCGCCACTTGGAATTCCATTCACCTTCCTTTTTCTTGCTTTGCTGTGCACGGGATGAACCCAGGGCCCTGCGCATGCTAGGCAGGCATTCCCGCCCAGGCCTCGGCCTGATCCACATTTACTTGGCTGTGCTGCCCGTCCCTTGCATAAATACTCCGTAGTGTCTGTTACCAGTTTTAATAGTGTCGATGTTGGTGGCGTTAAATGTAGAGGCCATTCTGTGGAACAATCTCCCATAAACAATGAAGAACCTGAGGTCTTGAATGTCACTTGCATGCGCAGCAGTTGCACTACCTGTGCTTGGAGGCACTTGTCCAGGAGCCTGTCTTCTCTTGAGGTTGAACCAACTTTTTTTTGGTACTGAGGATTGAACTCAGGGGCACTCGACCACTGAGCCACATCCCCAGCCCTATTTTGTGTTTTATGTGGAAACAGGGTCTCACTGAGTTGCTTAGCGCCTCGCCATTGCTGAGGCTGGCTTTGAACTCGCGATTCTCCTGTCTCAGCCTCCCAAAATGCTGAGATTACAGGCGTGTGCCACTGCGCCCGGCTTGAACCAACTCTTTTTTTTTTTTTAGTACTGAGGACTGAACTCAGGGGCACTCGACCACTGAGCCACATCCCCAGCCCTATTTTGTTTTTTTTTTTGTGTAGAGACAGGGTCTCACTGAGTTGCTTAGTGCCTCGCCGTTGCTGAGGCTGGCTTTGAACTCGCAATTCTCCTCACTCAGCCTCCCTAAATGCTGGGATTACAGGCGTGGGCCACCACGCCCGGCTTGAACCAACTCTTGATGGATACACTGAAGCTTATGTCAGACCCGTTCCCACCCCACCCCCTCCCTAACCCACTTCTGGCCTTGCCCCTGTGCTTTCCTCCCTCCTGCCATTCTGTCCTGTCTGCTTTCAGGCCCCCGCTCCTGGCCTTCAGCTGGATGACCTTTGGCTAGGGTCTGTACCTGCCTGGTCCTGTGCTTGTCACCTAAGTAGAACTAACATAGAGCAGGGGCCTGCAGATTTCCCTGTAAAAGTCCAGAGAGCAAATGCTTCAGCTTTAGAGGCCACTGGGTCTCTGAAACTGCTCTGTGGCCGTTTTACCAGGATACCCTAGAGGAGATGCTAGAGAACAGGCAGGGCTTACCACTGGAACTTTAGTTAAGGGGCACTGCAGCTTGAGCTTTATATAATTCTCACCTCTTGAAATATTCTTTTGATTCTTGCCCTCCCACCCCCAACTATTTAAAGTACACAAACCTTCTTTGTTCCTATGCACACAGACAGGCGGCCAGGTTGGATCTGAGTCGTGAGCCACAGTTTGTCTCTGGAGTAGGATGAGAATTGGTTTTGTTCTACCTTGTGCTCAGCCCTGCTCCTTTGGCACTTGGGTATGGGAGGGGCAGGGATGAGGGAGACCCTATTCCTGCCCGGAGAGACTCCAGTTCAAGTATTAGCAGATGAAGTGATTTCTCTGATGGACCCAGAACCCCAGGTGGTGGCTTCAGAACCAAAGGAATAGGATTTGGGGTTCTCCAGTTTCCCCAAAGCCACCATCCACTTGCTCCTCTCCCCACTTCCAGATCTGTATGCAGGACGTAGCTACTGATTGGGCTGCGGAGCTCAACCTGAGGTCACTGGGGACAAATACAAAGGTTTGAGTGTCACTGAGATTGGGAAACCATGTAGGACTTGGCCTGTAGCATGGACTGGTGCCTGATGTGGTGGGTACCAGCCACCTGCAGGTTGAGGTGGCCAGGGGATCCCAGAGCAGCCTCTGGGGTGAGCAGGGCCTTGAGAAATCCTCTCCCATTGTGCACGCAGAGAACCTAAGGTGTGGTGCCTTAGCGAGATCTGAGCAAAGAGCCACAGCTGCTAGGGCTTGAGTGGCACAAGCGTCCTGCATCACGGCTCTGTAGCCCTCAGGTCCATGGCCAAGGCATGTGCAGGGCTAGCTCCTGAGTTGCAAGGGGCATCTGTGCAAGACCTCAGCTTGCATGGATGCCTGCCTCCAAATTTCAAGTCACTTAGTCACGTTGGCTTGGGGTCCTGATCCGCTCTTAGCTTCATCACCCCTTCAAGATTCTGTCTATGAGTAAAGTCACATTCTGAAGTATGGGGGTTTAGACACCAGCACAGGAAGTGAAGGGACTGTCCAGACCTCATTGACTGTGCTAGACCCAGGATTTAGGAGAGTCGCCATCTCCATATGAATGTAGCTTCGTCTGAGTCAGGCAGGATGAGGACCACGAGCCTCCTGTCATTTGTTCCTCCTGATTTCCGGCTCCCCTGGGTAGGATAAACTGCAGTTTGGCATCTGCCAACACCATAAGCTATTGCAAATCAGCGACGAGGAGACTGACAGAGGCTGACACAAAGGCCATTTTCACTGGGCTGTGGGAGAAGACACTGCTTTTTTCAGACTCCTGAGATGTCACCAGAGTCTGCCCTTCGTGGCAGTGCAGTGTGCAATTCCCCCCAAATGCTAGCTAATGGTAGCATTGATGTTTCTTGGAACAAACACGTAAACAGAATTCAGCATGCGCTAGGCTTGATGCTGACTTGATCCACGTGTGTTAAATCGTGTGGTTTTCTGTCTTTTGAGGCCATAAGGACCCAGGGGCCAGATCTTGTGTAGTAGCTGCTTCGTCATGCTCAAGGGAGAGGTAGCCCTTGTCCAGAGACCTTGTGCTTCTGCTTCAGGTGGAGCAGGAGTAGGTGAGAGGGTGGGGCAGGGGCAGCCAGTCCAGTTGGCCCAGCCGGCCCACCCCGAGCTCCACAGCCAGTAGCCCCTCCTTTCCTTCCCAGCACCGAGCTGCCCCATCCTTCTGCGCATGCACCCGTGCTTGCTGAGCCCTTCGGGATACCCTGGCTCAACAACATGGGGTCATGGGGTCCTGGACTCACGGGAAGATATACAGCTCAGCCTCAGGACTCTTTGCCTAGAGAAGCTCATACCTGCCTGAATGAACCACTGGGAAGCCCCAGGGAGCTTGCCAGACCCTCATCTGAAAATGCTGAGCGATCAGAGCTTCGCGCAGCAGTGGAGTGGCTGTGAGCAGGACTGGGGAGGCACGCGCACTTGCCTGGGGACTCCTTACAGCGGGTGCTGGGTGGTATTCGGAGCTGTCCAGCCAGCCATTCTTTTGTGCCTGAGGTGGGAGCTGGGCGGCAGCAGGGTCAGGGTGAGGCCAGCAGAGACGCAGGAGCCTTGCAGAGGTTGTTTTGCTGGGTCTCTTTCTGGGGACCTCTGGTCTGTTCAACCCCTGTGACCATGGTCTCTTGCCCCGTGGAATGGAGAGCTGGCATGGTGGGCTCCTGCAGGTGGCAGCTCCAGGTGTGGACCTCTGGCAGGCTGTGGTCTGAGCCCTGCTATGCTCAGCCTGGGACGGCCAGGAGCTTCATTTAAACAAAACTGGACACTTGCAAGTGACCTCTGTGGGCTTGTGTGGGAGATGCCCTGTGTGAAGGAGGGAGGCTGGTGCCAGCCCAGCTGGTGGTTTCTTGAGGTCCCTGTCACGGATGATACTCAGTCCCTATGGGGCGGTCTGTCCCTCTTCACGGACATGCTGTCCCTGATTTCCTTGTTGGATCAGTAGTTAGGGTGGCACTTTGGGCAGGGCCCCTGTGCTGGCTTCTGGTGTCCCTCATGTAGGACCTGCAGACAGGTGGGTGCAGATGAAGAGTCCCGGTGTGGCGCCTTGTCAAAATGTACCTAGGCCCTAGGGGTTGGGCGTGAAGGACAGGAGGGGCACCAGGCCCTTCAGTGTGCTGGTCTGGTTGATTGGGGCTGTGAACATTTCCACCTCCTCAGCCTGTTGCAGTACTTCTTTTTCTTCCCTTTAGTGTGACCAGGCACCCCACAGGGCCGGCTCTCCACCCGCCTACTGGGTGGACAGGCCTGCTGTCTGTGGGTGCAGGCCCTCCCGCCTCCGCCTGGCCTTCCTTTGGGTGGGAACTGCCATCGTGCTGGGGATGTATTTTTCACACTGTGGCCTTTTGGGGGTATTCATCTACTTGAGTGTCTCGTTCCTGCCCCTTGTGATTCCACACACTGTTATATGTTTAGAAGGCCCGTGGTCATCTAGATAAAGATCCCTAGTGGACTCTTTTCTGTAGCCTCATGAGTGATTCCTTCAGCACTGTCCACACCTGTGCACACCTGGAATTCATTTTCCGTGGGAGGCCTGAGTTGAAGCCCTAAAGAGGAACCGTGTCCTGCATACTAAGCAGCTGCCGGCTTCCTGGGAGTGATCCCTGCCTTCCAGCGGGCTGTGATGCTCTTTATTGCACAGTAAACACCTGAATGGTGCGGGAGTGGCCCTGAGGTAGGAAGTGTCCAGAATGGTCCCAGCTTCCTCTAAAGGCCCAGGGCCTCTATTACTCCCATCTGGAAAGTCAGCCTGCATGCAGGTGGCACTGGGTGGCTTGTGGTGGCCTCCTTCAACTCCGTTGTGTCTTGCTGTTGGGGGTCAAGTACTCTCTGGCTGCTGTGGTCTCTGCAGCTCTGGTTTCACCCCCCCGTCCGAGAAGTCTGCACTTCACCTGTCTGCAAATACAGCTGATGAGATTGTAGGTGGGCAGGTGCCAGGAGGTCAGCAGGGCAGTGGGGGGGCGCAGGCAGAGGAAGCTGCACTCACAGGCCAGGCTCCCTTGGGGGCCTGCTGAAGGGTCCACTGGGATGGCAGCAGGGCAGAGGGAGCAGGACTGTGATGCTGTGGTCTCCGTGAAGGCCCCACAGTGGCTTTGGCCTGGGTGGCCCTTGGGGGTTGTCCTGAGCAAGGCATGGGGTGGGGCAGGCCTTGCAGCCACTGCCTTGGTCACTAGACACAGAATGACTGGGAAGGGGCTTCTGTGACCTTGGTTGTGACCCCTGTCCCTGGAGGCTGGCAGCCAAGGTCCTGCTGCTGGCCGCACTCCAACAGTTGGGCCGGAGAGGGGATCTGGGCGCCACACCATGGGTCTGCCTCGTCCTTGCCCTCAGCTGTGGATGGCTGCGCATCACCATCCTCTGCGTCTGCGCCGCCCTGTCCACAGGCTCCCATCTCTCCCCCTTCCAGCACTCTTCCTCTGCCATCGAAAGCCACGGGCCCTGTGAGCTGGGTGATGCTGACGTGTCCAGGTGAGCTGGTGCCAGGCCTGCTTCCCGGCAGCACCTGGGTCGTGCCCAGGTGTGCAGCCCTGTGGGGAGACAGGCCCCATTTGTGTCTAGAGCAGCTACCAGAGGGAGAAGTGGCTTCCAGAAGCTTCTGTTGACACTACAGGCAACTCTCTCATGGCTCTCTGTCCACATCCTTGGCAGCCCGCAACGTCCCCAGCATGGGAAGGTCAGTTGTCATCCGTGTGGCGGCACCGAAGCTGGCACCTGCGCATTCCCAGAATGGCCCTTTGTTTCTGTTTACTGTCCGTGAATTCCTGCTCTCCTTCTGCCGAGAAACCAGATCTGCAGCTTGTTGTCTCCCGACAGCCAAGGGACAGAGCCCAGGTTGGCTGTCCTTCTGTTTGGACAAAGGGGTTGTTATTCTCTTAATGTAAGAGGTTGTGAGTTTCCTGACGGTGGCACCCAGTGATGAGCAAGCTCCACGTGACCCCACGGTTACAAGGTCACCCTCACTGTCCCTATCTTGGGTGGGGTGCTTTGGGGAGAGCATTTGTTCATCCTTGGAATGCAGTAGCAGGACCTTTTGGGAGGTACGCTGGTTGTGGGGTCCTGGCTGTTTTCCTAGCTGTGCTTGGCCTTTGCTCTCGGCTGGCAGCAGGACCACGGAGCCTCCAGGAATCCCCTGGGTAAGGTTGTCCTGGTGACAGGGCTGCCTTCCTGTGTTCAGAAGCAACAGGAGGCTGCTCACCAGGTGAGGGAGGTGGGACTGCACCCGAGGCTCCTGAGGCCAGGCCCGGGGAGCTAAGCAGCAGCGCTGGGCTGCTCTCTTCCTTCTCAGGCACGTTTGGACTTCAAGCCGTTCCAAATCCAGTGGACAGCTAGGCGAATTCTTTAAGTCCCAGGTGGGCTGTTAAACTGAGGGAGGCTAGAGGGAAGTTTCCAGCTTCTCTCCCCGTCTTCTGTGTCGCGTTTTCTAGCGTCCACTTGTTCACTGGTGTGGAGAGGGGGTGCTGGGGTCTGCAGGTTCCCTGCGGGGCCTTTAGTGGGGCGGTGAGGGAATTCAGGGCTCCAGACCTGAGGCCCCGGAGGCCCCAGCCCTTCCCCTGCAGGCACGGGCTGTGTGGGCTGTGGCCAGCCTGGGGAGGACCCTCATTCCTAGCATTCCTCTGGCCTGGCGGTACTGCTCAGAGAGCGGGGTTTCTTGAGTGGGTGCCGGGCTGGCTCCTCTCTGGAGACAGCAGCGGGCTGTGCAGCAGGACTCCATCAGCCCCCTGTGACTCACCTCTCTGCACTTCGGGTTGGGGTGTAGCTTGGCCCAGCGGGCCGTCCCCAGCGGTGCAAGAGAGGCTGACAGAGGGAGGGCTCCTCTCTGGCTCCAGCACTTCCCTGGGTGGCATTTATGTGGTTTGCTTTCTCTGGCGTTCTGCCAGCAAGATGTCTGGGAAGAGGAAGCTGCAGGACAGGGCTGAGCTCTGCCACCTTGAATCTGAGCCAGAGTGGTGCCCACAGGTCTCCATCCTGGGCGAGGGGCTTCCTGGGAGTCTACCCAGGGAGGCTTGCCTTTGCTGCCCCGAGACAGCAGGGGGACCGGAGGTCACCCGTGATGATGCGTCCCTGGGTGAAGTACGGGGTGGATACCGGTCATCACGGTGTCTTGAAAGACCATCTGCTGTGACTCTTGGGGCCACTTTTTGTGCCCTGCCCCAACATGAATTCAGTGTGTTCTTGGTGCTAATTAGAATTCACACCCTGATCGGCCCGAAGGTCATGGTGTGGCAGTTTCCCAGGCTCTCCTGTGCCCACATCTGCAGGTGCCTAGCTGTGGTTTGGACATCTTCCTTGCAGCGAGGGTCCATGGGCTTTGCCTGGTGCCGATGCTGCTGTGCCCACTGTAGGTCCCTGTGACACTCACAGATGCTGCTGCCGGGGTGGGGCACAGTGAGGGAGTGGAGTGCTTTCCAAGAGCTCTGTCCCTGAGGTAGTGAAGGGCACAGCTGGCAGGGGCACCAGCCACCGGACAGGGGCAGCCGGTGGGATGCCGAGGCTCTGGAAGACCTGACTTCCCTGATACTCTGAGGACGAGCTCGCTCTGGGGACGAGTTCCCGCCCGTGGCCACTTCAGTGACAACCCACTGCTCAGGCCCTTGACCATCCTGCCCGCCCTGTCCATCTTAGAGGCAAGGAAAGGAGCCTCCAGGACCTCAGGGTGCCTGCAGTTCACCAAGTTGCCCCAAGCCATCCCTGCCTGCCCCCTTAACTGGTTCCTGGGCTGGAGGGCAGGTTCTGTGCCCCAGATTCCCACGCCAGCCAGTGGAAGGAAGTAGCCACAACATGGACCACATAGGGGTGAAAAAAACAGGTGAAGTTTTGGGCTGGGGCTGGGGCTCAGCAGTAGAGCGCTTTCCTCGCATGCGTGAGGCCCTGGGTTCGATCCTCAGCACCACATACAAAGCAATAAAATAAAGACATTGTGTCCATCCACAACTAAAAAAAAAAAAAATTTAAAAAAAAAACAGGTGAAGTTTTTTGTTTTTGTTTTTTTATTGGAACAGTGGGTTTATTTGAAAGTCAAGAATGCTGTTAAGAAGTGGGGTGAGTAGTCTTAAAGGAGCCCATGGCAGGTGAGCTCATCTGTTTTCCCTGGCCAGACACCTCCTGCCTGGACCTTGTGGAGAGGTACTGACCAATTCTTAGTCTGTATTATAGTTGGGCTCTCGAGTGTCTCCTGCAGGCCCGAGTGCTGAAGGCTTGGTCCCAGCCCTGGTGCTGTTGAGGGGGTGGAGCCTAGTGGGAAGCAGTTAGGTCCCGGGAGGTGTGTCCTGGAAGGGAGTATGGGGACCTCAGCCCTGCCTGTCTTCTGCTGTGACATGCCATGCAGCTACAGGGTAGAACAACAGAGCCAGCAAACTAAGGCCTGAGACTGGGAACCAAAATAAACCTTTCGCTTATTAACTTGATTATCTGAGGTATTTTGCCACAGTGACGGAAAGGTGACCATATATTCTGGATTCAGCAGCCAGTCTTCAGATGTGGGGGATCTCCACACTTTCCTAGTGTTTGTTGGTTTTGAGATGCGTCACATAACATCACTTAACTTTGGAGTGTGCAAATCAGTCACATGTGGAGGTCTCCAGTGCTGTGCCTCACCCTCCCAGAGTTTCAAACCCCTTCATCACCCTGGAAGAACGTTCCTGTCACCCCTGTCAAACCCTGGGCAGCCACTATTTGGTTTACCCTTGAATTTTGACTTGGGTCAAATTGTAGGCACTAAGATCTGTCTGTAGGTCGTTCCTGGCTGTCAGATGCCACCCCGGCCTCCTGGACTGTCTCCAGCAGGTGACCTATGGATGTTGATTCTGTGCCTGTGGATGCTGCATGGGCTTCTCTGGGTCAGGCCCACCCTGGTAGTTACCAGCAGATGACCCAAGAGCAGGGCCATGCCATAGCAGAACTGGAGGTAGTGCTCAGTCCCTTTCAAGACCCCTGCATTGAAATGTCAGTGGAGTCTACACTGGCTCAGGGAGTAAAGGGTGACAGATGTAGCAGCCAGCCAATCAGAGGAGCAAGAAGCCTGAGCCAGCCGGGCATTGGAATAAAACCGCCCTCTGTCCTTCAAAGGCTCCCACTTTAATGCCATTGCCCGCCTGCCTTCTGGCCCTCCGACAGGCATGGGTGAGGACAGGCGCACACTCAGACGTGCGAGAGGTTTTGGGGATACAAGGTGAGTGGAAGAGGATCCCCTATTGTTTATTTCCAGAGCCTTGGGCTGTCTTGTAGCTGCCTGGACTTCCAAGACCCCTCCAGCCTAATCCAGAGGCTCTCGCCCCCTGTCTCTGGCCCCGTCTTCCCACTTTGCTCTTCATTACTGGGGTGGACGGAGCAGATTGCCAATTTGGAAGAGGTCATCCTGGGCGCACGGGCGAGGCTGTGTCCAGGACTGCGCACTTCCCGTCCTCTCTGCATCGTTTACAATACCCAGGACGGTAGCTGTGCTCTGTGACCGGGTGTCACCCTGGATTCTTCAGGGAATAATGACCAGGAAAATACCCACACACGAACAGCACAGGTGCAGGATCTTTTTCAAAATATTTTGAGCTGTGGTTGGTTGAACCCATGGGTGTGATCCGAAAAGTATCAATAGAGTGCCGGGTGTTGTGGCGCACGCCTGTAATCTCAGCACCTCGGGAGGCTGAGGCAGGAGAATCATGAGTTCAGCCTCAGCAATGGCGAGGTGCTAAGCAACTCAGTGAGACCCTGTCTCTACATAAAACACAAAATAGGTCTGGGGATGTGGTTCATGGTTGAGTGCCCCTGAGTTCAATTCCCGGTACACCCCCTCCAAAAAAAAGAAATATATCGATGGAAAGAACTTAAAATGTTGGCCTTCTTTTCCAAGTTTAGAGAAGTTTCTGTTTTGGCCACAATCGCCTTTTGCATAAGTCAGTTTCCCTGGACCTTGGTTTCACTGTCTGTAAGCATGGAGTTGGTGTCTCCGAAGGTTCTGAGATGGAAAGAGAATCAAACAGTGTGCACAGACTTGCTCAAGAAGAGGAGGTGGGGTATTTACTGGAGGTTCAGAGCCCCAAGTTTCTGGGAACCAGACTTTGAGAAGTGAAGCTGCGCTGCAGGAGCTTCTTGTTCCCCTCACCTGTGTATCCAGCCCTGTCACCTGGCCTCTGGTGCTCACCCAGCATGCACCAGGGATGTTCACCAGCTGCCAATCAGCAGACCTTTGCAGGGCTTGCCCACGGGCTGTTTTGGAGCTTCTTGGTTCTCAGAAGGAGCTGTCTGGGCCCATTCGCCATTTTGAGCCTATTGCTGCTCCATCAGGGGAGGGACAGGCCCTCAGGGGCCTCTAGAATGGAGGTATTCCTGGGGAGGTGTGTCTGGGCCAGGTGCCCCCAGGGAATTGAGGAGGGGGCACGCATCTGTCCTCACTTGTGCTTAAACATGAGGTTCCTGTCCCCTTTCCACGTTCCCTGCTGTCCTTCAGAGCTCGACCCCTCCCCATCACTTTGAGCAAGTTCTTTATTCTCTTTGGGCCTCAGCCGGTTATTGAGGGCCCCAGGCAGCCATGCGTGCCTTCTCTGTGAGCGTGGTGTTGCCGGACTGAGGGTATGAGTAGTCCAGTTCCTGACCTGTTGATCCATGCTTTCCCATGCCAGCTGCCCTTTTGGTCCCAACTGTCACCAGAGTCAGAGAAGGGATTAACATGATCCGTTGGCCAGAGTCAGGACCTTGGGACCTCTCTTTCTAAGAGGTGAGCCACTGGCCTCTGGGGAAGGCTTGGTTAGCAGGAAGGGGCAAAGCTGGATCTTGGGGTCATGTCAGGGTGGTTTCGTGTGAGCCATTGGCACAGGGCTCTTGACTGCAGAGCTCATGCCCCCATGCTTCTGGAGGCCCACAGTTCATGTGCCAGAAAGGACTCCAGAGGCCACCAGGCCAAGCTCTGCACTGGGCAGAGGAGGAGGCCAAAACTCAAGGCCAGTGGCTCATGTGAGGTCTTGCTGTGACTTCCTGGTACTGCCCACCAGGCCGGAGCGGCTCCCTGCTGTCACCCAGTGTGGGGTTGTGTGGCTCAGCACTTGGGTTTACGCCCAGCACCTTGACTACTTGTTGCCAGGGGTCACCTTGTTTTTGTCCCCCTTCCACTCCCTCTCAAAATCCCCAGGCGGCCCTGGACTTTGTTCTTGGTAAACACAGCTTGGCCCTTTCCCTTCTTCCTTTGTCCTGGCCCACGGTCCCATCGTCCCATGGACACACTGCTCCCTTCTGTGTGAGCCTCTCCTAGGCTGCAGCCGCTAATGAAGTGTAAAAAGCACTGGCAGAGGCTCTGGGTTGATGGAGGGTCTTGATGGAGCTCCACGAAACCCTGGACTGGGCTTTGGTCATTGAACATCATTTTTATCACTAACAGAACAGGCGTGGGTATCCTGGACTCTTGACCCCCTGCACTATCCTTCCAGAGGGTCCATGAAGCCCCTGAAGTTAAGCACCAACCTTTACAGGTGCCGCATTTGCAACATGGCTGGCCAGAGCCTCGGTCAGATCCTTCCGGTATTTGCAGCCTCCAAGGTAATAGCAGCTGCCTGGGAAGAGGGCCCAAGACAAGCCCATCCAACTTGGAGATAAGATAAGCTGGAGTGGCCTCTGGGAGGAACAGTGACTCCCCTAGCTGCAGTGCTCGGTGAAAGACATCAGGGCAGTGGTGCCAGACCCCCGTGTGATTCCATTGCTCTGATGTTTGTTACGTCCAGGTAGTGTTGGCTTGCTTACAGAGGGGAACAGCTGCCTTATGAAAATTGCCCATGGAGCTTGTTGAACTTGGGCCTACTCTGAACAACACTTGGAAGGTGAAGGGCTTAATATAAACCAGGGCAGGTCCAGGTTGCTACAAGGTGGTCAGTGGACACAAGTGGCTGGAGAGAGGTGTCCTCCTGAGTTGTTTGGGATCCTGGGTGCTTGGGTGCTAATGTGGATTTGAAGAGGAATTATGTAACGATGCCCAAAGTAGGGTGGGTTTTACATGATGTGATTTGGGTGTCGTCAGTGCTTGAGAGAGCATCAGGTACCGTCCAGTGTTGGAAGAACTCTTCTGCAGGTGAGTTTTATATTTAAATTTGCACAGCGATTGGCAGTTTGCAAAGCTCTCCTGGCTTGATCTTGATCTTCTCAAGGACAGGTGGGTATCACTAGAGGCCTCGTTTTACAGATGAAGTGTGCTTCTGAGAGCTGAACAGCCGTGAATCCAAGGTGGCATGCTGGCAGGGAATGGCCCAGATGGAGTCCTCTGATCTCAGCACCAAGGTCCCCAGGTTACCTATGGGCTCCAGAAAGGACTCCAGATGACTCAGATGATGGAAGGCCGGGAAAGGCTCTAGCATTGCCCAGCAGAGAAGGGAGTTGCCTGTAGAAGCAGAACCAGGGAGGGCCTGCAGCAGCCTCCCGTCAGAACCGGAACACCAGGTTCCCAGATGGCTTTGATCTCTTGGTTTCAAAAGACTGAGTTTAACTTGAGCCTGGGGGTGTAGATATTTGCCCACAGGCATCTGCATGCAAGGTGCTATAAAACAGTTTGCATAGCTGAGTTTCTACAGGAATTCTTAGATACCTCACACAAGTAGGCTTCATACTGAGTGGGCCTGGGCTCCCTGGGAAGGGCCATTTCCTTGTGCAGTGGGTTTACCCTGCCTTCAGGCCTTCCTGAAGTTGGTCAAGGACACTCCAGGTACTGGAGCCAGCTCTGCTGTGGGAACTGTCCTTTAGCTGGGCGCTGGTTCTCAAATACCAGATCCTGGGGTGGATTTGTATCCTACACACCTGGGCCCTTGAGGCCAGGGACCAGTTTATTAACTGAACAGAATCCTCCGGGCAGATTGGGGGGGCAGCATGGGAGCAGAAAGGGTCATCAGCACGACGGGGCTGCTGCTTGTCCTTGCTGAGCAGATGGCCCCTTTCTTGGGTAAGGGAGTCTTCACCCCGACTCTGGAGGTAAACTGAGTGGGTCTGGGTTCAAATCTCCAGGACTCACAGCTGCAAGTCCTTGCTGACTGAGCTCTGCTCTGCCATAGTTTGCTCATCTGTAAAATGGGAATGATAAATGTTACTATTGGGGTGTCCACTTGGGATCTAGGTTCTTTGTGTTCCGAACAAAGAATTAAGCAGAAGTAACAGATGTATTGAAGGGGAATTTGAAAGTAGCACTGTGTCAGGTAGGTGGGGAGGTCTCTTTCCCATACAGACCAGATTGAAGACCTCACCCATTTATTGCTGTTGCCTCCTCATGGTGCCTGATTAGAGCACTGTCCAGTTCTCCCTGCTGGGCCTTCTAGCATGCAGAACCTGCCGCAGGGGTTATCATGGGCAGAGTCCTCCGCTGCGGGTTGTCATGGTGATGGGACCTGATGTAATCGGGGACACGATGACTCCTCTCCCTGTCTTGTTGTCCATCGGCATTTTTCTTATACCCTAACCCGTCGCCATCTTGACGTCCCTGAGCTCCCTTCTGGCAAGCACATCTCTGACGGGAGCCTTCACGGCGAGTTCATGAGGAACCCCACAGCACTAAACCCGCAGTGACGTGGCAAGCTGCAGGCTGCAGGCGCCACCTGTCTGCACCTAGGTGCCCCTAGGGCTAGGGCCCTAGCTGTGTTTGAGGCACCCCACCTGTTTAGTGGGTTGTCTTGACAAGGGCCCAGAGTCCCCGGCAGCTGCCCCTGCCTGGGGTATGGCTGCAGAGGGGCCACCAGGTTCTGCGGCTCAGTCAGCGGCTCTGACCCATGACATCTTCCTGGTGCTGACGTAGGTGAAGTTTGGCTCTACTTCTGGCTTGTGGCTTGTCTCTTTGCAGGACCGGCTGGCTCAGCTCCCAACTGTACAGGTGTTCTTTCTGTCGTTGGGTGGTGTATCCCTGGTAACAGAGCATGCTCTGATGTGCACCATTTTTAAATTAAGGCGTCTTTTCCGACTGCCCTCCCTGCACATACATGATGTTTTAGCCCCAGCTGTTCCTGAAGGGCACATTCTTAGGCATGTCACTGCCTGGACAGCCTCAGTGCTCCTGTGCCTCTTGACCACCTCCCATTGCTGTTTTTATTCTTTCTCTTGTGATGCTGAGGGTGGAACAGGCCTTGCACATGCTAAGCAAGCATCTGAGATACCTCCCCACCCTGCAAGTGACTTTGTTGCTTTACAGAGTTTGCTATTAAAATTTTGTTGAGGTGAAGTTGCCATGATAATGAGCCATTTCAGTGTCACCGCTCAGCAGTGTTCAGGATATCCAGGGTCATGTACTGCCCCCTCCTGTCTATCTCCAGACACCTCACCAACCCGGAGGGCCCCTTAGGCAGCCACTCCCCTCCCCGCCGCCTGCCTCCTGGCAGGGCTGATCTTTCCCATCCTCCCCATCTCTGGGTTTCCTGTTCTACATGCTCCGTAGGCTCATGGTCCCCAGGTAGGGTGGCTTGACCTATCCATCCACACTTCCTGGTGGGTTTATCAGGACACGGCACCACCGTGAGATGTGGAGCGTCTGCACTTGGGATGGTTTCACTTCTGCTCCTGGCTTACAGTGGGTGTTGCAGGACCTCAAGGGACACCTGTAAGTCCAACGGCGCAGGTGGGGCCTGTCACCAGTGCCTCCCGGTTCTAGGCGTAAGGTTCACCACGTGGCGCTCATCAGAACTGCATCCTTTTCGTGGCTGTGTGCTCTTCCTCTGTCAGGGTAGCCCACCTTCTGGCTGGACCCCGGGTTGCTGTCCCCTGTGGCTAACCTGAAGAGTGTTACTGGGATCGGTTGTGTTCTGATGTTCTGATCTTATTCTAAGAGCCAGCTAGTTTCCAAGTTCCCGGCTTGTCACCCTGCATGACCACACAGGGCCCTGTGTTTGGTGTGCCCTGCAGACTCACCTGTGTGTTGACACAGAAATGCCAGGAAGTGGAGAGGCCGGCCACGTGTCGAGGCGTGCCCCTGCACCACCCGCGCCAGGGTAGCCAGCTGGCTGCTGTGGGAAGCAGCCTCCTGGGCCTCCGGGCTACTGGTGGAGGGAGGAGGGAGCCAGGGTAGCCTGCTAAAGCGATGCCTGTGGCGACGCTGTTCCCTGCACCGGGGGCCCATCTTTGGGTTCCAGTGCTGCCTGCTCCTTGCCTCTCCCCACCGTCACTTTTCCCAGGGAGTCCTGCATCTACCCCTTCTAAGTTGTCCCTTTCCTTTGGGATCCTGTCTTCTCCCCACCCAGGGAACATCCAGGAATCACTGCCAGTTCCTGGAGCCGGCCGGCTGATGTGGGCACGGCCCAGGGTGGCTCCAGTGCTGCCTCTGCCTTTCTGGGATTCAGGCTTTGGAGGCTGACACACACCTTACAAAGTGCGGGAGGCTGGAAGGGGTATCGGTGAGCTGGCTTGCAGAGGGCGAGCCATCAAGGACCAGCCCGCGCTGCGCCCCTCCCTCACGCCAGGCTGCTGTCAGCTCCCGCAGTTGGAATCCCACTGTCCAGTCACCCTCTGTTCCTGGCGTGAAGGCGCCTTGGTGGTGGCTCGGACCCCTGGGAGGACCAGGACAGGCCTGTCCCCTGCAGCTGTTGTCCCAGCCCTCTGGCTCCACCGCTAATCCTGGGCTGCAGCCACCTGTCCTGGCCCTGGAGCTGGGCGGGGGCACTGAGAGTAGAGCCACTGAGCACACAGTGCCCATGGTGGCCGCCGGCCTCCTGTCCATGGTGGCAGACAGAGAGGGACAGCAGTGGAGAGGGGAGCTGGCATGCTGTCCCTGTCCTCTTCTGCCTGGTTCAGCAGCTTGTCACTTTCCAGCTTTGTGGCAGGGATGGCTGTGTTCAGAAAGTCTCAGAGGGCTGCTTGCTGTGGGGAGCCATTCTGGGGTGGTGTGACCAGGACTCAGGCCCCCAGGAGAATTCCCTGCAAGGAGACAGGCAGAGCACAAGTGGGTGCTTGGGCCTTTACACATCCAGGCAGGCAGAAAAGAGAGCTTCCCAAGGAGAGTGGGGAGGGAGGACACACCTGGGTGCTGGGAACACCTGTGAGAGGTGCCCTCAAAAGCCAGCTACAGAGAAAGGGGAGAGGACCCCTGCATGAGCAGGAGGCTGGGAGGTCCTGGGAGGCTCACCCAGGACAGCACCTGCAGGGTGGGGCGCTCTGTGGGCCTCCTCTCAGCCTCAGTGAGTCCTGAGTTGTGAGCTCTTCTAGGGCAGGTGGGGAGGGAGGAC
Organism: Xerus rutilus; assembly: GCA_028644305.1. Taxonomy (NCBI): domain Eukaryota; kingdom Metazoa; phylum Chordata; class Mammalia; order Rodentia; family Sciuridae; genus Xerus; species Xerus rutilus. The sequence goes on along the minus strand of CM053402.1, from coordinate 156,156,778 downwards.
AGCCACTGGCTGGCGCAGGATGTTTACACCCTGGAAGGAATGTGGCTCCCCACCCAGCTGGCCTGGCCCACCGGGTGCTGCGGGGATTGTCTGCTGCTAGCACCGAACTCTGCCATGAGGCCAGAGAGAAGGTTCCAGAAAGAACCAGCCAGAAGTGTGGTGTGAACCAAGACGGGTACAGCTGGGGCTGGAGCCCTGGAGGAGAACGCTTTCTTCCTTGGTCCCTTTCTTACCTGTAAAAAGAATAATGTTCCTTAGGTGTTCTGAGTGGGAGCCGACTTCTCCAGGTTGCCCTAGGCTGGCTGTACCCTCTGGCTCCCGTCACTGGGGCCCCTTCCCTTCTGTAAGAACTGTGAGGAAAACTAGCATGAGGTAGCACCCAGCACAGGCCCCGGACCCTTTCTCCTGGTGGGAAACCCAGTAGTAGGTTGCCATCTGTCCGTCTCGGCCTCAGTGAAAGGCCAGTGATTGACACGGGGATTTCTAGTGATGCTAGATCTTGAGATGAAGAAATGGGCCTGTGGCCTGACTGTCCTGTTAGCTCTATGCATCCGCACAGACCCGTGCCTGAGGGCAGGTGGAGGGATATGGAGGCATTTGCACCAGGTTTCTTCATAGCTCAGTTTCATCCTCACAGCTGCCTTGGGTAGGGTTTGTGTAAAGCAGCCACTTCCTGGGCTCTGTGGGGCTGTTACTAAGGGCGAGCACTCCTGTGGTATGACTGGCCCCAGAGGTCCTGCAGAGGACATCCAGCCTCCACAAGCACTTCCCCTCCCCCAGCAGTCAGCCCACTGCCTGAGGTTCTCTCAAAGCCTAAGCCTCTAGCCACCAGCCTCCTCACACCCAGCACAGATACCTCTGTAACCCCCTCTCCCGGCCTCCGCAACTCCTACCTGTGTGGTCTTCCCACTGAGGGTGGGCGCAATGTGGGGGTGAGTCTGAAGTCCAGGTAGTAGGCCCTGGAGCAACCTGTTCTGACACACTGTAGCTGGAAGACAGTGGACAAATGGCGTGGCTTTTCCATACCTCAGTGTCCTCAGCTGTCAGGCAGCTGGGGTGTTTGAATGAATTAACACCGACCACACCCAGTGCCCAAAACAGTTTCCTAAGATTGCTTGCCAGAGTTGACCCTGTCTCAAGTTAAAAACCTAGGGATTCAGTCAGCCACAGAGAAAATATTAAAAAACACCTGTGTACTCTGAACATGTTCAGACCCTTTTTCTTGAGGTTATACGCTAAACAATGCAGCGTGACCCTTTACGCAGCATTTACATTGTGTTAGGCATCGTGAGTAACTGGAGTGGATTTGAAGGGCATGGGAGGGTGTGCAGGTTACATGCAGGCTCTGCCCTTTGTATGTATGCAAGCTGATGTATCAGGGGAGACCTGGAGCCTCTATCCAGGGACCGCTGGACCAGGCTGGGTGATTCTAGGCAGCAGCCATGTTTTCTTAGTCTGGAGGCTTCAGGCCTGAAACGAGGATGTCCACAGGGCCCTGCTCCCTCCAGAGCCTCCAGGAGAGGGTGCTTCTCGCCCCTTCCTAGCTGCTGGGGTTGGGGTTGGGGGTGGCCCTGGCCTTCCTGGGCTTGCACTACGTCACAGAAGTTATGCCAGTTTCTGTCTCCACGGTCACATGGCCATCTTGTGTCTGTGTCTAAACTTCCCTCCTAAAAGGACACCAGCGATTGGATTTAGGGCCTGCCCTGATTCAGGATTCATCTTAACATGACCGCATCTGCAAAGACCCTGTTTCCAGATACCACCACGTTCACAGGCATGGGTGAGGACTTGGACGTAGCTTTGAGGGGCACAGTCCAGCCCCCCAAACAGTGGCTGTGGTGGTTTGTCCCCAGTGTCTGGTCCCTCTCGGCTCAGGCCGTGGCCTTTCGCGTGTCTGTGAGCTGCTCAGAGCAGTGGCCTGGCTTTCCTCCATGTTCCTGGCGAATGCTGGGTATCCCGTATCAACTCAGGGAGCCCCACCTCTGGCAGCCCGAGGTTTTAGGACCCAGGCTGCACTAGGCAGAGGTGAGGCCTCGGAGGCCCGGCCGGCATGGGAGGGGCCCTGCCTAGAGGCTAGGGCCAGGGAACTGGAGGGGGATGCAGTCCTTGAAGACCCAGAGCTTGTGATATGGCCAGAGAGACGGGCCAGAAAATCAGCAGTTGCATTGAAGTGATTAGACCCTGTTCCACTGGGAGCACGGGACATCAGAGCTGTGACCACAGACTTGGCATCACCTCAGAGCAGAGCAGCTGGTGGGTTTAAAATGTCTGGGAACCTGGCAATCTCCCTTCTGCAGCATGGGTGTCACGGGGCACTGGCCACTGCTCATACCACCCTGTGGACAGCTGACCGAGCAGAGACAGGAAGGGCCCTGGACCTGAGTGGACAGGTCCCTGGGGTCCCTCCTGCATTCAGCACAGGTCAGTGTTTGATGGCCTCAGAGGGACCCAGAGTCTTCAGCAGACAGCTCTGTGTGCACTGGTGACACAGTGGTGGTTGGGGACGCAGGCAGGGCTGGAGGGGACACCTGGGCCTTGGCTGTCTCCCTCCTGTTCTCCTGTTCCCATGAGCTGAGCCTGCACCCCCAGGGCTGACCAGGGACCTCTCCCTGCTGTGCTGTGAGCGAGGCTCTTCCTCCGCCTGCCTGCGCCCAGGCAGCCCCCAGGCCCCTCCTGAGCCCAGCCACTCTCACAGGTCCCTGCTGGCCACACGCATCCCTGACCCTCTCCACCTTCTGAGGCCTGCCTGGCTCCCTTGTGCCTTGCCTTTTGCCCAGTCTAATCCCCCTGCAGTCAGGACAAGGAGGACACTAATTCTAATCGCACCGAGGGCAGGTGAGAGCCAGGGCCCACACCAGGCTGGGCTGAGGCGGGAGCACGCTGCAGGCCCTGGAGCCTCCGCCTGGCATCTCAGGCCGCACGGCGTCGTGGGGAAAGACAGCGTGCATCTGCATGTGACAGACGCTTCCAGGCAGCTTTCCCCTTCCTTGGTATCTTTCCAGAATTGCTGTCTCTTGATTCAGTAAAGGTGAGGCTCGGTTCATGCCAGATGATGTGGTAAGACCCTAGCAGGGCGTGTCTGGCCGTGGGGCAGGGATGAGGTCTTCCGCCCACTGTCCTCGTGGCTCTCTCCCTGGGTGCAGGACTTTTCTCCGGCCTGCCGCTCCCTGTGCGGGTCTGTGTCAGGTTGTAGCACATGCACCTTCGCTGGAAATGCCGGTTTTGGTCTTGGTTGGTGCATGTGCTGCTGGGGACTGGCCGGCCCACCAGAATAACCTCGGTTTTCCGCCAGGATCCCAGAAGAAGAGCTTCCCTGGTTGTGCCCCTGGTGCCTAAGGGGCTCCACCGTCTTGTCCTGTTCTGCACCTGCCCTGCGGGCTTCTCATGGTGTGAGCGAGCCACGGAGCTGTCGTCTTGTAGGCCCTGGTTATTGGTACCATTAAGAAACGTTTTGCCTGGCTCTCGAGGCAGCTGAGCGAGCATTTTTAACTCGCACTCTCTGGGTCCCGAGGTGTAATTACCGGTTGCCTGGCAGCCTGGACTCATTCCTCAGGAATGTGTGGGCAGCAGGCCTGGGTGGAGGCGTGCGGTTTTGGATCCAAGGAGCGTGTGTTTAGAAAGTGTAGGGCAGGGTGAAGTTGGCCCTAGGTCTAGAGTCTCAGTCCTATTAGATGTGACCAGAAGGGACGAGGAGATGCATACTGGGAGCAGGGGCCACCCAGCCAGGGGGAGCGGTGTCCAAACCCAGCATTTGACAGGGCAAGCTGGCCTCCCCGGCCTGCCCGGACCCAGTCTCACCATGGTCTCTTAGTGGTGAGAGCTGAGAGGGTCCCTGGGTGATGTCAGGTCGGGTGCCCACCGTGCACTGACAGACCAAGGTGACTGCAGCATCGCCAGGCCAGCACCCTGTTGGATGTGTGAACCTTTGCTGAACAAACCCCGGCAGCTCGCAGCGCGCTGCAGACTGTATGGCTCGACAAGCACGGTCCCTCTCCCACAACTCTGAGGCCTGAGGTCCAAAACCAGGATGACAAAGTTGGCCCCTGGAGGCTGGAGGCAGAAGCTGCCCATCCTGTCTCCAGCCTCTGGCACGGGCACCCCTTGGTGTGCAGTCAGCCACCTTCTCACTGTGACTTCACACCGTCATCCCTCTGTGCATGTTATGTCCACATTTTCTTCCTTATAAACAAGGATGGTGGTCATGCTGGGTGAGTGGCCACCCTAGTGGTCTCATCTTAACATGGTCACCGGCAGAGACCCCATTTCCAAGTAAGATCGTGTTTACAGCCTGGGGGCTCAGGCCTTCAGCGTCTTCTGGGGCTGGGGGCACATCTGGCTCCTCACTGTTAGTCTTCCTGGCCGGTGGCAGTTAGGCTGGCGACAGTGCCGTCACAGCACCACTTGCTTGCCATCCTTATGGCTGCACCCCTGGGTGGGTCCTAGATGGCTCAGATGAGTGGAGAGGGGTGCAGTGGGTGTCCTGAAATGGTCACCGCACCCAGCCTGCCGTGCTGGAGCTGTAAAAGGAGGTGGCACTTAGGAAAGATTCGTGGCTGAGAAACACGCTTACTTGTCGAAACCCTGAGTGGATGGAGGCACACAGACAGGGCTAGAGGAGAAAGCGAGCTCTGCTGACCACTCAAGGTCGTGCCTGGTGGCCAGGCACGCCCTCCGCATTTTATCCCTCAGAGCACGAGGTCCCTGCCCTGGCTCCTCATTGCTGGGTGCTGTGGGGTGCAGTCCTCCTGTCCCTCGCCTAGGCTTTACTGTCTCCTGTTGAGCTGTCTAAAGAAATGCACCTTTGTCCCCACTTCCCTTTGTTCTCTTGGGGGGAGGTCTTTTGGGGGTGAGTGGGTGTTGGCCAGTGGTCAGTTTATCTCTGTTGGTCAGGTGGCCCTTCTTCTTTCCTCCTGTTTGTCAAGGGGCTGTGAATTTCACGCTCAGGTGTTAGCTGCCTGTGGCTCTCCATCCCAGCCTGCCCTCCAGCTGACCTTCTTACGCTTTTACATATGAGGTTAAATACTGTATTCTGAAAATGGAGCACCGTAGAAAAATTAGGCTGCCCCCTTTCATGAGGCACCTGTGAACCCAGCTTGGCTCCATCCTTGGCATTGCAGAGCACTCTGGTGCCGCTGGAGTGCAGGAGGGCTGGTGAAGTACCCGTGTAACCAACTGCACACACCTGGAGCGCCTGTGGAGGGAAAGCATGGGGCCCAGGCGTGAGCCGGTCCTGCTCAAAGACAGAGCGCCCGGTCTGTGGACAGCTCGCTGGTTCTGTCCCTCCACCTGGTGGATAAGAGCTGTGGGGCACATGGGCCAGGCCTCCCCAGCTGCCGCTGGCTGAGAGCTGTCGAGCTTGGCCTTGCTGCAGAGAGCATGGGCCAGTGCTCGCTGCTACCCTGGGCGTCTCCTCAGGGTCATCCTTGGGAATGCAGGGAGGTTTGAGTCCAGTCTCGGTCCAGAGAACTTTCTGTGAGCCCATGTAAGCCACGTAGGCCACTCTGGCAGGTAAGGAAGGGGCAGCAGAGGAGCTGGCAATGGCTTCTTGAGGTGTTCAGGTGGGAGCCAAGAGGATGGGGTGGGGGGCCTGAAAACACAAATGTGTCCATCAGAGGAGACCCGGTGGTCTAAGGTGTGGAGTAAAGCTCCGACCACACCCAGAACTCAGGTGTAGTCTGTCTCTAGTGCGTTGCCCGTCAAGGTGGCTCTCCAGGATGGTTCCGTGCTCTGGAATCCTGTGTCTGAGTGACCCAGCACAGCAGGACAGGGAGAGTGCAGAGGGTGGTGCAGGGATGGGGGACACAGTTGCCTGGGATGCAGCTCAAACTCCATTAGTGGTTCATATGTGGCCATTCCCCGTCATCACAGCAAGGGTCGGGCAGGGCTGGGACACCCAGTAGGCGAAGGCCAGAGCAGTTACTGATCACTTTGCTGCCGCACACGGGACAGCTGCCACAGCAAACAAGTGCCCTGGCCCCGAGTGTTCTCTAGGTCGCTGGCGCACCAGCCCTAGCTGCAGTCGTGCCAAGGCCGCTACCTGGACCTGCAGGCAGGAGGAAGAGGAAGGAGTCGGGAGCCCAGGAATGTCCTCTGGGCTCAGAAGCTGCAGGGCCTGGAGACGGGGAGGCCTTGGTGGAGGAGGTCTTTGCAGAGGAGGCCCTGGGCCCAGAGGAGCATGCGTGGCAGACATCACCACGGGGCAGAGGCCTGAGCTAAACTCTGACACCCTGAGGAGTGGAAGTGAGCACCCCTGTTCTGCTCTTGTGTTTGGAAGGCCGGGGACTCCCTCCGGATTGCTTGCACGTCCATTCCAGCTGCCACGAAATGTCTGTCATGTTGGGAGAGGGAGCGGCCTGCTCTGACCCCGGGTTTCAGGGTGCAGACAGGGCAGACCTGGCTGCCCTCAGCTCCTTCAGGCCCGGCACTGGGGGCATGGGCAGACATCCATCCACCCCCAGCCTAAAGCACATCGACCTTAGAATAGCTAGGAAACACATGGAGGATTCAAGGTGATAGGAAAACCACCCGGACAGCCGGGGCTCGCCTCCTGTGCCTAGTTTGTTTTCCCTCCTTTTTTGGTGGGCGAGGTGTGTATATGTATCCTCCTCAAGTAGTTCAAAAAGAATACCCAGGCCCTGCTGCGGTACTGGTGGGTGAATGCCATGCCTGTGCCGTTCATACCTTTCTGTGCTAACACACCCTCTTGCGGCACCTGCCAGCCATTTCCTGGCTTCTCATCTGTGTAGGATTTCTTAACGGTGTCCACACCCCCACTGGGTACCACGATTATTGATGTGCGGCCTCTTTCTTAGGCTGGATGGCTGAACACAGCTTCTGTCCCTGTGCAGGCGGGTGCTGGCCAGCCTGCACTCTGAGCAGGTGCTGGGGTCAGCCCCTCTTACCTTCCCGCAGGTGGACTCTTGACTGTCTGCCTTAAAGTCCCAAGGCATTACAGGCCGCGGCACGCATATGACAGTGGTCACAGACAGCTCCAGACCGTGAGCTTCAGGTGGAGCCAAGTCGCCCGCATTAGGCCAGCTTTTCGATTCTTTCTGACATTCAGCAGCGATGCTCGCTGGGGTTCGTGAGAGCAGAAGGCACCGTAGCACCTGGCATCTTGGACCCACCCATCCACAGAGAGACTGTCCCATCCTTTGCAGGGCAGGCGAGAGTCCACAGAGTCCAGCTCCCCTGTGTCCGGGTGTCTGGGGTCGTCTGCCTCATTACCCAGTCCTAGGCGTGTGTGCAAGAGGCCGGGTGGTGACTGATGTCCTGTAACTTATCAGACACGGTCTGCGAGTTCGTTCTACAAGAATGTGGGCACGTTTTGTGAATAAGGTGCCCTTCTAGGTGCAGGGCTGGAGATGGGGTGCAGAATCAACCACACACCATCCCTGGCTCATTGTGGTCCAGTGGGACAGGGCGTTGGCCCCTGTGCTCCTCCTGGAGGTGGGTGTTGCCACCAGCTGTGGGCAGATTCGGGCACACGCCTTCCTGCCGTGAGCCATGGCTGGATGGGAGGTCACTGCTCCACCCCTCGACCCTGGCCAGCAAAGCCTCCTGAAGGTTTGAGCAAGGAGACATGGGTGTGAGTGATGGGTGCTTTCAAGCCTCCATCAGTGAAGAGCTCCTGGGAGAAAGTGGCCAGAAGAGGCCCTCAGACCCCAGTGTGGGGCATGTCTTCAGTTTCCATTGCTTTCTTTAACCTGGAGTCACTCACAATCTGAGAACAGGCAGAGTTTGCTCATGGAGCTCACCCTCTGTGGAGGGAACCAGAAAATACACAAGACTGAGGAAGGTGGCTTTTGAGCTTGGCTGGCGAGTGGTCACGTGGACCTCCTGGGCTGAGGCAGTGAGGTTGGGTGGCCACTTGCCTGCCAGAGGGAACAGCCAGTGCAAGGGTCCTGGGGCCGAAATGAGTTAAACTGTACCAATGGGGAGACAGGATTGAGGCAGGTGGGGTCCCCATGAAAAGGTCTGAGGTTATTCTAAGTGCAGAGATGCCTTCATTGGTTGAAAGGCCTTGCTGCTCTGAAGAGAACAGCATGGTTGTGTGGGCGTCGGGGTGTAGACCAGGAGACAGGCGGAGGCTGCTGTGGTGCCTCCAGGAGACAGAGGTAAAAGATGAGGCCGGAGAACTCTGCTGTGTGAACGATGGTGTCCGTGGCCGAGGGTGGACAGATTGTCCCCACTGCCGTCTCTCGTGCTGCTTCCTTCTCAAACCAGAAGAGGTCCGTCCTCAGGCTGCTCGGGAGTCGTGTTGCTCGGCACCTCATTTTCCAGATGAGAGAAATGCGGTCCAGAGTTCCCAGGCTCTGGGCGATCTAGAGGTTTATTCTATTAAAGAAGAAACATTTTAAAAGAACGAGAAGTTAAACTTTCTAGTTGGAAATGTTATGTGATAATTGATAAGTGACCGGAATATGGGAAAGAAACCAAAGGTGCGATCTGTGACCCTCCGAGGGAGAAGCTGCAAGTCCAGGAAGATGGAGAGTCAGACGGAGCGAAGGGTGGCTGTGTAGAGACCCCGGAGGGGCAGGCAGAGGGCAGGGGCCGTCCACGTGCATGCTGACACTGCACAGGGTTTTCTTTAAGGCAGGATTTTAGTTGCTGCATTTAAAATGTCTAAAGAAGTCAACAAGTTCTCTTCTGCAGCAGTGATCCCCAAAAATAAAATATGAAAAAGGGGCAGCAGCAGTAAAACCCAGAGCTAGTTCAGTACCCTCGAGATGTTTTCTATTTTTTGCCCTGAGCCTCCCAGCCAGGAGCTGGGGACTGACCGCTGGTGGGTGCTAAGGTCTGAGTCCGTGTCACACATGTGCTTTTAGCCTTGACATCAGAGGGGGCGGTGACATTTGTCTCTTTTTGGACCACAACAGCAGAACTGAGTCTTTGCAATAGACGTTGTTTGACCACCAACATGTAACTTACTCTATCCCTTCACAGAAAATTAAATAAAATGGAGACCACCGTATTGCTTGAAGAAAAGATGAAACAGCGTGATGTTAGTTCTTACCAATGGAATACCAAAAAAAAAAAAATTCCAGTGGGATTGCTTTTTTGTGGGAATTAGGTGGTGGAGAAACATTTAATGACATTCTCCTAAACGTCATTTGGAAGAAAAAGAAAGGCAGAAACAGCTGACAGGACTTTGAAGGAGAATGGCCCATGGGAACTAATTCTTCCACAGTGGGTGACTGTCGTGGTCCAGCAAGAGTGGACATGGCTGTAAACGGCTCCAGACAGTGACACAGGGCGGTCCAGCACAGACCCTGCGTCTGTATGTGCCAATGTGCATGGAGGTGACATCGCATTAGTCAGAAGGGGACGTGTGACCAGGGACTCTGCGCAGGAGTCATTGCCCAGCTCTTCACTAATTAATTTTGTGAAGTTCCTGGCTGAAAACAAAATAAATTCTTTGTACACTAATGTCAGCACACACGCCCGTTTTTAAGCAAAGGGAAATAAATAGCCGTGAAAGTTCATCAGTGTTTCATTGAGGAGCCCTTTCTGTGCTGGGGGCGGACGAGGATTGACATGTTTGCATAATCAGGACTTTGTCACATTAGCAGATGGATGAGTGTGGGTGGGGAGGCTGTGGAAATGAGGAGAGGAAGTTTGAAACAACTGAGCAAAGGACGCACCATGGCAGTGGACGGCCAGGAAAGTAGAAGTAGACAGTCACCCATCACCCTGGGAACGGAGGGGATAGGTTCCGAGAAATGTGTCCTTCGGTGACCTTGACGTCCTTTGGCAGCCTTGCCAGCCGTAGGCTCTCATGGGCCACTGTTGGAGAGTGTGTGATTGTGGCAGGACACTGCATGGCACAGGACTGTGTGGCCCTTTCTGACCAGTGGTCACGGGAGGGTGAGCTTCCTGTTGCTGTTCTGCTCCCCACTCGGGCGACTGGCAAGGTTTTCTTGAACTGCTATCAAGGGTGAGTGACCACGACCTTCCAGGAAGTGTCTGACAAGGCTTCACGCTCCACGGAAGAGTGTCCTAGGAAAGTGACCCCAGAGTGCTGTGTGCCACGAGGCATGACAGAGGCCACTGCTGGCCAGCACTGTGAGCCGCCGGGACAAGCAGATCTCAGAGCTGAGATGAGGCCCGTTGACTTGGTTGGCCTGGCTGGCCTTGGAGACTTCACTTTGTCTCTTGCAGATCTACTTTCTCTCAGATAGCTTGTGACCCGTGGGTGGTGGAATCATAAGGTGTGAGCAAAAGGGCAGAAGGGCCGAAGTCCTCGTCCCAGGTCACAGAGCTGGACGGAGGCCCGGTGTCCATCCCCCAGTGCTCACGGGATGTTTGAAAGAGTTCAGGATCACCGCTCGGACAACTCCACTGTGTGTGCCTAGAAAACAGCCTCTCAGGGTCCCAGAGCCTGCGGAGGTCCAGGCTTGCTGTGTGTGAATATGGATGGGACCTTACTTTATAAGATGTACTTTTTAATTATAAAAAGGAAGAAAACTTGAGGAAAAGAAAGGAAAACCCATTTGCCACCTAGTAATGTCAACATCTAGTGCAAAATTTGCTTTTCCTAGCAGATGTACACTTCTTAAAGTAGAATAGGTTTCATTGTAAAATTTGGATTTTTCTCAACGTGGCATTGTATGGATTTCCCCATTCTATTAAATATTCTAAGAGGAGTTTCATCTCTATGAGGTGTGCAGTGTCCCCAGCTGGCACATCAGTGTGCCTGGGGTAATTGGCTGCTTCCATTTCTTTCTTTTTTTTTTCTTTTTTTGGTACCAGGGATTGAACTCAGGGGCACTCGACCACTGAGCCACATCCCCAGCCCTATTTTGTGTTTATGTAGAGACAGGGTCTCACTGAGTTGCTTAGTGCCTCGCTGTTGCTGAGGCTGGCTTTGAACTCGCGATCCTCCCGTCTCAGCCTCCCAGAGTGCTGGGATTGCAGGCGGGGCCACTGCTCCCGGCTAGGCTGCTTCCATTTCTGCATCACTGTAAACACTTCATGTCCTTGGCTTTCTAGGGATAGTTGTCATTGAAGGGCACTGGGATGGGAGGAAGGACAGGAATTCTGTCCTCCTTCATCCCCTAATAAATCCTGGCGAGGTGTGGCTTGGTAACGTTTGGTTGCTGTGGAGATGGTGGTTAGGAACTTGGAGCCCACAGCTCTTCAGGAATGAAATGCCCTCCTTTGTTGCAGGATCGTATCCGTTGCTTACTGTCCTGGGTGCTAGATCTCAGTAGACTGGTGGATGGCATTACAACTGCTCCCTTTGATCTTAGACGTCAACCAAGGACCGAGGCCATGGGACCTTCGTCCCTACACTGTCACCTCTACCAGGCAGTGTCCCACAGACTGCATGCAATTAAAATGTTGGCATCCTGGGACATGTGTCTGTTCTTCAGCCGTTTTGCTTAGTGGGCTCGGCTCTACTTTACCCAAGAAAGACCCTCGGGGATGCCCTCGTCCTTTTTTGACCTTTATTTTGTTTATTGATTATCATAGGATGCCAAGGATTGAAGCCGTGCCCCACGTGTGCTGGACGAACGCTCTACCGCTGAGCCCCAGCCCCAGCCCAGGACGCTCCTTTCAGTACAGTCAGTTCCTGCACCTGGGTGGGAGTGGGCTTGCCCACTGTGCACTTCCCAGAGGGACGTCTAGGTCAGCTGTAAACATCACCTACGTCAGCGTGTCCTAGGACGGCCGTCAGTCTGTCCTAGGTGGAGATAGAAAACAGTGCTCAAACGTGCATGAACTTAGAGCACAGTATTAATTTTTAAGGAACTTGGCAAATCGGTGACTAGCGCAGGAAACAGGTCCTCCTCGTGCCCTGGTGCAGCCTTGAGCAACACATCTCTCGGGGCCAGGAGTCCCCGGCCAGCTCCAGCCAGCCCAGGCACATGACAGGCCCCGCTCGTCACCGCTACGATTCAGAGATAATTGTGCTTTTTCTTCCTGGTCGCTAGCTGGGGAGCAGAGCTGGAAAGAGTCTGTAGTCTGGGCTGATCACATGGCCCTCCTTCCAGCCTGTGGGCCACCGGCTGCATCACACAGTGTGTCGGCCTTCACATGACTCGGCTGGGCAGACCACAAGCCACCATTTGCAGTGAGGGGCCTCTGGATCCTACACGTGCACTCAATGGGCCACATGTGGCTTAGTCCCTGGACTCTGGTTTTCACCCGGCAGCTGGATGATGGGGATGTCCATGCAGAGTGCCCTCCATAGGACACGTGGCATGACCAGCAACCGCCGTGGCTCTGGGCTCCAGTCTCAGGAGTGCCCAGAAGTTGCCATGGAGCCTTGCATTTGCTGTCCTGCCCAGTGGGTGCCCCCTTGTTTCTCGTGGGTGTCTTTCAAGTGTGGGCTTCCCAGCTGATGGTTTTGAGGGAAGGGACAGCGCTGCACTCCCCATGGCCCCCGTGGTCCCTGAAACACAAGAAGGCAGGAAACCTTCGTCCACCCACAGAGTGCCCCACACCGCACAGTAGCTGCTTGGTGCCGGTGGTGTAGAGAGCAGCCAGGTGCCCAGCTTTCAAGGGCACAGGGGAGTTGGGAACTAAGCAGCAGCTGCAGACCAGCTGTGCTTGGGGTGAACGCAGTTCATATGCAACCCAAGAGCTAGCAGGCCAGAGGAGGGCTTGTTTGCTTGGGGCACTAGTCAGGGGGTTGTTGCCAAATGGGAAGGTAGCAGAGCCGTGGAAACAGGGAGCCCATGGGTCTTCACAAGGTGAGGTGGGGAAAACGGGCACAGCTGGAGAGGTTTTGAAGAGGGCTGCAGTTGTGTGGGCACTGGAGCGCAGGAGCCAGGTGTGCTGGCAGGTGGAGCTCGGGCAGGCCCGGGCAGGGAATCCAGCGTGCTGGCAGTAGCAGCCCTACGGCGGGGCACCACGTAGCCCGAGGAGGCTGCACTGTGGAGGGACATCACGCTCCTCTCCGTGACCCCCACCATTACCCTGTGACGCCACCTCCACTCAGATTTCTTACTGAGTCACCATCCCAGCCCTCCGGCTTCCTCACTTTCCAAGGCGGAGAGAGCGAGTAGGGGCCAGTGCCTGGCCGGGCTTGCTGGCCCCTGTGAGTCTCTAGCAGGTCATCCTTGAGTTGCTAGCTCTGCATGGACGGTCAGGCTCTGAATGTGGGCAGGTCACTAGCTGGCCTTCCCGCTCAGAGCCTCGGCTCTCCTTCCTGTCCGAGACCACGTTCTTAGTGTCTTTCTTGTCCGAGCCGTAGGCACCTCAAAACCCACTGTGCTTAATTCTCCCATACCTAGTGTCGACCACAGAGCCCTGTTCCCAGAAGTTGGTGCTCGGGGACCTTGATGTGACCTTGTGCAATGGCCCAGGTGGATGTAGCACCAGGAGCTGGAGTGCAGGGGGCAGGGCACAGGTCAGACAATCCCCAGATAGGCAGTGGTACCCAAGTCTGCCCCCAGAGCCTGTGGGTGCCCCAAGAGGTCTGAGCTTGCTCTTCCCAGGAGACAGCGCCCAGCATGCCGCAGGTGGGGCCCTCTGCAGCAGGCGGCTGTCCTCCTGGGTCAATGCCTAGGCCGCAGACTTGGAGGCCCATCCCTGGCTTTGCTGTAGTTGTGAGAGAGGTAGCTGGGGTGTTGACCTGTGGTGGTCAGTGGCCCCAGTGGTCCTGTAGAGTGACTTCCAGGAAACAGGCATCCCTTGGAACACCTTGTTTGGGGAGTGTGGGAGGTGGGCAGGCGGGAGGCGTTCTGTGGGCAGAGGCTGGCGCCGGAGCCACGGAGCAGGGGAAGCCCAGGCGTCACTGCTAACCTGGAGGAAGCCTGATGAAATTGCATAGTGCTTCCAAGTCACCATCTGACGAGGGGAACCGGTCGTCTCCAGGCGGCAATGGAGTTGGCGTGCAGAGCGGCCTGCTGCACTCCAGCTCACTGCCCCTGCGCGCCGGCTCACAGCTGCAGGACATGCCACCCGCCTTGAGCACACGAGGCCTCCGTCACTGCATGCCCATGTTCTGGCGCCTCTTCTGGGTTGGTTTTGTTGGATGTGCCAAGGGGCAGAGCGTGGGCAGAGGGCCACCTGGGCTCCTCACCAGAGGCTGAATGGTTGTCTCTGCGCACGGTGCGGCTGCTCAGAAGCCCTGTTCCCGGGGACTTTCTTTTCTCTGAATGCGTTGGCCTGGACACAAGGAAGAAAATCTCACTGGTGTTAAGTAGCACCCAGGTGGGCCTGTGCCCCTTCCTGCTCCTCCACCCCTCAGAGGCTGGTGGAGCAGCTGCCTGCTGTCCTTGGGGCTTTGGGACCCACGCTGGCTGCCCTGACCAAGTGTGAGGTGTGTGGCTACAGGTTCAGGAGAAGCAACCACCAGGGCATCCGGGGATGCGAGGGTGCACACCCAGGAACCTCTTGGTGTTTTAGAAATGCAAGCTAGATTTTATGACCAGTAGAGTTCCTGTCAGCCTGCTGTGTGGTCAGCTCGCATCAGCCATTGGGTGCCTGATGATCACCCCAGGACACCCACCAAAGAACCTCTGCACTGCTGGTCTCTGTACACAGAATTCCTTCATTCACTCGGGTCTAAGTGCCAGCTGCACAGCAGGCCAGGAACGGAGGCACGCAGTCCTGGGTCTCATAGGCTTCCATTCTTAGGGGAATCAGCCAGAGACAAGCACCTCTAGAGGTGGTAAGCAAGGAAAGAGGGTGAGGCTAGGGATGCTCTGGTGCCCCCACATTTCAGCACAGCCCTGTATAAATGAGGAATCAGGTTTGGTGAATAGGCAGGACCGTCCTGGATACAAGAACACCCAGCCCGTGCAGAGGCCCTGCGGTGGATGGGTTTGGGAGCTGGGCCCTGCCGGGAGAGCACTGAGTCAGGCAGAGAGGAGCAGAGACGACAGGAGCAGCCACACAGGGTCTGGAGGCCTCGTAAGCTTGTCCCGAGAGCCCAGAAGTCTTAGGGTGAGGGGAGAGACCAGGCGGAGACTACTGATTGAAGGGAGTGCAGAGCTGGGCATAGGCAGGCCCGGCGGGAAGGGGCTGACAACTGTAATTGAGTCCCATGCCAGCGTGCAGGTGCCCAGAGGGGTCAGGCGGAGGTTATGCTAAAGGTAGGGCTGCCAGAGTGTGTGTGACAGGGCATGCTGGCTTCTGGGCTAGCTGAAAGAGTCACCGGTGACAGGTGGCAAGCTAGAGGAGGAGCTTTGGGATGAGCCCTAGGATCAGGTTTGTGCCCTGGAAACTCAAGACAGTCTTTTGGCTGAAGCACAGCCCTTGCTGCAGGCAGGCCTCGAGTCTGAGGTGCAAGCCCAGCAGGGTCCATCTGCGCTTCGAAGGGTCCAGACTGCCCAGGTGTCAGCTTACGGCTCCTCGGGGTGGTTCCAGTCACACGCCCACTCACTGAGGGCAGGTGCTACGTGTCTCCTCCTGTTACCTTCCTGATTTTAAAAAATGCCATCTTGCAGACATTTTCAAGCCCGTATTTACATGCAGGGAGGACAGCGCGGTGAGCCCTCACCTCACCTGCTCTTACTGAAGCAGAGTGTACACGGTGGCCCTGTCACTCTGCTGGAGCAACAGCCGCTCAGGGGCGCACAGGGGCCAGCACCGTGAGTCAGGACTCGCAGAGCTGCGAGGAGAGGGAGAGGCCATGGAGGGCTAGGCCAGTCCAGGAAGCCACCAGGCCGAGTGTGGTTGGGTGTGTGCGGTGGAGGGAAGCCACAGACACACCTGGGAGGGAGGTAGGAGCATGCAGGCCCCCGGCACAGCTGGGCCTTTGTAAAGGCGCGAGCAGCCTCTGGACAGCTTTGAGCAAACCAGAGGCTGCAAAAAATGGATGGCAGGAGGATAGGTGAGCTCTGGGCTGGGGGGAAGTGGTCAGCAGGCAGGCACCGAGGAGCCTGAGGAGAGGCTCAAGGATTCCACCAGGGAGGGCCAGGGGCTGCTTGGTGGGCACCTGCACCAAGGTGCATAGCTTCCCCTTTGACTGCCCCGCTGCCTCTAGTCAGGGAAGGTCTCAGGAGGCAGCAGCCAGGCCTGGACCACAGTGGGGTGGGATGCCTTTTTCTTTGCTGTTAAAAAACAAAGTCCTCCAGGGTGCGGGGTGAGTGCCCCTGTTTGTACTGGCTCAGAGGTATTGACGTGTCAGGACCCTGTTCCAGGGTGCTCTGCCACCAAGCCTGGAGAAAAATCTGTCTTTCTAGGGACTTCCACAGAGCCCTGAGGACCACAGGACAAACATGCCCATGGGGTGGACAGGAGGGCTGTGCGTGAATGAGTGTGTTGAAGCCGGCGTGAGTGCCTTGCATGCCACGTTGGCGCCTGGCCTCTCTCCGGCCAAGGGCAGGGCACCGTGGCTCACTGGCCCCGTGTCAGCCTCTGTGGTGCCGCAAGTCTCTTGGAGGACTGCAGGTCTGTGCGTCTCAGCATCTCAGCACTGACTCGAGGCAGTAGCTCCAGCCCCTGTCTGTGCTCCCTTGCGTCATCTCCAGGGAGCACAGTGTGCACTGTCCCTGCCCACCCCTGAGGCCCGGCCTTTGCTCCAGGCCACCTTCACAGTTGTGAGAGGGAATTCGAGATTCTGGCCCCTCCTCCTCAGCGTTGATCCTGGGTGGTCCTGCTGACCTCTACAGGAACACTGCCTGTGCCTGAGCCCAGCAGAACCTGCTCACCCTTGGCCACGCTCACCTGCCTGAATAAGGCTGGCCCACCCAGATGTGCGTGCTCCTCTGGGTGATGCAGCCCCTGTCCAGGACGTGGAGGGAAGTGGGGTCATCCAATAGCTCTCTTGGTCCCGCTCTCACTGTGGCTCTTGGAAAGAAAACAGCACATTTCTAACATAGAGCAAAGTCACCTAAGGAATGTCAGTGGCGTCTGAGAGCCCCAGGGGAAGAGCCCAGCACCCTCTGGCCTGGCCCAGCTTACTTAGCTCCCTCCTTCCCTGCTGGCTCCCCCAGGTGCCAGCTTCCCATCACACCTCCTGGGCAGCCCCGGCCCCCCACCAGACAGCTGCCCCTGTTCTGGGACCTGTCCCTGCGACAGCACCAAATTGGGGTCCTCATGTGTAGGGTGGCGTGGAGCTCCAGCCTGCAAGCTCCAGCCTGCATGCAGTTCACAGCATGGCCCTCTCCCAGAGAGCTTTTGGTGCAGGAGTGCGGCCTTCTGGGGTCTTGAGATGGAAGGGAAGCTTCACTAGAGCTGCTGAGGGCTGATCTCAGCCTTGGGGGCTGGCTGTGATGACAGAGGCGACATTTGTGGAGACGCCGCTCCATGTTCCACGCACCTGGCTCACATGGGTTGCCTGTTCATTCTTCACACTGACCAAATCAGTCAGCGCTGTCCTTTCCCAGGTCACAGACAGGGAGCAGAAGCCCAGCAGGGCTCACACTGAATGCACAGCATGCCCTGAGCCGCGGGCTGGTACAAAGCCACTCTTCTTCCTGCAGAAGTGTGTTAGGGCCTGGTGTGCCTCTGGAGCACGCCTGGGTCGTTCAGATGCTCCTGAATGGCCACCTTGGCATAGGGAACCCAGGGTCACTGGGGTCATGTGGGGTGAAAGTCACCCGCTCTCAGCTTCCAGGGCTACAAGCCACCAGCCACCTTGTTTGTACCCAGACTCAGTGCTTCATTACTGTGTCCATCTCACGAGGGCAGATACCTCCCACAGAATCCACCTTCCTCTGCCTCAAAACAGCACATGGTTCAGCAAACACCCCCTGGTTTCACGTGCACACGCCATGCTGCAGATCCAGTGACCATTGTGCTTACCACAGTCGTTTGGGGGCTCGGGGCTGGGGGTGTGGCAGGGAGCACCCCTCCAGACCTTGAGAGCAGCTGTGCTGCCTGCTAGCTGCTGCCCAGGTGCCAAGCCGCCCGCGCTGCTCCTCCCAGGGGACCAGCTGCTCTCTGTACAGACAAGGCTATTTCTGCTTTCCTAAGCCCCAGATCTGGCAGCATGGCCTGCACAGTCCTGTGTCGTCCCCTTTGACTGCTGAATGGGCTGACCAGGTGCTGAGGCACATCTCACAAGCACCATTGTGCCCCAGGAGGAGTGGCCGCATGCCCAGCGGGCTGAGGAGATGGCACAAAGTGGGCACAGTGCAGGCCGCTCTGCTCCCAGGCCGGGGGAGGAGAGATGGGCCTCTTTGGAATGGCCTGGAAGAAGGAGGACCCCCCTCCCCCCCCAAAGGACGCCCGAAGCCATGCTGCACTTGCTCAAGGGAACTTTCTTCCTCCTGTTTTTTCAGGAAGAAGCACACTGCCAAGTTGCTGCTGCCGCGCAGCGTCGTTGCTTGAGACAAACACGCCACCGCTGCTCCAGGAAGCGGAGGAAGAGACATGTGCCCTTAGCGAGCCCCTGGCCCAGGGTTTCCAAATGGCGGCCCAGCGAATCCGAGCAGCCAACTCCAGCGGCCTCCCTCGGTGCAAGTCGGAGGGGACCCTGATCGACCTGAGCGAAGGGTTCTCAGAGACCAGCTTTAATGATGTCAAAGGTGAGCCCCAGCTAGCCATAAAGGGGAGTTCTGGGGCTGCCAGTGCCTCAGACCCAAGGGCCACGCTACCCGACAGGCCGCCAGCTTCACAGTCAGATACCTGAACTACAACTCCGTGTCCTGTTACAAGTTCAGCCCTGGGATGGAGGCCCCTGATCTAGGTGTTCGGTGTGTGGGGAGGCGGGTTTGATGGAAGCCCTCCTTCATCCACATGTCTCTTCTCTCTTGAGTTTTGGTGACAGTAAGTAGCTCCGTGGTTCTGAAATCTAGGGAAAGGGAGGGTGTGCAAAGTAGGCGAGATATTGGGAACCAGCAGAGGACGGAGTGGCCTGGGGCAGGAGGCAAGCCTGTCCTTACGGATTCAATACTGTTTTCATCTCGCCCTGGCCTTGAGATCTCTGCCGCAGCTGGTCAGTGCAGCCCTCATAGCATGAAAGGAGACATGGATGGGGTGACCAAGTGGACGTGGCCGTGTGCCAGCATAGCTTTACAAAACCAACCAGCCAGCCACATGTGTCCCGTGTGACCCCTTGTGTAGAAGGTGACCGCAGGGTTCAGTCACCTGGGCTCACTGGTGGGTGGCCTCGTAGACTTGGGTTGAGGAGGACCCGATCTTTCAGACACTTGGGAGCTTCCAGTTTCCTCAGCAACGACCCTGCCCTCACTAGGCCACATCCAGTCTCACGTGCTCTCTGGTGCCGTGGGAGCTGCAGCACTGGCTGCATCGTCATATCGCTGGCTTCGGCCTTCTGAGCAGTAGCCACGTTGATCACCCAGGTCCTCCCTGGAGCACAGCCGAGCAGGAGGGACTTTCCCACAGTCCTTAGCCCTTGCCACAAAGTCAATGCTAAGGAATGTTTTTTTGGGTGAAACCACAGTCCCCCAGATGCCTGTGTAACCCCACCTGCGTCCGCAGCAGGCTGGCGGCTTCCTCACTGATTGGCGGCTCCCTTCTTCCTCATCCCTAGCGTCTCCTCCTCGTGTCCCTGCTTTGTGTTTGCTGCCCTGAGCATCGCTTTAAATAAGACCAGCACATGGGACCCGAGGTTTTATAAGAGGGCAGCAGGGTTGTGGGTGTTACTGTAAATACCTAAGCCATTTATTTCTCGTTATCTGATGACGGCATTGTTTTCTTTGTAGCTGAACAGGTCAGGTTTAAAGCTAGAGGGGAGCCTAACCTGGGTGCTACGGGCCAGGGTCTTAAAGTAAGGGCATAGAGAGCCTAGTTAAAAAGTAATGATAATAATCTTGAGTATGAGCAGGGCCAGTTCAGTGGTGGAAAAGGCAGCCAACAATCAGGTCAGGTGGGACCTCAGGATGTCGGCCCATGTGAGACCCTCTGGAGTCTGACGGTGAAGGCCCTCCGGCAGCTTCCTACAGCCCATCCAGGTGCACACTTCCAGGGCAGCACGCTTCAGCCAGAATTCCTGCTGTGAAATCTTCTCCCCTGATCAGTGTTCTGCTGTGAAAACCTGGGCAGAGGATAGAGAATGTATTATTCAGTGCACCAGACTTGTGACACTCAGGGAGTTTTTTTGTATTAAAATCAAGGTAACTGAACATGGCAATGCTCCCCAGAATTCATTAAGATGGGATTCGATAGTGATTTCTGGCATTGGATGGGATGGCAGCCTTCACGCTGTGTCCCCGGGTGCTCTGTGGCAGTGACTGATGGAGGCCACCTACAGAGAGGGTCACACCACAGCCCGCCTCTGTGGGGTCCCCGACGGGAGGAGGGCCCTTCCCCTTGGATGCGCCTGATCCTTGGGTGAGATGTATTACTGTTTCTCTTCCAATGAAAGTGCTTAGAATTTTAAATAAAGCCATTCTCATTCTTAAGTCTGGTAAAACTAAAATGATAATTTGCGTTGATACGTGTTAGGCTATTTGCAAAGTATGCCTAATTGCTTTGTTTTTTTTTTTTTTTAATATTGGAGATATTACTGTAGGGGAATTAATTACTCTAGAGGAGCCATAATAAGGATATAAGTTTGGAGGGATTCTAACAGGATTTTAATGACGGGGGAGCTTTGTGAAAGTCTCATTTGGTTTTGATTTTGATTTCCCGTGGACGTGTCAGGGCAACAGCATGGCCTGCGCTGCTGGAGACCATGACTAGCCACAGGCACGGGAGAGAGTGCTGTGTTTTGTGCAATTGTGTGCTGAACCCCAGCGGTTGCGTGATGCGGTGGTTGGCAGCAGTGAAGGAGGTGGGGACCGCGCCCTGCGGACTTCAGGCTGAGGGAAGCTCTGAAGCTGCGGGGCCTCTCCCATGCCCGCCCCACCCTCCCCTGTCCGCACCTGACAGGCCTTTGCCACACACTGTTGTCCTCCGTACGGCTGTTGTCATTCCGCAGGACCGGCATTGTCCCAGGCCACTGTACGTTTCCCTGAAAGCCATTTGTTCTTTCCCCTGCACTTGCCCCTCCCCCTGCTGTGTAGATTGGAGTGCAGAAGGTCCTGCCTGCCTGGGCCCTGGGTGACCACTCTCCTGTGGGCGGTTTCCCTTTGCACATTAATTTTTTTTTTTAATATTTTTTAGTTGTATGCAATCTATTTTTTATTATTTATTTTTATGTGGTGCTGAGGATCGAACCCGGTGACTTACGCATGCGAGGCAAGCGCTCTACCACTGAGCCACCGCCCCAGCCCCTGCACATTAATATTTTGACATGCCTTTTCTCTCATTTAAGCTTTGTTCACTTCATCAAACCTTCGGGGTGAGGGGAAACTTCCCTTTAGCCCTCTAGTAGGTGTTTTATGGGAATAAGAGATTGAGGTGGGTGGAGATGGCCATTGTCCAGTGGCTTCTCTGAGTCCTCACCTTGGTCCATGCACCACAGTGCTGAGCACCCGGATGGATGTGCACGTTTTCTTTGCTCCTTGCCCTGGCCACGGAGGGAAGAGGCCTGTTAGCCTGTCAGGAGGAGTCCTAGGCTCACAGTCACTGCTCCCAAGGCCTTGATTCAAGCCAGGGCCAGGAGCCAGCACCACTGATGGGGCTGACATAGCTTTCCTGGAGGGCAGGAGGTGAGGCCTCAGGGCCCACAGGAGGGCCAGAAGTGAGGCCTACATTGCTAAGGAAGTGGAGTTTAATTTTCATTATTTCTTTTCATGGAAAAAAGAAATGGCACATAATTTTTTTTGGACAGCCAGTTTGGTAGAGTAGGTTGACTGTTAACCTATCTGTTCTAACCCTTAGAACAGATACAGATTCAGTTCAATTAAAAATCCAGTCCTGGGGCTGGGGATATAGCTCAGTTGGTAGAGTGCTTGTCTCACATGCACAAGGCCCTGGGTTCAATCCCCAGCACCACCAAAAAAAAAAAAACCCAATCCTTTGCTCCTTCCCATAAGCTATTGAAAAATTTCAAGTGTCTATCACAGGAAGTGATAGTCAGGACATGTTAGTTCCCTGAGAGCAGCGTAAGGACCATTTCCATCAGAGAGAGCTCAGTCCTCTGAAGATTTTCCCACTTGGGGAGGGAGAGCAAACACAAGGGTCTCCAGCGTGTTTAGTATTTCTTAAAACATGCACCTTGTGTAGGTGACTTTTCTGTTTGCCACATGCTGTGTCCATTAATGACATATATAGTTTAATGTCAAGAACCATAAAATAGCTTGGTTCATTTTTAAAGTGTTGAAATTCTCAGACTCTTGGGACAGCTGTTTAGTGGTGATGTCCATGACCAGACCCAAGCCTGTGGCTGTCCAGGTATGTGGGACCTTCCCTTTCCACACTATAACTTGGAACCCCTGTGTTTGGTTGAAAGATACTGAGCTTAAGAACAGTCATTCAGTCATTATTCGCTTTGATGAGGAGCCGGTTGAACCAGGCCTGATTTTCCAGGGACCTGTGTCTGCACTCATGAGGCCATGCTGAAGGGGAACAGGGAGTTGACTCATGTGCATCACTAGGAGATCTGAGTCCCCTCATTCACAGGCTCTAGGCACATGGTAGGCCACCTGCCCCTCAATGCACCAGGCTTCCTAAGCACCCGCCTTCAGCTGCTTTCCACATGGAGGCAGCTGGATTATGAAAATCTGGTCACAATGAGATGTTCAGAACACAGGCGTGGCGCCCCTCCACTGGGTGGATCTGCCTTTCTGTGGATGGGTCTGCCTTTCTGCAGGTGGTCCTGGGACTCTCCAGTTTGGTGGCCAGGTGGTGTTCACCCTGAGTTTCACTTAGGTTTGTTGCCGTTGGCTGCTGGCCAGGCTAGTGGCCAATCTTGGTGTCACCTGTCCCTCAACCCACCCCCCTGGGGTGCCCTGCTCCCTCACTGTCTTTCTGTGTCTTTCCAGTGCCTTCCCCCAGTGCCTTGCTGGCTGACACCCCCACACCTTTTGGAAACGCAAAGGAAGTGATTGCCATCAAGGACTACTGCCCCACCAACTTCACCACCTTGAAGTTCTCCAAGGGTGACCACCTGTACGTCCTGGACACATCGGGTGGGGAGTGGTGGTACGCACACAACACCACCGAGATGGGCTACATCCCTTCCTCCTACGTGCAGCCCTTGAACTACCGGAACTCCACCTTGAGTGACAGCGGCATGATAGACAATCTTCCCGACAGCCCAGATGAAGTAGCCAAGGAGCTGGATCTGCTCGGGGGGTGGACGGATGACCAGAAAGGATGCAGCCAAGCGCACAGTAATAACCCCTTCTGGAGCGGGGTCCAAACAAACCCCTTTCTGAATGGGAACATGCCAGTGATGCCCAGCTTGGATGAGCTGAATCCCAGAAGCACCGTGGACCTGCTGCTTTTTGATACTGGCACATCCTCATTCACTGAATCCAGCTCAGCGACCACGAATAGCACCGGCAACATCTTTGACGAGCTCCCAGCCACAAATGGACTCCATGCTGAGCAGCCGGTCAAACGCGACAACCCCTTCTTCAGAAGCAAGCGCTCCTACAGCCTGTCCGAGCTCTCTGTCCTGCAAGCCAAGTCGGATGCGCCTGCCACGTCGAGCTTTTTCACAGGTTTGAAATCACCTGCTCCCGAGCAATTTCAGAGCAGGGAGGACTTTCGAACTGCCTGGCTGAACCACCGGAAGCTGGCCCGGTCTTGCCATGACTTGGATCTGCTTGGCCAGAGCCCAGGCTGGGGCCAGACCCAAGCCGTGGAGATGAACATCGTGTGCAAGCTGGATAGTTCTGGGGGCACCGTGCAGCTCCCAGACACCAACATCAGCATCCACGTGCCTGAGGGCCACGTCGCCCCCGGGGAGACGCAGCAGATCTCTATGAAAGCCCTGCTGGACCCCCCGCTGGAACTCAACAGCGACAAGTCCAGCAGCATCAGCCCCGTGCTGGAGGTCAAGCTCAGCAACCTGGAAGTGAACACCTTCCTCATCTTGGAGATGAAGGTTTCTGCTGAGGTGAAAAATGACATTTTTAGCAAAAGCACAGTGGGCCTCCAGTGTCTGAGGAGCGACTTGAAGGAAGGGCCGTACCTGCCCATCCCACTCACCTACAGCAATGGGGACACCGTCCAGGTGCAGCTGGACAACCTGGAGCCCTGCATGTACCTGGCTGTTGTAGCCCACGGCCCAAACATTCTCTACCCTTCCACCGTGTGGGACTTCATCAATAAGAAGGTCACCGTGGGTCTCTATGGTCCCAAACACATCCACCCCTCCTTCAAGACAGTAGTGACTATTTTTGGGCATGACTGCGCCCCCAAGACACTCCTTGTGAGCGAGGTCACCCGGCAGGCCCCCAGTCCTGCCCCTGTGGCTCTGCATCTGTGGGGAAAGCACCAGTTCCTCCTGTCCAGGCCCCAGGATCTCAAAGTCTGTATGTTTTCCAACATGACCAACTATGAGGTCAAGGCCAGCGAGCAGGCCAGAGTGGTGAGAGGCTTCCAGGTGAAGCTGGGCAAAGTGAGCCGCCTCATCTTCCCCATCGCCTGCCAGAGCCCCAGCGAGCTCTCAGACTTCACGCTGCGGGTGCAGGTGAAAGATGACCAGGAGGCCATCCTGACCCAGTTCTGCATCCAGACGCCGCAGCCACCCCCCAAGAGCGCCATCAAGCCATCCGGGCAGAGGAGGTTTCTCAAGAAGAACGAGGTCGGGAAGATCATCCTGTCCCCGTTTGCCGCCACCACCAAGTACCCAACGTTTCAGGACCGGCCTGTGTCCAGCCTCAAGTTCGGCAAGTTACTCAAGACAGTGGTGCGGCAGCACAAGAACCACTACCTGCTGGAATATAAGAAGGGGGACACGGTAGCCCTGCTGAGCGAGGAGCGCATCCGACTCAAGGGACAGCTGTGGACCAAGGAGTGGTACATCGGTTACTACCAGGGCAAGGTGGGCCTGGTGCATGCCAAGAACGTGCTGGTGGTCGGGAAGGCCAGGCCCAGCCTGCTGTCAGGCCCCGAGCTGAGCACCTCGGTGCTGCTGGAGCAGATTCTCCGGCCCTGTAAGTTCCTCACCTACATCTACGCCTCCGTGCGGACCCTGCTCATGGAGAACATCAGCAGCTGGCGCTCCTTTGCGGACGCC
Organism: Xerus rutilus; assembly: GCA_028644305.1. Lineage (NCBI taxonomy): Eukaryota > Metazoa > Chordata > Mammalia > Rodentia > Sciuridae > Xerus > Xerus rutilus. The sequence continues at coordinate 156,131,838 of CM053402.1, read as the reverse complement.
CTGGGCTACGGGAGCCTGCCGCTCACCTCCTTCTGCAGGGCGGAGCTGGACAGCGAGCCCGAGCGTGTGGCCTGTGTCCTGGAGAAGCTGAAGGAAGACTGTAACAACCCCGAGAACAAAGACCGGAAGTCCTTCCAGAAGGAGCTCGTGATGGTGAGTGTGTAGCAAGTGTGGGCACCCGGGTGGGCTCCTCTCCGCCCCTCAGCCACTCTGGAATGACGTCCCTGGGACAGGACTGTGGCCGGGCTAGAGGTCTGCTTGCAAGGTCTCTGAGATGCCAGGGAGGAAACCGCTCGGGTCTGTTTCCCCAATGCCTTTGTGAGCTCCTCGGTGGTCTCCGGATGGAGCCAGTGGGGGAAGGGCCGCAGGGCCTGTGCTCTGTTCCCCCGCACCTCTTGGGAACAGACTGGCTTCACCACCAGATTCCCTGTGGGGTGTGTGACTCAGACGTAGCAAGCACCTCTTTCCCCAGCCCAGTTTGCTTCTGAGTTCTCACCTGTCTTACCTCCAGCCTCCCCTCTAGTGTTTTCCTTCCTCCCTTTCCTGGGGTGCCTTTGAGTTGGGGTGGGGACAGCCTTTGCTTGGCCAGCACAACTGTGAGCTGGAGTTCTAAGGAATGCGTGAGGGGACTGTGTCACAGTAGGGGATATGCGCTGACCAGAGGGCGACCAGGAAACATTTACAGAGCTGTTTGCAAGTCCTCCAATGGCCCGGGGCTCCCCAGTTCCACCCCCCATGGTCCCCTAACCTTGACTCTGGTAGCACCCTTGCCTCTCTGGTTGTCCCTGGGGCAAACCTTGTCCCCAAGCTCTCCATGTGACGGAAGTAGATTCAGCTGTGTCCTCCGAGTGGGGACCTGTCCTTGCTGTGGGAAGCCTTTGTGCCTTATGGGTCCTCATCCTGATTCTGCTGACTCCAGCACCCTCCCGTCCCCTGTCCTGGAGGGCTGCAGCGCTCAGGCCCGGCCGAGCTGCCACCCTCCTCTCTGCCTTCGCCTTGCACCTGCCCTTCTGCAGGAGTGCATCTCCACTACGGCAGGTGCGGCAGGTGCACCTGAACTGACCTAGGCGAGCACCCAAGGGTCGCATGCCTCACACACCCAGCTGCCCCCTCGGAGCCAGGGAGGCAGAGGGCGGGTCCGCTGCACATGCCTCTGTTTGCAGAGGGCGTGCCTGGCATCTTGGGGGGGAGCGGCACTTGAAGAGCCTCCTTGACAGTGGCCCGCAGTACTACAGAGTGCCAGAGCAGGGGTGAACCGCTGCGATTGCCAGAGGGGGGCGGAGCAGAAGGACGGGTAGAAGGGTGCCCTGGCAACCAGGAGGTCCTGGGCTGCCCGTGGCAGTGGCTTCAGTGGGAGGAGCCGAGGCTAGTTAGGGAATGGAGGCAGCAGGGCAGGCTCCGCAGGACCCTGCGTGTGGCTCACCCACAGGGTAACGCAGGTCCCTCTCTCCAGCTGCTGCCCTTCTGCCCTCCAGCACACACACCCTGCACCACCTGTGAAGCCCATCCCAGGAGCCTGTGCACACCGGCGCCCCAGTCTCCACAAGTGGACCTGGCTCCGCAGTGCAGCACAGAGCAGACAGGACGTGGCCCCCGGGGAGCCCTTGGCCGCGTTCCCTCTTGATCGTGGGATTAGGTGCCTTCATGGAACATAAACGATATCGATTGTTCCTTTACTGCAGCTGAGAAACGTGAGTGGGCAGGTGAGAGGAGACAGCACACAGCCCCTCCCGCTGAGGACAGTGACGCGAGGTGGCTTTCACACTCAATTCCAGTTGTTTAAATAATCAGACTCATTTTATGCCACTTGGCGACTTTGGAGAGGATTTCTCTGTCTCCTTGGGTTAGTTGGGAGGGTTGGGGGTCCTGTGTGCCTCTGAGCCCCCTCCATCCTCCTCTGACCAAGGACAAAGAAACGAACTTGACCTTGTTTGTACCTTTCCTGAGGCAAGGTGAGTCTCCTGCCAGCCAAGTGAAACTGGCCTTGCAGTGTCCTCCCTGTCACTGCCCAGCCTGGCCCCCAGCCTGGAGTGGGTGAGTCTTATGATTGGCCACAGGTCTGGCAGCCACGGCTGGCTCACCCGGGCCCTGGCAGTGTGTTGCCCCGGCTTCTCATCGCTGGTGAGGGTCTTAGCCCCACTCCCAGGAGCTCCAGCCAGACCCCCACCCACTTCCCGTCTTCAGGATGCTTTCTGTGTGGTCATTAGGGTCCCTTGCTTTGTAAATGGTGTCTGTATGACCTAGGGAGGCAGAGAGAGGTTGCCACACAGGTGAGAAGAAGGTGCCAGCAGCCAGGGTTGTCCACCTCTCCACAGCCACCACCTCCTTCCTGCCCCCAGGCCCTGTAAGGCCAGTCCCCTCTCCACCGCCGTCCAAGGCTACCCCGTAGAGAGGCTGCTCCTGGGCAGGGAGGCCCCACGCCAGCTCCATGCACTTGTCTTCACGTCTGCCCACAGCCGCGGCTTTGCTGCTTGTTTCCTGCCGTTGTCTTAAGCAAGGCTCCGTGGAGTAAGGACCTGGCTCGGGAAACGCTCAGGGATTTGGTGACTGAGGGAACAAGATGAGTCACCAAATTGGGGTGGGGGTGAGTGGCTCAGTGGCAGATCCGGGCCGGACTCCGAACCTGAGCTGTCTTTTGTTCCCTCCCCACACTGTTTGGATGTTCAGTATTGGGGGCAGCTCCTGTACCCCAAGGTCTCTGCGTGCCCCTCACGGTGCTTGTGTCCTCAGAGGATGCTTCTCTGTCCTGGCCACTCAGGTGCCCAGCAGGGGCTATGACTGTCCAGAATGGGACCCAACCCTGACAACAGCCCAGACCTTGTTGATGGTGGGAGTGGGGTGATACTGGGTGGGGTGGCATCAGAGTGGACATCCCTGGAGCCCCTGGGGTCGAAAGGGCCTGAGAGGGGCCTCTGGGGCCTCTGCTGAGGAGGGTCTTGGGTTGGGGAAGCACGTGCTTGGGCACCACGTGTTTGAAGAGCTGCAAAGTCAGTGTCGTTGAGGTGGAATGGGGCCACCTGGACGAGGTGAGGGTCTTGGCCACAGCTTCGTGCAGAGCCAGGAAGAACAGCTAGGGGTGGGGTTGGGACCACTAGACATCACTGCCCGCTGCCGGGCTCTGAAGAACCTGGGCCTTTCCCATGAGAAAAACATGGCGTGAACAACTGCAGGAGCCAGGGTCAGGCGAGGGGCCCTGGACAAGGTGAGAGGAGAGGCCAGTGGGCCGAGGATGAGGATGCCCATGGGAAGGTGGTCACCTTGCAGTCACAGCCTGGGCAGGGACCAGGAGGGCTGAGGGCTGTGGAGGGGGCCTGAGGTCCAGCGGCTTGGCAAGGCAGGGGCTGGGGTCGTGGAATCGGGGCTGTGGGACGGGTGGAGCCTCCTGGTGGTGAGTGTTCCCTGTCTTCCGTGGGCCCTGGGAGAGGTTCCACGTTGAAGGGGGAGTGGTGGGGACTTGACGGGGTTTGCTCCTGGTCCCCCAACTTTTGAGTCCAGGAGTGTCCCTGCCCCTTGACCCCTGGCAGGCCTGTGGCTTCACACCTGGCGGTCAGTGGTGAGAGCCCTGCCAGCCTGGCCTTGCGAGTTCCAGAGCGAGGACTACCCTGGATGCGCCTCCTCTCTGTGAAGGATCTGCTTGTTTTCTGGGTCCTTGGCAGTGCTGTACACAGGCTGAGAGCCGCGTCCTCCCCGGGCCCAGCGCAGGCCGCCCCTGCTGACATGGAGAGCGTGCTTCTGAGTCCAGTGGGGCTTACCTGCAGCTGCCCCCCTGCTCTCTCTGTGGCCTTGGTTTGTGGCCAAAACAGCCTTCTACGCGGTCCTCGTCCCTGTGGGCCACAGGCTCACTCCAGGGACTCACCACTGCATACAGGGGTAGCAGTGCCACCTGGGGGAGCCAGGCCTCCGTGCTAGGAAGCACTTGGCAGTGGTGCAGGTGTCGGGCGGAGGCTGCAGCGTGGGACTGTCCCCACCCCCTTCAACTCTGCAGGCCTCGGGTTTTTAGCTTTGTTTTATAAGGGGAAACAACACAGCGTGTTCTTTGTTTTAAGGCATTGAAATCCTTCGGTTCATCACCTCATACCCTCTGTGTGTCTTGGAAAGGGAGTCCTGAGGGTTTGAAAGTGGAAACAGTAGTGTGTATTTGTGCCTGGACTTGGGAAACACTGAGTCAGGGAAGGATTTGGCCCCAGTTGTATATGCACCTGTTGGATTGGATGATGACGTCTCGTGGGGGAGGGTGCGTGTGTTTGGAGGGTTCTGGGGAGAAGAACAGGCAGGGGGTCCTGGGGAGCATGCTTCTGGTGGAGAGAGCTCCTGATGTTCAGGGTGCCCTTGTGACGGATCAGTGTCTCCCCTAGTGGCTGGAAGATAGGGCCAGTCAGCTGGAGACGGAGGACAGATGGGGTGGAAACAATTCATGGTGGCCCCCAAACTGAGGGAGGAGTTTGCTGGAGGGGCCCAGGAATGCAGGCCAGAGTCACTGGGGCCCAGGAATGGGGCCCAGGGGTCACTGACGGCTGTGCCAGAGCTGGACTGTGGAGATAAGGAACTAGGGGCCGTGGACGCCCTGCAGACGCTTCTGTGAGGAAGAAGGGGAGGCAGCGGCTGTGGGAGGCACGTCTAGGGAGGCTGCTGTTTTCAGGAGTGGAGCAGGGACTGAGATGTCCCAGAGAGACTGGAAAGCTAGTGGGGGTAAGGGGCTAGAGAGGATGGGGGATGTCTGCGAACTGGGAGAACCCACTCATCCTGCAGAGGAGGAGGCAGTTACCCAATGGCTGTGCCTTAGCCAGGCCCCTAGGGGTGCCTTCCAGGAGGCCCTGGAGAGGGCCAACGGGCCCATCAGCCACAATGGTGGGCACAGAAGGCCTCCTCCTCCCGGAGCTTGGACGTCTTGGGAGCAGAAGCAGGTGGAACAAAGTACAGCAAGCCCCAAGCACCTTGCTGTGTCCTGAGGCCTCTCAGAACAGGCTGGGGCTGAGGCCTGCAGGCTGCCGATTCTTGGGAGTGTCTTCCCACTGGAACCCTTTGTCCACCTGTCGTCTAGAGCAGGCTTTCGGCCCTGTCTGCAGAGGAGTCGCAACAGAGACTGTGACCCACAAAGCTACATGGGTTTATGATCTGTCTCTTTAGAGATGAAGTTCGCTTACCCCAACTTAAATCATGGTTCACTCAAACTAACACGATTCCAGCTGAAGTCAGTGTTGTACTTGACTTCACTTGGGTAATTTCTGGTTCACCTATGTGTACCTGTGATAAAAGAGGAAGTCGCAAGGGTGAGGTCTCAGAGCTGTAGCCTCCTGCTGTGAAACATTTCTGTTGCTCAGATGTGATGGGCACCTGGCTTGTGCCTTAAGGTAATGCATGAACGGCCCCCAATGACATGGGCAGCCTTGGAACCAACTAAGGCAGCGCTGGGCTGGTGGTGTGAGTACAGGTGAGGCAGACAGCACATTCTTCCTGGTGCTGGGAGCACCCACCTCCTCCTCACTCATCAGGGTCCTGTGCAGGTGGGACCTGGGCTGCCCCTGGGTGGGGCCTGGGCACCCGCCTTTCCAGAGATGACCAGAGAGTAGATTGGCTGGGGAGACAGTGGCTTAGCTCACCTGTGCCAGGAGTAGCTTGAATCATAAGCAGGAGACTTTGACCTGTCTTGCTACCTAGAAGATGAGGCACCTTTGAAGCCCGCAGCTGAGCACAGAGGCCCCACACTTGGTGTGGTGACAGCTGCGAGCAGAGCTGACTGGGAACATCCAGTGGCTTGGCGTCAGCCCTGGAGTCATCCATCGTGTCCCAGCAGCCCTGTGCACATCCATCCCCGCTCACACGATCACCTACACGTAGAGGGTCCTTTTCTGAAAACTAGTAAACACTTTATTTTCTTAAAACAATTTATTTGAAATCTATCAAAGTTCAAATTGAAATTGACTGCTTTCTGAAAGTCGTCAGCAGTTGAAATGAAGCATAACTGGTGACACCAGGATTTCATTGGCTCAATTCCTGATGTCACCTGATGCCACAGAGCTGGCAGGGCCAGTGGCCTGAGCCCCAGGAGGCCTGGATCTGCCTCCCCCCTGTGCCCTCAGCTGTGGGGCCTGGACAAGACATGCAGATTGGCCTGTGTATCTGTTGCTGGTCTGCACACAGACCCAGTGCCTGGGCCCACACCTTGAGGGGAAACCTGGGACTGCCTGCTGGAGGCCAGTCTGGCCCTGACCTTCCGTGCTATGAAAGCCCACTCTCTGTCCCTTGGTGTGAGCTGCAAAATGGGGCAGAGTTGCTACCTGTTGCATAGGTGATCTGTTCTCCTAAGGACATGGTCATCGGTGGTCCCCGGTCCATAGGACCTCATCTTAGCTACAAAGGCCCGTTTCCCAGTAAGGTCCCATTCTGAGGTTCTGGGACGTGAACCTCAGAGGGAAACAGTCTGTAGCCCTAACCATCCTGCAAACTGTCTCTTCCCTGCTGTGAGCCCAGCAGTGCTCATGGGGGCCAGGGGACATTCTGTGGCCTCAGAGCTGCTGAGTGACGGCACCGCCCTGCGTGGGCATTCCCCGGGAAGCCAGGGCCTGCTCTGTCTGCCTCACGCTGTGCTGCTTGCTCCCTAGGCCTTACTGAAAATGGACTGCCAGGGCCTGGTGGTCAGGCTCATCCAGGACTTTGTGCTCCTGACAACAGCTGTGGAGGTGGCGCAGCGCTGGCGGGAGCTGGCTGAGAAGCTGGCCAAGGTCTCCAAGCAACAGATGGATGCATACGAGTCTCCCCACCGTGACAGGAATGGGGTGGTGGACAGTGAGGTGAGCAGGGCCCAGCCCCTCGGTGACGTAGCTTCTTTGTGCCTCCGCTCCCTGGACCCAGGGGGCAGTGGTGGCAGGTGTGTGAGTGCAACAGGTGGCCACGTCCAAGCCTGGCACACAGTGCGGACGCAGGTGGGGTTTTCTGGTCATCTGTGGGGAGGCCTCCAGTGGAAATGGGCCGGGCGGGTGCTGCCCTCCCTCGGTGCTCCCTGCCCCCACAGGGTGTCTAGTGATGGAGGCAGCCGCACGCCTCCCACGCCCACCCTGACCTTGTCCCTTTTTCCCTGCTTTTGCTCTTTGGGACTCCACCTCCCAGGCCATGTGGAAACCCGCATATGACTTCTTGCTTACCTGGAGCCACCAGATCGGGGACAGCTACCGGGACGTCATCCAGGAACTGCACATAGGCCTGGACAAGATGAAAAACCCCATCACCAAGCGCTGGAAGCACCTCACGGGGACTCTGATCCTGGTGAACTCGCTGGACATCCTGCGAGCAGCCGCCTTCAGCCCTGCCGACCACGATGACCTGGTGATCTGAACGGCGCCCTTAGCACAATCCTGTGAGCATGGAGCTCCATGCTGTCACCAGGGGCCACAGGCGAGCAGGAAGGCTGCTCCCAGGAGGGGGTCACCATCAAGCCCCACGCCGGGGAGCGGGATGCGCGAGTCTCTGCCCTTCTCCGCATCCAGGGGCAGCTGAGGGCTTTCTACTGCAGGTTGCCAATCAAAATGCTTTCTATTTGTTTAAGTGTAAATTAAATTTAAAATCACTTTTTTAAAAGGCTGGGGAGGGGCCATGAGAGAGCTGGGATCTAATTTTTTAATGGACTATAAAGATTAAAAAAAATCTTAGTAGGGGCAGATGCTGTTGAGGTGTTCATGTTGTTGAAACCCTTTTTAACTCGTGTTCCAGGTGTACATAGGTATTTAAAGGCGGTGAGGCTTCTGCGCCCCAGCCTGCATTTCCACACCCAGCAGGCAAGGCCCTGTGGATGTGGCATCTTCTCACTTCCTGCGCCTAGACAGGCAGGCAGATCAGGTGGCAGGGCGGGTCTCCAGTGAGTGGACACTCCACCCTCATTTCTGTTGCCCTCTGCCTTGGCCTCTTGCCGCCGTCAGTGACCCTCCACAGAGCATGTGAGTCTGTCGTGAGCTTCGGTGGGCAGTTAAGCCCCAAAGTAGCTGGTAGGTGCCCTTGAGATGTGTCCGCTAGTAGATTACAGAGCAGCTGGAAGGAGACGTTCCTGTGGCCCCTGCCTTTGTGCAATGAGCCATTCAAAAGAATGATGCCACTTGAGGGTGAGGAGGTCCTCAGCTCTTGTCCATTGCGTGGTGTCTCCCTTGGGGGGCCAGGGTGCTCTGCAGCCCCTGAGTAGAGAGAAAGCCTCACAACCCAGCCAGAGCCGGGAGGCCCTACTTCCTGCTCACATTGCAGAGCCCCGGGTTGGCTCCCAAGTAGTGCCATGCGCAGGAGGGCGGAGGTGACAGCTGCCGGGCTCTGCATTTCATTTTGTCTGAGTCGAACACTTCTCCCTTCCCAGTGCACCCATGTCTCCTCTGAAATGAACCATGTAGGTAAAAAGCAGCGTGGGCACAAGGTAAAGACCGTCTGAGCAGGTTGAACGTTTCCCCACGGGCAGTCAGGAGTGTGGCTGTCGGGGAACTTGTGTGGAATCTTGGCCCCTCCTTGGGTAGAATCCCACTGTCAGCCGGTAGCTGCTGCCTCTTGGAAGGGACAAGAGGCAGGGGTGATGCTGGTGGGTCACGGAGTGAGGGCCCCAGTAAGGGGCTGGACACGCTGTGTCTGCTGCAGGGCGTCTGCCTTCTCGATTCCAAGCCTCATGCTTTCCTGAAACGTGTTAATCACTTAGTCAACGTGCAGTGCCCTGTTCAGCTGGAACGTTGCTGTGCAGCCACCGATCGAGGCACCGGAGACCTCCCGACAGTCGCATAAACACCACGTACTTGATGCTGCAAGAATCAAACCCCGCGACTCCCCGATGGTCGCACAGGATGACCTTACGTCTGCCTCTGCTCCTTGACTTCATTTGCCCAGAGATCACCTCTCACCTTTTCCCCAAAGACAAAAAACCAGTTGCACCTTAAACCGTGGATATTTTTCCTCAGGGGCTTTAAATAGTTTCCTATGCAACATGTCTTGTAGCACAAATCAAATCCTACAAAAGTTGCAGTAAATTTTATTTGAATATTTTAACCTGTTAAGTGTGTGTGTTTTTTCTGTACCCACCCAACTGAACTCCAAATAAAACAAAAGCAAAACCTAGTGTAAGCATCTGTGCCCAGACCCATGACCCCGCATCTGAGCCCCCTGGTGGCAGTGGTGGCTGGAGTGGGGAGCTCCTGTTTTCCCACTGATAATTTTACTGCTCTTGAAACAGGTCACTCTGCCACACCAACCGAGAGGGAATCGGTGTCACCAAAGGGAGACAAGTTGGAGTCTTGCCTAGTTCTTGGCCCCGTGTTCCTGGAGGTGGCAGCCCCTGATGTAAGCCGTGGGGCTGACTGATTCTGTGTGCACCAGGCACTGACCTGGGGGTGCTCCTCGCAGCAGGCTCGGAGCCCCCGCCCCAGAAATGCTACACCTCTGGGGGGAACTGGCACGGGGGCTGCTCCTGGAGGCCGGGGAGGGGGTGTGGTGTTGTGCAAAGCCTGCTTGAGAATGACAGCGGGGTGGGCACATCAGGGCATGTGCACCAGAAGCAGTGACGCAGGACGCCTGGGGCAGTGAGAGAGGCCACCCACTCACCACCCAGGGCAGGGGCGCAGCCAAGAAGCAGAAGCCTGTGAGCTCAGTGCTGCCCCCTCTGTGCGTAGGTTAATTCTGGCTGGTGAAGTTCGGATCTGCGATGGCCCCCAAAGGCCCACGTGGTAAAGGCAGGGTCCCTGGAGTGGCAGAACTGGGGGGAGGAACCTTCAAGAGGTGGGACCCAGTGAGAGAAGGTGAAGCCACTGGGACATGCCCTTGAGGGGACTGTGAGGGGACTGGTTTCCTCCTCTGTTTTTTATCCTCTGGCCACAAGGTGAATGGACCTCCTTCGCCACACACCACCCGCCATGTTCTGCTATGCCACCCAGAAGCAGCAGGGCCAGTCAGTCATGGACTAAAACCACCAAAAACTGGGGCATAAAAACCTTTTCCCTCCGTAAATTATCATTTCTGGATTTTGGTTACAGTAGGAGGAAGCTATCACCTGTCGTACCAGCTCCTACAGGTCCTCACACACATTTGCAGTTGAGGACACACTTCAGCGTAGTCTCAAAACTTGCACATAGCTAATAAGAAGGGGAGTTTAGGGCCACCAGAAATGCATTCTCATACTTCTGGAGGCCAGAAGTCCAAAACCAGGCTGTCACAAGGCCATGTGTGTCTGTCCAGATTTCCTTTCCTTGGAAGGACACCAGTGACGGGATTTGGGGCCCACCCTGGTGCAGTATGACCTCATCTTCATTTGACCGCATCTGCACAGCCCTGGTTCCTGAATACAGGCACAGCTGCAGGTCTCGGGGTTCAACAACACGCCTGGGTCACAATTCAGTTCACCACCCTGTCTCTCTCACGGTCCAAGGAACTCTGTCAAACTCTACAATCTGCTGCTGCTGATCTTCACACTGATGATCATAAATAAAGGGATGGAATTTGGAGGGGTTCTTTAGGACCAAATATTCAGGGGGAAAGACTTGGTTGAAAAAATTTATGCTCTGGTTTCTGGAGGAAAGATTGTGTCCCTGACAGATTCTTGCCTTGGTCTTTGCCTGACTGTCTTCCTGTGGAGTCAAATGGAGCACGTTCCAAGTCATGTGCTTCGCAGTCCCCAGTACCTGCTGAGTACAGCAGCAGCAGCCGGGTCGGGCCTGTATCTGAGGTCCCTCTCCTCCAGTGGCCACCAGGTCCCGCAGCCATTATTCCTAAGACTTTTCCTTTTCCTCTTTGCCCTCCGCACTTTTATGTATTGGCCGCAGTGTTCCAACACCCGCTTCCTGTTCCCAGCCCATGACCCTCTCCACCTGGCAGCCACACCTGAGCCCTTTGATGAAGCTCTTCTCTGAATACCAGGAGCACGTACGGCAGGAGAGAATCGGTCCTCGCTGCGATAGAAATGGGTGTCAAGAGCGAGACGGCCTGGGTTGTGGGAGCAGATTGAGCGGGCTTCATGCTGTGTTTACCACCAATGTGAAAAAGGAGTAGAGATGTATCCTCGATTTGAGGCCATCAGAGGGCCATCGCAGGGAAGGAGCTCCAGGAAGTGCACCAGGAACCATTGCCTTTCTTAATGGTTCGTTTTCTGGCACAAGGGGAACATTTTCGGCTTAGTCCCTGATTTATCGTGCATTTATTTGGTTTTATGTAAAACAGACTGAAATGGAGCCACCTAACTGCTCTGGACCCCTTTGGCAATTTGATGAAGGCTCTATGCCTCGGAATTATGTACATGCATAAAAGAAAACCTGGGAGAACAAAGGAAAGCCATCTTATTTGCACAGTTACCAAAGATTTTTTTTTTTTAATTGTGCTGCAGTAATATGTGCGTCCTTGTGCATCCTTAGCAGGCTAGCCGTGGGTCCCGCCTCCCCCAAGAGCCTCTGCGTGAGTAGGAACGTCCACAGACGTGGCGAGTTCCGAGAACACGGTCTGTCATGTCGGGTTCCCTGCACACGCGTTCTCCCAGGAAATGCTAACGTTCAGTTAGAGGTTAATGAGAATAAAGATGTCACTTTCGACCTTGTTTCTATGAAAAAGAAAAGGCTCATCCAGAGCCGCCCGTGTTTGCTTGTCCTGTTGTTTAAAAGTCGCGGGTATTCGTATTTTCTGCTCCTCGCTAGCAAGCGTGGTGTTCTTCAAGCTTTGCTTCTGATTTAATTTTCTTCCTAATGGGGGAACCAGAAGAACTTCATTGGCTGTGGATGGCTTTTTAAGCATCTTAAGTCATTTTGCTTAATTTTCCATTTCAATTTGTTTACTTTCTTTAAAAATACCTGCCTGGCTCACAGTCCTATAGTAATTGCAGGTGTGGCCGTATTCTTCCCTCTGAGGGGCCAGGAAAGCCCGCCCAGGCCACTCCACAAGACGAAGCTAGTGGTGGTGGGGCCCAGGATTGCTCATCAGCCCACATTAACTGATGCCCCTCCCAGACACCTGGGAGACCAAGGGGCATCCAGGGAAGAAAGGACCCGTTCTTGGGCTGCCAGAGTTCACGCAGTTAAGACGATCAGGCCCGGGCACAAACACAGGAGTTCAAGTGAGATCAACTGCTGAGCAAGAGGGGAGAGCCTGCTGGAGGTAGGCTTCGCATGGCCCTGAGTGGTGAGCTGGGCTGGCTGATCTGAAAGGGAGGGAGAGGAGCTTGTGACAGTGTTCACTGAACATGTCCTATGTGCCAGGCTCTGTTCTAGGCCAGGGGCATCGTCCCTGTCCCTGTGGAGCTCACATGCCAAGGGGGAAACAGCATTATAAATCAGATCCGTAGTGGATGTGAGATCAGGTACATGCTGTGGGGAAAGATGGTTTACGACGACTCCCGGGCGAGAGGAGCAGGGTAGCCCTGGAGGGCCTGTGACCCGCAGGCCCTTAGTCCACAGGTTCAGCTAACCACGTAATGGAAGTATTTGGAAGGGCTGGGGGTGTGGTCAGTGCTAGAGCGCTTGACTGGCATGTGTGAAGCTCAGAGTTCAATCCCCAGCACCAAAAACGAAAAGTATATGGAGAAAAAGTCAGTCTGTTCTGAGAAAGTGCACGGTTACTTCTTGTCATTGTTCTCTAAACAATAGGGTGTAAGGACTCCTTATTTACATGGCATTCACATTGTATCCTGGGTAATCTAGAGATGGTTTAAAGGGTCCTGGGAGATGTGCCTAGGTTATGTGCAAACACATGCCTTTTATAGATGGAACCTGTGCATCTCGGATCTTGGGCTCCCTGGGGTTCCTGGATCCAATCCCCATGCATACCCCTCAGATGCTGTCCTGAAGGATATCAGAAAATCCCCCAATGCTTGGAAATCACACCCTTTAAATCATGAGTTGAAAGAGTTGCAAGGGAAATTAGAAATTAGATACTAGAAAGGAAAGGAAAGCCGGGGCGCCAGAACACGCAGGGTACCCAGGATGTGGTGCCTCAGCGGAGCTGCCCGGTGAGGTGCTCTCAGTCCACTTGTGACTAAGTTGGTTATAAGTTGTGTCCTAGAACCAACCTCCGAGGGCAGCTGCAGTCCAGGAAAGTTGGAGTTTAAGGTGCTTGAAGAGAGCAAGGTGGGGGATGAGGTGGGGTCTGCTGTAGCTCGAGTGTGTCCCCTCAGTCTTCATGGCTGATGTGATGGTGTTAGAGATGCTAGGTCGTAAGGTGCCCTCCCATGTGAGTGGAATTGAGGGCCTCAAAGGAGGCTTCAGATGGCATTCACTCCTGGGGTAGCAGCAACAGGCACCATCTTGAAAGCAGAGAGAGGCCTCACCAGACCCTGAACCTGCTGCTACCTCGACTCGAGCTTCCCAGCTTCCAGAACTGGAGAAGTTTTGTTCCTTATAAATTTCCCTGTCTCAAGCATTTTGTCATAGCAAACCAAACAAACTATTAAGCCGATGAGAATCTGGGCCCCTGGTGAACAGCCTCCAGTGTCAGACTCGCGTTCGTAGGGTCAGCTCTGAAGGAGGGAGGCTTTGGGGGTCTCAGAGGAGCACCCAAGTTGGTCTGAAGAGGTCCAGGAAGAGAAAGAGAAGGGCATGATGTGGGAGATGGGAGGAGAATCAACATTGCATTGGGCAGGAGAGGAGCAGCCAGCTGAGCAGGCGGCTAGTGGCCTCAGAACATGGAGACTCAGAGAATGGGCAGCTGTGCCTGACCGGGGAGAAGGGTTAGCGCTGTGCTGAGGAGAGCTGAGGAAGATGAGGTACAGAGGAGGGTTGGGGGGAGCAGCTGTAGGTCGGCTCTGTGAAGGACTGCCGGTGGAGCCCAGACTTCAGACGGAGGACGGGCTCAGAGGAGGCAGTGAGAGGAAGGAATGCTGGGAAGTGCACAGTGTCCCCGGGCCTGCTCACTCCCGAGCGCCACATTGCCCACTGGACTTGGGCTGCTGCTTCCTGTGCTCTTCCCTCACCGTGGCTGCATCAGCCCGGCCACCGCCCCTCGCCCCTGCAGTGCACCTCCAGCCCGTCCCCACGGCCACCAGAGCGTCCTCAAATACAAGCTCCCGTCCCTCTGCTTCCCCTTGCCTTTGGCGGCCCCCTAGCTGGAGGAGACGAGAGGTGCCAGTGCCCCCTGCAGCCTGAACAGCTCCTCGTCCCCAGCACGAGGCTCCCACTGAGCCAAGCTCACTCAGATCTCTGTTCCTGACCTGAGACTAAGCCTGCCACTTGGTCTTGTGTTCGGGCGACTGATCACAGTCGTGGTGGCCATTGTTTTGATGCCCTCCCTGGCACGGTGGAAGGCTGGCCACAGGCAAACCCCCACACCATTTTCAAGACGTGGCTTCTGAGCCATGGGGGAGAGGCAAGGTGTGGGGCCTGTTCCCGTGGCTCTTGCACTGTGGCCGTTTCCACTGTACCCCACTCCCCACTTCATCCATCCTCAGGCTGCTTGGAATCTTGGAGACACGCGTGCTCTGTCTGGAGCCCAAACTCGGAGCTTCCCCTGCAGAGGTGAGTGTGACCAGCCTCTACCCCGGGAGGCTGGCAGCTGGCAGAAGCATTGAGCTTGCAGGGCCACGGTGGTTGTGGGTGCAAGCTCCTGGCCCAGCCACAGCGTCAGGGGGACACGTGGCTGTGGCAGCTTGTCCTTGGATCACAGAACATTTCTCATCAGGACAAATCTGGACACTTCCTGGAAGCATAGCATTGGTTGAGGGGCTTTAGCAAATTACCCAATTAACCTATCCTAAGCCGCTTGTGTGGACAATCAGCCCTGGCCAACTGCTGTAGCATTTTGACCTTGACCGTGCTGACCTCTTCAGGATTCAACTCTGAAAGCCAGGCTCCTCTGGGGGTCTCCCCCATACCCAGTGAAGACCTTGTCCTTTGACTTGCCACAACCTCGGCCCTTGCCATTTATAGAATCAGGGTCTGTCTCACAGCCTTGTGCTTGCTTACGAGACCTGGGCAAGGGGGACCGCCCTGAGTGGATGCAAACCTGTGGTCAGTCCTGAATGATGACTAAACCACTGCAGAGTGTTAGTACCTAGAGGGCTCTTTGTGTACCTGCGCTACTCCTTATTTTCTTCAACAAATACAAGTTTTGTGTTGAAGACTAGGAAGTTGTCTAGAATGTTCTGTGTCTACTGGTTTCACCTCACTGGTCTTCCCACCATAATATTACATGTTTGGCTCAGCTGGAACTCACACTTCAGGATGACAAGTTCTTGCTTTGTTTTTCACACACCCACACATTTTTCTGCACTCCATGTGCAAAATCAGCTCACACCCAAGGTGTAGATCACCCCATTTAGGTGTGATCAGCAGCTGTGGGTGCACTGTGAACACCTGCAGCCTCAAGTGAGCTGTCCTCCAGGTCCTCCCTGGACAGTTGCCCTGACACCTGAGCCCAGCAGGAGGTGGGAGCAGGGGCGGGTGGTTGCCTGGCAACTGCAGAGCTCAGGCTCGCCTTTCTGGGAGAGGAAAGACCTAGAGAATTGACTCACTTTCATTTTTGACGCAGCCTGGTTGGAACCTTTGAGCACAGAAAGAGGGGTTTATAGTAGAATCCACACTGACATCAGCATAGCAGCTTGTAACCCTGAACTACACCAACGCAGCCCTGTGCACACTTATGTAGAGGCTGGTACAATGCTGCGGGGGCGAGGGGGATTCTTTATGCAGCCAGTGAATTCCACAGAATGTAATTGTGCATTAAAAACCTCTTAGGAAAATCAGATTGCAGTTCTCCAAGGCATTTTGAACACCACCTTTCTTCTTAATTATCACTTTTTCCACGTGATGAAGAGTTAGGAAATTAGATGGGAAAGGTGATGCCTGTGTGTTGAGAGGCACTGGCACGTGACCTAGTTAGGAACGACTCACCCAGGCCCTGGAGGTCTGTGCATGTCTCAGGGCCTGGAGCCAGCCATCACCTTTCAAATATTAGGTTTGTGCAAAATACACAGAGGCACTGGTGACTGATGGCGCTGTGCCATGCACAGGGTATCTCAAGCTGTCCAAACAAGAATGCCTGTGTCTCGTGCTCAAGATCCATACCCATGTTTGTGACATGTATGTGATATTCCAAAATTCTACCTAAAATGTCACTGGAGTCCCTTGGTGTAGTCAGCAGATCTCTCTCCCTCAAGAAAAGGCTCTGCTCTGCATTGAACTCACATTTCTCTCCAAAGAGGGCAGTTTGTTAGTGTCATTTCTTCAAAATATAAGTGTGCACTGTTGTCTTACTTGGGTATTTTACAGACCAACCAGATCTAAACAGGGCTCTGGTGAAATATGATTATTATCTTGGGCTCCCATATAATTTCGCTCTCAGCTCTGGGAGGAGCTACTCTGGACACCAGCCTAGGAATCTGAAGAAAACATGGGTTTGCCTGTTTCTTTACATACAGTCCCTGGTGCACCTGAATTAGAGCTGATTTGGGTGCTCATGGGCTCAGGAATCTGCCCGTTAGCAAGCTTTCTGTCGGCTTCCTAAGAGCCCCCAGCGTGAGAACACGCTCAGGTTTTAGATTCCCCCGTCTGCACGGGGCGGGCAGTGGGACCTGGCGTGTGCTTCCTGCTCCAGCTGCCCACTGCAGACAGCCCCCTGCTGTCTGAGCCACTGCAGAGGCTCCCCTGCCTTCCACCTTCATCCTGCTGGCCCCCACCTCCCGCTGAACCTTCATCCAAATCCAGGCCATTGTTCTCAGGGAGTCTTCTCTCATACAAACTGGCCCTGGGAATCTCGGGCTGCCCAGTGCAAGGGCTAAGCGGGCCTCCAGCGCCTAGCAACAGACCCGCCTCCGCCGCCTCAGGCTCTGCTTTACCAGTCCTCAGAGAGACTTTATCTCCTTAGCTGCAACTCCCAGCAGGACCACCTGTGCCCAGCCAGAGGGAGGTTTGCTGCTCTCCCAGGGCTTTGATTCTGAGGACATATGCCCACAGATGTTGGGTGGATGCGGCTGCTGTCTCCATGGATGGCACTGTGTGGGCAGAGGCCTGTGGTTCACGCTGGTCTTCCCCAGGGCAGCATGCAGAGGGCCTGCCTGCACACCTGCGCAGGCTCAAAGGGCTCTGTGAGCTCCTGGGGGTGGGGGAGCGTGCCTGTGCCTCTGCACCCTGGGTCAAGGTGGGTTCTGAGGCAGGCCTGGCTCCTTGTCTGGGCAACTTCTGCAGGAGCTGCTCCCCACCCAAGCTGTATTCCTAGGCACCCCGACTGAAAATACTTCCAACACTTCCTTGGCACTTACTCTGTGCCCAACAGAGTCCTGGCACTTTAGAGCTTTTAACTCATTTGATCCTGACAACGTGGTATGAAGTAGGCACATTTACTGTCCTCGTTTTACAGATCAGGAAGGGAAGCACAGAGAGGCTAAGGACCTACTTTCCCAAGCTCACACAGCCAGCAAGTGTAAAGCTGAGATGGTTCCCAGGTCCTTGCTGTGCCCCCTCCCTGCCATACCCAGGTGATGCTTTCTATGAGTCGGAAACCGCAGCATGAGAAGGCAATGCTGACTTGCGTGATTTAAAATGGTAAATATCAAAAATGATAACATCAGATTTTGGATGTTTTACGTGGAGCAGGGTTTGCCCAAGTCTTGTGGCTTTAATTTGCTCTGGTCAAGCAGAGGCAGCTGGTTTGCGTTCTCTCTGCATGGAGTCGGGGTGGAGTCCTAGGGAGCAACAGTGGTTTTTAAATTTGCCACGACATAAACATCCGTCCATCACAGGGCGATCAAATAAACAGCTGCAGCACGTTCCGCTGCGAAGAGGAAGAAGGGAGATGCGGTCCCCGCGGGCAGGGGACCGCAAGGGGGAGAGTGCAGTGAGCACAGGAGCGTAGGGCCTGCGCCCCTCTTCCAGACAGGTGGGCCAGGGCCACACGTGAAAGCTGACGTTTGGGCATCGGCTCCTCACACGCTATTGTCCTCTGGATTTTACACATGATGTTTTTTCCTCTCTGAAAACACTTTTTCTTCACCTTTTTTTAAAAAAATATGAACATCAAACAAGTACACACAACAAATCAAAAGCAAGAGATCACATGTTTTAAAAGCAGGTGTGTCATGCTGAAGATCCAGGGATTCTTGAGGACATTGGGACGTCATTGAAGGGATGTGAAGTGTCAGATGTGACATTAATGGGAGTGAAGTGTCAGATGTGACAATTGAAGAGAGGATGGGGGGGTTAAAGTTGAGAGGGAGGTGTCCTGAGGAAGCCCGAGAGGCCGGTAGCAGATGCATTCACCTCTCTAGGTGTGATACCCGTGCAGAGGGAAGAAAGACGCATTTGGAAGACTGAGGATGTAGACTTGATGGAACTTGTTGGGTCTTCAGGAGGGAAGTATGAGCTCTGTGTGTGCATGTGTGTGCGTGGTCTGTGTGTGTGTGTGTGTGCATGTGTGTGCGTGCGTGTGTGTGCGCATGTGTGCGTGCATGTGTGTGTGTGCATGTGTGTGCGTGCGTGTGCGTGTGCGCGCGCATGTGTGCGTGCATGTGTGTGCGCGCGTGTGCGTGTGTGTGGGTGGGTGCATGTGTGTGCATGCGTGTGCATGTGCGCGTGTGCGTGTGTGTGGGTGCGTGCGTGTGCGTGTGTGCATGTGTGTGATTTTAGTGAAGGAGGAGCTGTCAAGCTAACAAGACTACAGAGGAGCAGAAAATGGTAAGAGGAAAACTAGAATAGCGTAGTGTTCTGGAAGACAAATGTGAGGATTTCAAAAAGATGAGGAGGTTCAAACCAGAGGAAAACTGCTCTAAGTCAAGCTGGACGTGGTGGTGCACACCTGTAGTCCCAGCACTTTGGGAGGCTGAGACAGGAGGTCGGGAATTCAAAGCTAGCCTCAGCAACAGCGAGGCACTAAGCAACTCAGTGAGACCCTGTCTCTACATAAAACACAAAATAGGGCTGAGGATGTGGCTCAGTGGTCGAGTGCCCCTGAGTTCAATCCCTGGTACCAAAAAAAAAAAAAAAACTTGCTACAAGTCAAGCAAGTAGGGATCAGAGAATGAAATGAATAGTAATTAATTACTTTAACAAGAAGGTTTTTAATGGTGTAGTGGGGAAAAGGTCGTTAATATTGGAATAGATTGAGGATGAAAAGACAATAAAATCAGCAAATGGAGAAAATACTTTTTTTAAAACTTTCAGTTGTGAAGGTTTGAGGACAGAATGTACTAACTGAAAAATAATTTTAAAAGTTATTTTTAATTGACATGTGTGCATACAACTATGGTGTTTTCTTACCACCTTCCCCCAAATGCAAATCGTGATTACAATTTAGAAAAGAGAACATATGTTGCCAATAAAAAGTCTCTTAAAAAAAAAAAAGACAAGTGGGCCACACCAAACTCTTCTAGAATGAACAGCTCAGTCCCGGGGCCTGGAGATCAGTGTTTTGAGGGGACCAGTTTCAATTGTGCTGCTGAGTATCTTACTCTGAGTGAATATCATTTTCATCATTCCATATTTTTGCTATAGACCATAATTTATGAAATGAGAGCAATTTGAGACTGGCTGTCAGCACCCAAGGAACAGAATGAATACCCCAATTTGCAAAATTAAAAATCAAACAAGTACCTAATTTACATTAGGTAATCAACAAAATGGGCAAATGGAGTCAGAGAATCAAAATTGATTGTATATGTTTAGAGCAAAATTTTATTTCCAGCCAGGGCCCATGGGGTTCTAGGGGTCTATGAAGCCCTCAGAATGGTCCACAGGAATTTTGTTAATTTTGGTCTGAGGATCTATGAGGATATCCAAGGCTTTTCATCAATTCTCACACAGGTTCTTGATGCATAAAAGTTCAACACCAGCCTAGGTGCTGGGGGAATGACGTGGGTAGAAAAGACTGGCATTCCAAGCTGCAGTGAGTTCTAGGAGGGAGCTGGCAGCACCCAGCCCAGTCAGGTGTGAGGCCACTGGTCCCCAGGTCAATGCTGTCTGTGCAGACATGGGGCCTGCAGCTCATATGCAGGTCTTATCTGTGACACACGGTTGCACCAGTCTGCAAGACTGCATTGGCAGGGTACACCAGGAACCTTACCCAGTGCAGCTGTGGCAGAGGGGCTGCTTCACACCTAACAGGTTGTCCCAGGCAGGTGAGTAGTCAGATAGGAAACCAGCTTCCTCTCTCCCTAGCCCCACCCACAGAGTCTGGCTTTGTTCCACAGTTGAGGTGGCTGCAGCACTTCTGGGCATTGGGTCCACTTTACAGGTAGGAAGAAAAGCAAAGGTGCCAGGTGTGGTGGTGCACACCTGTAATCCCAGCTGCCTAGGAGGCTGAGGCAGGAGGATCACAAGGTCAAAGCCAGCCTCAGCAACTTAGTGAGGCCCTAAGCAACTTAGCAAGACCCTGTCACCAAGTAAAAAATTTAAAAAAGGTCTGGGGATGGGATTCAGTGGTTGAGCACACCTGGGTTCAATCCCTGGTACCAAAAAAAAAAGAAAGAACTAAAGGTCATGGGACCTGCAGCTGAGACGGTCTCTTTTCACAAAGGAAGCAGGACTCAACGGAGCTCCCCAGAAGCCCACTGCATGTGGGTAGGCGGGACTGCGGCATGTGGCTGCCCCCTGGTTATAGAGGGCTTGGGCTGAGGTGGGGATGTCCACTAGTTGGCTGAAATGTTACCATCAACCACAGGGGTTCCCTTAGTCGGAAGGACAGGGGCCAGCAGAGATTGTGGGCCCTGGGTGAGTCTGTCCCCGTGCTCAGGTGAGTGTGTGCCTGCATGCACTTCCTCTGGAGCTGGTGAGCGTGGATTAGAGGGTCAATGGGGCCTAAAAACTGGCCTAATGCCTACATTGTGGAAGTGCACCCCGAGTCCCACCACTGCCCACACCCACGTGCCTGGGGTCCCGAATGAGTGCAACTTGCTGTTTAGCTCTTCAGGTCTCATTCTGACAAAGGCTCGTGACAGCTGGGACTTCATAAAGGATTCCTGATGGAATGCACTTTAAGAAAACTGAGGTGCAAAAAAGAAGAAATAAAATAACCAACCGTGCTTGAATCCCTCGTGCCCAGCCTGAGTTCCGACTCTGGGCACAGACTGTCACAGCCTACCTCCGCTGTCTACAAGTCCCCAGCCCAGCCCAAGGCAGACCTCTGCTCGCCATCCTCGCTATGAAGAAAACAGGGTGTCTGGTCTCTGAGTGCCTCTGCTGGCAGCCACTAGTACACTAGGGACGCATGTTCTAGCTGAGGACACCAGGCCTGGGGGTGTGGCAGGCTAGGAGTGTGCCCACCAGCCAGGACACCGAAGGAAGGAGTGGAGGGTGGAGTCGGAGAGAGTGTGGAGCCCAGGAGCCAAACAGGTCTGCAAGGTGCAAAGAGAGCCTGCGTCACAGCCCCAGGTCGCCATGTGCATAGAACTGACGTCTGAGAAGGCAAGCCTGCCTTCTTATTCCTGCCATGCTAAGCTATCTGGGATTCTTTTTTTTTTAATTAATTTATTTATTCTATTTAGGTTTACATGACAGAGTGCATTTTGATTCATTGTACACAGATGGGGCACAACTTTTCATTTCTCTGGTTGTACGTGATGTAGAATCACAACATACATGCGGTCATACATAAAGCTAGGGCTATGATGTCCATCATATTCCACCATCTTTCCTGCCCCCATGTCCCATCCCCCCTCCCACCCCTGTGACCAAAGCTCCTCCATTCTTCCCATGTCCTCCCCAACATTATGGAGTAGCATCCACTTATCAGAGAGAACATTTGGCATTTGTTTTTTGGGGATTGGCTTACTTCACTTAGCATGATATTCTCCAACTCCATCCATTTCCCTGCAAATGCCATAATTTTATTCTCTTTTATTGCTGAGTAATATTCCATTGTGTATATATACCACAGTTTCTTTATCCAGTCATCTATCGAAGGGCATCTAGGTTGGTTACGCTGTCTGGGATTCTAAGGGACAGTGCCTCCCTCGGTGGCAGCAGCTGGCCTCCTGGGATCACCACTCCTGTCACTCCCCATGCAAACAGCCCAAGGCCCCGGCTGCAGGAACTGATTCCCCCAGAACCTGCAGGCCCTGCCGCCTCTCCTGCCGAAGGCTTGGCTTTCTTGCTAGCGTATTTGTACAGCGTGATGTTTCTCCAAAGGCAAGAGCTCACTTATTCATAGTAAAGTTCCAACAGAAACTATCTTAACTATAAAGGTAAAAGCTCTCTCCCTCTTGAAAATCTTTTGCAATCTTTACATTAACTCCAGAAATATTAATTTGAAAAGGTTGTATTTTAAAGAGACGCTACTGTCAAGGACAGCCTTCCCAAGTAGCCCTCTTGCTTAATCTCAAAAGAGCGGCTGCCTCGAACATGGTGAGGATCGTCTAGATCACAGTTTGGTGCAGGAAGAAAGAAGTTATTGAATGTACCCTTCAAAAAAACCCACAGTCCAAGAAGAGTAAAATTTCCTTAGTCTCCAAAAAGAGAAAGTTCCAAACACACACACACTCGCTCAGCTTCTGTTAGAAATTATTCCAGAATGGTTTTGGATCACAGCCTCTCTTTCATGGTTACACAGATGGCATTTTTTACATCATGCAAAGTACCTTTGATTCATGTTTTCTATACACCCAAAGGAAAAACCGTGAGGTATTTCGGAAGCTGTAATTCTGGGAATTATACACCTTTTCTTTAAAGTTCTGAGGATAAATTGAAATCCAGGTTTCCTTAAGATAAATATCCTTTGTTATCACAGGTTTGAAATATCTTAAAAGCAGCCCGTTCCAGGTAGTTCGATTCTTTAAACTGCGTTGAAGCATCCTATGAACAGCGGGTGAATCTTTAAAAGGTCCCTGTGGGAGCTGCATAAATATTAAAGAAATATCCAATAAAAAGTGTAAGGAGCCTGGTGCTGCCCCTGAAGTCAGCCACGGCCACTTCCTGGATGTCTGGCCCTCCCCAGCCTCTCCAAGAAGAGGCAGCCAGCATGTTACCAGAGTGGACTCAAGAGGACTCAGGACAATCTGTCAGCCTGGGTCCCCGCAGGGCCTCTGCAAGGACATGATGAATGGAAGGGTCACCTTTGAGAGCAGGGGAAGGACCCCAGGAGCTGCTCTCCACTCCCTGAGCCCCTCCCAGGGGTGCAAGGTGGGGGTTCCCCCAGGAAATGACCCTCTATTGGGGACCTCCTCCCACCTCCCTAGGGTGCCCTCACGATCCCTGGCCTTGGTCACCTCCATTTGTGAAGCCCTTGCAAGCCCCTGGTTCTTTCCTCCAAAGAACTTACCTCACCTGAAGTCACCATCTTTGCTAGGACCGCTTCCCTGGTGCCAGCTCCCCTGAGGCTCTGGGGGGCCCTGCTCACCATGGCCTCCCTGGTGGCCAGCACCAGGGTCAGGGGTCCCCACTAAGCATGGCAGTAGGAGAGAAGGCTGAGGAGGGAGGATCTCATGGCTGGCCCATCCAGGTTCTGCCTGCTCTGAGATGCAAGCTGAGGGCCTGAAAGTCGCCTGCAGGTGTTGGTGCTGATGTCATTACCTGTGGCTTTACAGCCCGACTTTGTCAAAAATGAAAGGCTGCAGTAGACCGCAGGAGCTCAGTTCAAGTTCCTTTTAGTCTCCTGGGAGAACTCCCAGCCTCTAACTGCCTTTCCTGTATCTGCTCTCAACAAATCGTGCCTATTACCACTTCTTGTCCCTGAGGTACAGTTACATACCCCGAGGAGAACGAAGAGACAGCGCCTAGCCTGAGGAGGGAGCCTGAGCCTCACAGAGGAGGCCCTGGAAGTCGGTGAGGAGTGGGGCCCAGCCTCCTCCAGGACGCACCCTATTCCAACCTGGAAGGTAGAGGGACCCAGCCGCGCCAGCCACTCCCTGGCACCCAGGGGAGCTGCTCCGTGCTGGTTTAGTGGCCCAGGGAGCAAGCGGGGCAAGCAGTGTCCTACAGGGGTACGTCTGGGGACTTTCCCCTTGCCCCCTGCCTCCTTGCTCCCCGCCCTTGAACAGGCTCATTTGTTTTGAATTAACACTCTTAATAAAAATGGTTTGATACTAAGGCCTATCCAGCTGTGTATCTATTCAAAATTCGAAGCTCTCTGCACATCCTGGGGGAAGGTGTGGTGGATGTGGGTAGACACATGCTGCGTGGGCGGCGGAGTGTGCCTTCTGCCCTGGTGGCCTTGCTACTCCAAGGACCCCGCTTCTGACTGCTCCCTGCTCATGGGAAACCTAGGACCAAGTTGCCTCCACAAGTCCTCTAAGCCTGGGAGAGCACGGACCTTTCCTACTCTGGTACATTGTAGCTTTGCTTTTTTTCTGTCTTTCCTTCCTGTGGCGATAACCACTTAGGAAGCAGCACAGTGTCTTCCCCAGGTGTCCCTCCTGCTGGCTGAAAAGCACCAATCCTGTTTCTTCTTTGGTTCATTTAGTGGAAGTTTAAAACTGGTAAAATATTATTTTCCCCCATTTCTTGGAGGGGAGTTTGGACTCTCGCTTCCAGCTTCCAGGTATGGTCAGTCCTGAACTTGCCTGCCTGTCAGAAGCAAGAGGAAAACTGGGAAAAAACTATGAAACAGCTTTCAGACATTGGGGCCTCGAAGAAGCCTCTGAGGGAAGGAAAATCATGGGGAAATGAAGCCCTGGCTTCCCCATGGAGGCATTTTCTAAAGCACAGTGGAAAGGGATGGGGTCAGGCAGACCCAGAGGACCCAGGGAGTGAGACCAGGGACTGGGGTTCCAGGAGCCGAGGGAACTGGAGTTACAGAGCAGAGTTGTCAAGTGGGGTGAGATAAAAGGAAAAACTGCTTCTCACAAGGTGTCCTTGGAGCCAGGCTTGATGGCACATTCCTGTAATGCCACCTAGTCGAGAGGCTGAGGCAGGAGGACTGCAAGTTTGAGGCCAGCCTGGGCCATTTAGCAAGACCTTGTCTCAATATAGTATTTAAAAAGGGCTGGGGATGTAGCTCAGTGGTAGAGCACTTGCCAAGCGTGTGAAGTACCCAGTACTGGGGGAAAAAGAGAAAGAGAGAGAGGGAGAGAGAGAGAGGGAGAGAGGGAGAGGTGTCCTTGAATTTCTTCAAGCCTGGGGTCACACTGTGCTATGCAGCACAGGATCAACCTGCCAAGAGCAGGCTAAGAACTGGGGATCTGTCAGCTGGACAATTTCTAGAGCTCACACAGTTCCAACCAGTCAAGTGGAGCACATGGGACATTCAGAAAGAACTCAGGAAGGTCACGCCTCAGTCACAGGACAAAACCAGGCCAACAGCAAAGTCTGCTCTATCCCTGCCCTAAAAACAAAAACAAGCCTCAACAAGATCAATCTAATTCAAAAAGTCTTTAACTGCCTGCCACAAAAACGGAATCACTACCTAAAGGAAGACAGAATTGAGACACTCAGCAGTGTAATAATATTCACTACGTCCGACTTCCAATAAAAATCAACTAGACATGTAAAGACATGAGAAACTGTGACACATAATCCAGGAGAAAGTCAGAGAAGCAAACAAAAAACTAGACATGGAGATGCAGAAACGATGGAATTATCAAAGAAGGGCTTTAAAACAGTTACTATAATGTGCTTGTCATAGACTAAATGTTTACGTCCCTCTCAAATTAATATATTGAACCCTGACCCCCATGTGATGAAATTTGTAGGCTGGGGCCCTGGAGAGATGAATGGGTCATGAGGGCAAAACTCTCATGAATAGAATTGGTAAGAGACCAGAGAACACCCCAGCCCCCTCTGCCATGCGAGGTTACTGCAAGGAGACAGCTGTCTGTGAGCCAGGACCCAGGCCCTCACGACTCCATCTGCCAGTGCCTTGACCTGGGACCCCTCAGCCCCCAGAGCTGCAATAAGTAAATGGCTCTTGTTTGAAGCCACCAGTGTGTTTGTTATAGTAGCCAGAAGAGCTGTGACCATGCTTAAGAACTCCAAGGGAAACAAGAGCATGAGGAAAAGAAGAAAGAAACAGAAGGTAGAACTGAAAAGAAGCACTAGACCTGGAAAATCAGTATCTGAAATTTAAAAATTCACAGGATGGGTTTCCTAGCAGTTAGAAATTAGGAAAGAAAAGATAGTGAACCTAAAGATACAGCAAGAGTAACTTCCTCATTGAGACCAGACAAAAAAAAAAGACTGGGGCTGGGGGATGGGGGAGAGTTTTAGTTACCTACAAGACACTACCAAGTGGTCTAATGCACATGCAGAGTCCTAGCAAAAGGGTAGGGGAGGAAAGTGAGGAAATAATAGCTGAAATATTCTCAGATTTGCTGAAGCTCTCAGACCCAAGAAATTCAGTAAGTCTCAATCATAAGAGATACGATGAAAACCATACCAAGTTCCACATGTCTAAACCTGTGTCTGCATCTCTATCTATCTCTACAAAATTTTTGAACATTGGTGATAAGAAACTCTTAAAGCTGTCTGAGAAATTAGTGGCAGTGGAACAAAAAAATAAGACCACCAGCCAACTGAAGTAATTTCAAGAATACAAGATTGCTTTAACATTTGGAAATAGATCAATACAATCCACCCTATTTACAAAATAAGGAATAATTTCAATAAATACAAAAAAAGCATTTAATAAATTTAATGTTAATTCATGGCAAAAAAAAAGTCTCAGAAAAGTAGTAATAGTAAGGACGTTCCTCAAGTCAATAAAAGCATTTATGAAAGCTCACAATAAATATAGTTAGTAATAAAACACTGAATTGTTCCCTAGAAATTGAGAATGAGGCAAGGATGCATATCTACCTCTCATATTTAACATCAAACTGGAAATTCTAGCCATTGTAATAAGACAAGAAAAATAAACAAAATGTATAAAAATCAGAAAGAAAAAATAAAACTGCTCCTATTTGCAAAGGATATAGTTCTTTACATGGAAAATCCCAGGAAACCTATAAATCAATTATTAGAACAAACAATTGAAGTAGGATACTTCTCATTAAGGTCATATGATATTAGTTTAATTTGTAAAAAATACTAGCATCTTATATATAGCAGCAAACAATTAAAAAATTTAAAACTTATTTACAGTAGCACAAAGATCATAAAATATCCAGGGATAAATCTAATAAAAGAAGTCTATATGTAAAACTGTGTTCCTAGGTATTTTCACATAAGAAAAAAAAACACAGCTCCACCCAAAGACTACAAAGAACCCAGAAACGCATCCTAAGAATTCTTATAGCATGCATAATAATTTTGTCATTTCCTTCTTTCTTACTAAATTAACTTCATTGAAGGATAATTTCATGGATCCATTTAAGAATACAATTTGTTTGACAAATATATATATGCCATGTAAACTGCCACATATTCAAGAAACCAAATAATTTTATTGCTCCCAAAAGGTTATCTTGGCCATTTACAATTAATCTTATTCCTAAAGGAAACCCTCCAAACCCTGACAACCACTGATCAGCTTCTGGTTAATATAGCTTAGTATCATCTTTCTAAAATTGTGTATAAAAGGAATTATTTTTTCTCAGCACAGGGTTTTTGTGCATCCATATTGTTGTATGAATCAGTACTTTTTCTCTTTTCATTATTGAGTAGTATCCTACTTCATTGGTATGCTACAGTCTGCTACAGTTTATTTGTCTGCTTACCTGCTGACTGACATTTGGAAGGTTACCATGCATGGGACTATTATAAATAAAACCACTGTGAGCATTCATGAATAAGTCTTTGTATGGACAAATACTTACATCTCTTTACAAGTAAACACCTAGGAATGGGATTGCTGGGTGATGTGGTTGCTGCTCTGTGCCCTCTTTCCTTCTCACCCTATTCTCTTCGGTGTCTTGTATGTGGCTTATGAACAAAATGTAGTCTGCTTGAAATGTGTGAGCTACACCATCAGCACATCATTATCAACCATGAGTCACTTGGATATAGGGAGAAAAGGACAGTTTATCTTACTATCTCCCCACTAACACAATCAACACAGAATATTTTTGTGACTGTAGGCACTAAAATGGTAGGAATTTCTCCCTTCCAGCTACAAGTTCTGTAGTGAGCACAAGCCCAGTGTCCTCAAACTTAACTCAATTCCACTGCTATCTACATGGAGATAGTGTCAGACACCAGAGGTTGAGGGGTCAGTCCCCACAAGATTGTCTCCACCTCAGATGCCAATCACAAGAGTGGTTTGTGGCCTGTGCTTCTGACCTATGGCCTATAAATTGGGGCTCCCACAATCCTCTCCTCAGGTTCAATTAATCTTTTAGGACCACTTGCAGAACCCAGTTTACTTGTTTATCACAGAGAACATTGCAAAGGACACAGTGGAGAGATGCATAGGACAAGGCTATGTAGGAAGGGGCTCAGAGACCCCAGGCTTCCCCAGGGTGCACCACCCTCCAGGAGCCTCCAGGCGACAGCCATCTGAAAACTCCACTAACCCTGTCCTTTGGATCCTAATGGAAGCTTCATTTTATAGGCATTTTTATTAAATCATGGTCCACTGATAGTCACCTCAATCTTCAGTCTTTCTCCCTCCCAGGTGATTTGGGTGGGGCTGGAAGACCCAACTCTCTAATCCTGCCTTGATCTTTCTTGTGGCCAGTTCCCATCCTGAAGCTACAGAGCGCTGCCAGCCAGTAGTCACCCCGTCAACATGCTAGAGGCACTCCGCTCGCTCCAGAGATCCCAAGGGTCTTTGGAGCTACGTCAGGAACTGAGGACAAAGACAACATATGTAACTTACAATATCAG
>CM053402.1:156056787-156102728 GCA_028644305.1 Xerus rutilus | reverse complement strand
CAAATAAACTTTTCCTCCTCTACCATTGTTCTGGCCAGATCCTTTAGTCACAGCAGTGAAAAAGCTGACGAAAACACTAAGCAATTTCATGGGACCCTCTCTCAAAATTCTAAAATAAAGTAAAAAGAGCTGGGGATGTAGCTCAGTAGTAAAGCACCCCTGTGTTCAATCTCTAGTACCAAAAAATAAAAATAAATAAATATTTTTTTAAAAAACAAGGGGTTTACAATATTCATGGATACAGGCAGCTTATGCAGCCTAAGTGCAAGTACACCGTCAGGACACTGGAAGGACTTGCCACAGAACTGGACAGCCACCAGGAGCCAAGGCAGCTGTGACTCCACTGTGGCCCACTGGCCAGCTATATCTGCTGCCCACTCATTCATCCTTCCTCACTGCAGAAGCCACACTGCCTGTCCACTCATGTGCACATCTTCCAGTGGGACCCAGCCTCCAAGTCAATAGAACGTTCCTGCCTCACCTCAGGTTGATAATTCAGACTTTGTGGCCACAAATTCTGGGGAAGAGAATCTGATGGTCTTAGCTTCCCCCAGCTGTCATCCCTTAATTCAGTTACCTCACCTGTGTGTGCACATGCATGCGCATGTGTCGGGGAAAGGCAGATACACGTGGCACGAGGCTGATCCACACGGGCTGTGAAGAAGGTGGTTTCTCTAAGGGTGTGGTGCACAGATGTGGGATGAGGGACACTTGTGTTGAACCCTGTTGCCTGTACAATGTCACCAGAAGCTGGTACTGCTGTTTGTTAGGACTGCCACCAGCAGCCCTAATAGCATTTTGAGTCATTAATAATGTAATTGAGGTTGCACATAATGACTTATGGATACAGTGAGCAATTTACATTGAATTTCACTAAAATGCATCAGAAAGCATGCAGATATTAAGAAAGACTTCTGTCTCCAAAGAGATGGATGTGTATGAATAAAGCCCTGCGTGTCCTGGACTAATGTCTGGGTCACACTCAGTCCAACCCTGAATTTCCATGACCTCCTGAAAGACTCATGGATGTTTTTGGTATGTTAATTTTTATGTATTTAAATGTTTTCTTTTAGTTCACTTGTTGTACAGTCCACCCATGGAAACTATAAATACAGTGGAAAACATTCTGAAATGTGTGCCAGCCTCTGTACCATCAATTTTAGAAAGTTTTATCTACCATACTCCACTCTCACACCCTCGGCCCCAGCCCTAGCCAACCACGAATCTGCTTTCCATCTCCATAGCAATGTCCTGGACATTTCACAGATGGAGTCCCACCTAGCACAGGCGGTCTTTTGTGACTGGTTTTTTTTCACCTTGTGTAGTGTGTTCAAGATCCATCCATGTTGTAGCATGTGCCAGCATGTCACTCCTTTCCAGGCCTAAATGATCCTCTTTGTTTGGATACACCACGTTTTATTTATCCATCATCCATCAGTGGGTTCTGGGGTTGCTTCCACCTTGTAGATATTGCAAATAGTGCTGATATGAATGTGGGTGTGAGAACATCTCTTGGAGACCTTGATTTATGTTCTTCTTTCTTTCTTTCTCTCTCTCTCTCTCTCTCTTTCTTTCTTTCTTTCTTTCTTTCTTTCTCTTCTTTCCTTCGCAGAATTGCTGGATCACATGGTAATTCTGTTCTTGGTTTCTGAGGACTCTCCATGCTGCCTTCCATCCCAGTTGCACCATTTTGCTTCCCCACCAGTATGTCCACCACCCTGTGCACAGTGGTTACAATCTCTCTACATCTTTGCCAACATGTGTTATCTGGCTTTTTGATTGTAGCCATCGGAGTGTGTGGAGAGCAGTGACTTGCGTCATGGTCTCTGACTGCCTTGCAACAGGAGGCTGTGCTTGCACTGAGAACTTCCTGTGCAAAGGTGCAGGTCAAGATTGCCCAGTTGCTATGGTGATGCCCTGCTTGAGGAGGGTCTGTGCAAGGCACAGAACTATCGGTCTTGACCTTGAGTTCAGACAACAGCTGCCAGGAATAGAGAATTATGAGCACCAGTAGATAATTACAATTGCTTCAATCTTCAAGCCTGCCTGCTTTGAAAACATTTTCTCACAGAACACCCTTTTGATGATAAAACCTATATAATAAACATGCTAAGCTAGCTCTGGGTCATTATTCCTCCATTAGAGGACCATGTCCCACCTGGTCCCAGCTGTCTCTCTCTACAAGTGTGTTTATCCTTTCTAATCCCCTATTGCCCCTCACTGGTTTCTCATTAACAGCCATGCAGGTCCCAGCAAGAGTGAGCTTGCTGTGTGTTTCTTTGCTGTTTTGAAGACTCAGAAGCATTTAAAACCAGTTATGCAAAAATGGAACCATCTTCTTCCTCTCAAAATCCACTTCCCTCCATGTGTTCCCCAAACATGCACGAAAGTATAGGAACAGCATAATGAATCCCCAGGACCCACCAGCTACCCCAACAATTATCCACATTTTGTTCTTTGTTTCATGTCTTTCTTAAACTCTGTGTGCGTGCGGGGGGGGGGGGGACATTTAAAACATCATTTTGCCCACATTCGAGCACTTATTTCTAGCAAGTCCGCGACTAAAGTTTAAGCATATACAGTCCCACTCTTTCACCAAGAGGTTAGCAATGATTCCTTACTGTTATGCAATGATCTGTCTCTACTTTTCCCTGATTGTCTCTACAGGGTCACGGATGGTCCCTTTGCGTGTCCCCTGCTTTCAGCTCCCTTGTCTCTTAGTTCTCTCGCGATCTTAGTCGTGTCCCCATGCTGGGTTTTCCATGCCGACTACTTGTTAGAAACAGTGAGACATTCCCAGTCCTTTGTCTCACGTCTGGATTTGGCAGGTTGAGAGGTCAGGGGTCCTGTGAGGTTGCTCTGTCCCGCGTGTCCCCTGGCGGGCAGACAGATCTGGAGTCTATGGATGGTGCTGCTCTGCAGACAACGCTGTGAACATCCCACAGGGGTGGCAGAGACACACGATCCTCTCCCTGCTGGTGACTGTGTGTCACCTTGACAGGCCTATCCAGCTCAGAGATTTAGAGGTTCAAAATCCAAGATCAAATGGCCCCTTGGCTGTCCCCTGCTGGGGGCACATGGTGGCAGGACTGGGCAGAGAAGCAGCGGGCCCATTCCAACAGGTGCAGAGAAAGGGGAGACGAGCAGGTGCACGTGGTTCCTTTATCACAGCCCTCGTGAGGACCACCCGAGGGGATGCTAGGAACCCCTTATGCCCCAGCACACCCAGAGGCTCAGGCACCTCTCAGTCCTGCTGCCCTGGGACCACGCCTTCCACCACAGAAGACCCTTGGGGACACACCACATTCAAATCATAGCCTGATGTTCAGAGGAGGATGGGCTGGCGGTCGGCCTGGCCTTTCCACAGGTAGCTTTCCAGGAAGCCTCACCTGCAGGTCTAGGTCTCCTTAGAGTTAGAATTCCAAAACATTCTGCCAATTTGGTGGCTGAAGGGCGAGACCTGGCTTTAGTTTGGTTTTGCTTGGTGAGTGTTCACGGCTGCTGCCGCCCACTCGAATCTCCCCCAAGGCATCTCACTCCCGTCGGCCTCTCTGGCTCCCCGTCTCCTGCCTGCTCTTTGGCTTCTCTTCCCATCCAGCCTTTGTTTGATGCAGAAACCCAGGCACTGCTCCCAGGAATTGTCCCCACAGACCCAGCTGTAGGGAAGTACAAGATGCCCGGCCTTGTTCTGGCTCCTGCTGAGGGATCGACATCTTTGAAGCCACCAGGGCTGCAGGAGAGTCACTGCAGTCACCACAAAACCTCCATGAACCCGCTTCAGGGCCACAGACTGCACATGTCCCCACTGTGGTCAGGGAAGGACGGGAGAGAGCGGGAAGCGTGTTCTGACTCACCTCTGCAGTTCAAGACTCTCTTCCTAGGGCACGGTATGTCTTTGAGGGCCCCTGCCCTGGGGGGACCCCAGGACACTGCCTTGGCTCTGTGGCCTCCTCTCCAAGCTGGCTCACTCGCCTGGGTCCCCGCTGGGCTCTTCTGCTCTTCTTGCTCTCGGGGTGGGTTATCTCCCAGGAAGCCCCAAAGCCTTGCAGCAAATGTATCCATGATGGGGTCAGTGGGTGGCCATACAGTCACAGAGACACGTCCCCATCTGCCTGAACTATAATGGTCTCAGGGAAGTCCAGCCAGCTATAGCCTTGGCCCTGCAGAGACAGCAGTATAGAGCAATGACTTGGTACTTTCAGAAAGCTGAAAACAATCTGCCACCAAAGGGACAGTTTTTCCAGTAGACTTTAAAATAAAGAAAAGAATAGGCCAGGTGTAGTGGCACATACCTGTAATCCCAGCGGCTCAGGGAAGGCTCAGACAGGAAGATAGCAAGTTTAAAGCCAGCCTCAGCAACTTAGTGAGACCCTATCTTAAAATAAAATATAAAAAGGGCTGAAGATGTGCCTCAGTTACGTACCCCTGGGTTCAATCTCCAGTACCGAGATGAATAAATAAATGGCATAGTTTATGCCAAAGAAACAATAGACTTGTGTTCAATCCCAGCACTGCCAGAGGAAGAAAGAAGGAGAGAGAGAGAGAGAGAGAGAGAGAGAAAGAGAGAGAGAGAGGAGAGAAAGAGAGAGAGGGGTGGGGGCGGGAGGAAGGAAGGGAAGAAGAGAGGGAGGGGGAGGAAGAAAGAAAACATAAAAGCATGTTGCGGGAAGTTGGGTATCTCTCCTCTGAAGAATGCTGCCCCAGACACTCTGCAGGAAGGACAGAGGAGCAGCTCCAGGCAACAGCTGCCCTGCAGCCCCTGGTCCAGGGAATGAGAGGATGCTTGACAGGCAGCTATTCTGCTTCTGTCCCAGGGACGCTCCCTGGAGGCCATGATGGAGGACGTGGGCTAGAGTTTGGCATATTCTTGACAGGTTTCTTCACCTGCCGACTTGGAGAGACTTTTCTCCCTGTCTGATGATGAGTGGCCTGGGAGGAAGCCCTGCTTGGTCCCTGATCACAGAGGCAGTCGTGTGTGAATTTTCACAGCAGGATCACCAGAAATGGTCAAGACCAGGGCCTGAGAAGGAGGATTTCTGTCCCAGATTCCAGCCCTGGGTCCCAGGTACCTCTCTCAGAAAGGGCCCAAGGGAAAACTGTACACCTTAAAAGCCAGCACGGTGAAGAAGGTGCTCTTTTTTCATAGGATGTTTTAGTTTATTTTAAATAGTATTGTAGAGGTGTTTGTGTCTATTTTCACAATTAGACTGCCAGCTCCTGCCCTGCTCTTGGGCCCAGCCACCTCTTGCCTTGCTCCGGCATACCTGCCAGCTCCCAGGCTGTGTTCTTCTCTCCCACTGAACAGTCAGTGCACCCCAGAACCCAAACACTGTTTTATCAACATTGGTAAAGGTACTCTTCTTTCTTACTAGAATGGGTTTGTACCAACCCAGGGAAGGGTTTTTATGTCCAAGGGACAAAACTATTGAGGACCTTTGAGGATGTGAGCCAGGGGTCACTGAACAACTTTGCATCTGGATCATATGCTTGTATTAGCTCATTTTCTGTTGCTATAACAAAATACCTGATACTGGATACTTTATTTTTAAAAAGGAGCTTACTTAGTTCATAAGGTTGAAAGCTGAAAGTCCAAGATGTGGATCCATTTGGCCTCTGGAGAGGGTCCCTTTGACTGTGTCACAACATGACGCAGGAGCAGGAAGGGACATGGCATTCTGTAGCATTGTGCACAACCACACTGAGAACCAAGGTTCCAGGACATGAGCCTCTGGAGGACTCAACTTCACCCACTCCAGACCACCACTCTTCTCCACGTGTGGCCAGGTTAGAGTGCTGTGTCCAGCTGTCATGTCCTGCAGAACATGCCTATGGGCACCAAATCCTCAGAGTTCTGCAGGATGTACCAGCACTAGCCCCACCTGCATTTCACCAGGGCTCTCCTAGGACTCCGCAGTCCCTTCCCTTGCAATGTGGACCTGTAGAAATTGCCATTATTTAAAAATCAGCCTCTCTTCCCACCCAGATGTGCATTCTACATACCTTTTCCTTGAATCTGGAAGGATTGATGGCTCCAGCCAGTGAAGTCCAGCCAAAGCCATGCTGTGTGACTTTGAAGCTAGGACGAAAATAACCCCATGGTTTGTACCTCATTCACTGGGACATTGCTCCTGAAGCCCTGACTGCCACATGTATGTCCAGTTCCTCTGAGGTCGCCATGCTCCCAGGAAGCCCAGGCTATAAGAGGAGGCCATATGGAGTGCCCTGGTCAGCAGTCCAGCCGAGCTCAGCCTTGAGGCAGTCCAGCCCAGACAATACATATGACAGAAGAAGCTTCCAGAAGGTTCCATCATTCAATCCTTTTACACTGTGGAACAGGCAAGCCACACCAAATGTTCCCTGCCCAAACTCCTGGCTCACAAAATCCATGACCATAATAAGATGGCCATTGATTTCCATCTCTAGGTTTTGAGGAATTCTGTTCTGTAGCAATAAGTAGCTGGGACCCAGTTTCCTAGCTCTGCTCCTTGGAACACAGGGCGAGAGAGGTGTAGAGAGAAGGTGGGATCAGATTTTCCAAGAAGCTGAACTGGGAAGGAAAGAAGGGGAGACCGCAGCAACCAGAGAAGTAACCAGGGTCCAAACATATTCTGTATTTTTTTTCTCAGTGTATTTGCTGGTGGAAATAGTCTAACAACTGGGGAAAAATTGGTGCCTTGGCAGAGAGAGAATCCCAGGATTGGCATTATGTGGAGGCAAGAGGGAACGTGACTTCGTGTCCAATGAGCTGCCCTCTTGGGCACAAGGCTCCCTCTCCTTCCCCGTGCTGAGGAGGGCTGCTATCCACTCAGGAGGCTTATCCCCAGCTGGCCCAACTTCGCACAGCGTCTCCTCAAGTAAAAGGAAGGTGGGTACCAGGTGGCAACCCGAGATGCCTGCCTGGCACCCACATAGCTCATCTTTCAAAGCCACCTGTGCACGGGAAGCATCTTTCCCTTTGAGGGGGTTGGGAAGGCCCAGCCCAGATCAGTCCCCACCCCCAGCCTCCTGCATGTCTTCAGATTCCTGCTTCATCCCTTAGCTCCTCAGAGAAGGAAGGACCTCACTGTTTCTAAGAAGGTACGTTGAACAGTCACGAGCCGCCCCCTGGGTTTCTGTGCTCCCCTGCAGGTCAGCAGAGGGATAGGCGTCACCTGCCTGGACCCTAGCAGCTCCACGTGCTCAACTCTGAGCTTCAGGCCCAGGGAAAACAACACCCCAGCACGCAGTTCCTGGGGGGAGAGTGTCTTTCCTCCTCCTCCTTTTGAGAAGCCGTAAATATTATTTCAGACTTTGTTCAGCCCTTCTCGGGAGCCCCACATCACCTGCTCTTTCTGAGGGAACTCTCCCAGCAGCCCCTCTCCCCTGCCCGGGGCTGGTGGCTCCTGTCCTCCTCATGTGCCCAGTGCTTCCCAGCCTCCCAGAGGCCTCATTTGCCCTCCTGAGCGATGAGGGTACTTGTGCTCCCCCAGCCCTGCCTGCTGCTTAGAGAGAGGTTGGAGGAAGCAGGAATCGTGCCCGACCCAGACTCCAGTTCATTAAGCCCGAGTCGTTCGTGCGGTTTACTATCCTCGGAACCTTCATCCATTCTTTAAGAAATGGAGTCGTCCATTTGTGCAGAGGCCACTTGCCCTGTGGCTACACACTGATGCATCTAGCACCTTCTGCAACACTCGCCCAGGCCCGTCCCTGAAAGACCCTCCTGGATAGTTTCTCTTCTCCCTGCGGGGCCTCTCCAGTGGGGGCTGGACTCTCCTAACTCAGAGCTGGGCCTGCCCTGTGCTCACTCATGCACGCACACGGCCAGCAAGCCCCACACGGTTCTCTCCACGCATCTCCACTCCATCCCAGCCCCCCACCCTGGCCCATGGGACAGCTCTTCAGTGGTCCTGCCCCCACCCCTGCAGCTCTCACTGCACCATCTAGGAGACACCCGCCTCCAGACCTGCACCCACTTCCACCCTGAGGAGGTGGGGAGGAGCAGGCCTGTCGGGCTTCAATTTGGGGACTCTGTTGAGGCTTCCCTCACAGGGCTGGCTCTCATTCCCTCCCCGCTGTGGCCATGAAGGTCCCCTGCCTCCCGCCCCATGCACTTTCCCACAGTCAGGGCAGTGGGCAGGAACAAAGGAGGAACAAAAGCCGCGTGCTTGGTTGCCATCGATTATCTGGATAACAGCAAGAAATGGAGGAGAGAGACAGAGATGGAGAGCGAGAGAGCCAGGAGCTGGCCCAGCATGGCCCATGCGTTTTCCAGGTGTCTACACCTCCAGCTGCTGGAGGAGGCTGAAGTGCAGGGTGTCAGCCCTCTGAGCAGAGCTCTCTCCACCCTCTGGTCCTGAACAGTGAGTAACACAGGGTGGTGCACAAAATCCAGTGGGCGAAGAATGGGAGCACCAGGGGATCCTCCGGCAGGGCCGAGCTGGTCCTCACCATCCCGCTTTGCTCGCGGCGTGGGAGTCTCCAATCCCTCCACTCTGCAGCCAGAAGAGAGATGGTTTCCTCGGAAACGGTGGAAACATCCCCAGCCAATGGTTACATTGTTTTGAAGTGTTTTGAAATCTTATCAATGGTCTCCAGGGAAACAGGATGATGAATAGGGCCCTTGCTAGGTGAATTTAACCAGCGGCCCAGGGAACCTGGTGCAGCTCACAGGACACCAGAGTTTGGCTATCCGTGCAGGTGCAGGAGTCTCTCTCATACCTGACGTTTCAATTTTATTGCCCATACAGATTTAGGTGCGGTAACTCCTGGGGGAGTTCACCATTGTTTGAATCACAATTAAAGAAATTATACAATGTTTAAAAACTATGGGATTTGTGAGTCACTTAAGAATCAAAATGCTAATTAGCATCACATGTTGGGGAAAATAGAAATTTAAAGTAGCAGCTGAGCTGCCAAACTCTGGTCAGAGCCATTTGTAAATCAAAGGGCAGCCGTGTTCTCAGGAGACATTGTGCAGGGCCAGCTGGCCACAGGGGTGACGCCACCCCCATACTCCTGGAGGGCTGCCCTTGCTGCCGCTCTCTTGCCAGTCACCCCTACCCTACCCACCAGTCAGAAAACACCTGGCAACTCGAGTGTCCAGTGGATACTGGGTGGTCATGATTTGGATGTGATGGTTGCCCAAAGGCCCATGTACTGCAGCCTGGTCCCAGCCTGGTGTGCTGAGGTGGTTGGACCTTTAAGAGGTGGGTCTAGTGGTCATGGGGTCTCTATCCTCATGATTGGATTAATTCTGTCTCCTAGAATGGGGTCAGATCTCCTGGGACTGGATTAGTTCTGAGAGAATGGATTGTTAAATGAAGCCTGGCATCTTCCCTGAGTCCCTCTTCCAAAAGCACTCCCACCATTGTGATGCTGGCTGCTGCCAGGCCCTCACCAGAGCCCATCAGATGCTGGCACCATGCTCTTGAGTCTCCTGAACCATAAGCCAAGTTAACTTCTCTTTTGGTATAAAGGATACAGCCCTGGGTATCTTGTTATAGCAACACAAATTGGGCCAAGACAAGGATTTATTTATTTTTTTAATCTATTGAAATCACCAGGTGGTTTTGTGTTCGTCAAGCAATATTTTCCTTTCCTTAGTGGATCCGTGTTCCTATGTGGGGGTTCATCATTGCCTTTATTGTGTGAACATTGAAGAAGTCTCTCGAGCTTCCTGAAGATTGCTCAAAACAGCAGCGACAGAAAATCAAAGTGTTAACATCCTCTAAGTCCAGCCAATTTTGTGTCACCTACATCTTGGAGCAATGACATGTCTTTAATTGAAATAAAATTTGCATTTTAATTTTCTAAGTCATATTTTCCATTGTCATGGAGTTCTGTACATACTCCCTATAAAGTAACCCTTCTATTTTTTTTACCTTTTGACATTTATTTATTTGCTTTATTTTGACTATAAGCAGAAATGGATAACCTAACTATACATCAAACTGACAGAATAACCACACAGCAATATAGCAATATAGCAAAGGTACTTTTCAAGTACCTTTTGAAAAGTTGACTCTACTGTGATATGTTTTAGAACAAAGTAGTGTTGCAATTTACTTAATAGCTGTTTTAAGTAGTGTAGTAATAATAAAACTACTTTGTATCTAGAGTAGGATCAGGCAAAGGAATAAATATGTGGATGTTAGGAACGCCAGCTCCCAACATGGAAGAAGAGTGAATTACCAGGTGGTGTGGGGATATGGGAAAAACCTGCTGATGCTAAACTGAAGGTGAAGACATCATCATGTAGATTCAAGGCTGTTTTTCACTTGGCAATTGCTCCCCACCGAGCGGCTAAACTTTTGTTTGTATGTTGAATGTGGTTCCTGTCTCTGCCCATTGAAAAGATATGGATGCAATGAGACCCAACAGCAATGAGCACACCTGGCATGCAGATTTTGGTTTCTAAACACCATTCTCCACCAGAGGGAAAGGATTCCAGGCCCAGAGCAGGGGGACTGCAGGACCAGCCGAAGGCTCTTCACAGTCTCAGAAAGAAGGATAAGCCCAAGGACGCAGGGGCATGTGAGAAAGGCTACCTTGAAAAGCCTCCTGCTAGTCAAGTCTGGGATGGTGTGAGTGTATTCACGGATCCAAAATACTACTAAAAATCTGCCGGGGTGTCTTCTTTATGGGATAGTGTCAGCTTTAAATAAGAAAGAAACAAAAGTTAGAAGATCACCGTTTCATAGCCCCCAGGGCAACTGTCCATTCAGGGAAGAGCAAGTGACCCCATGACACTAGCACAAAGGCTGTGGGAACAGGGTATCAGGCAGCCACAGAACATCACCCTATAGGTTGCTTCCTGGGGGGAAATGTGTATTTATAAGAGGTGACTTAATACCACCAGTAATGAGACAAACTCGGGCTTGTCCTGTGTGCCTCTGGCTGGGATGTGCTAATGCACACACAGCGTCTCCCACGTGGAGCTCCTGCTGGAAATGTTTACCCTTAAGTCTAGACCGAGGAAACAGTGTGACAGCCCCGCCAAATCATGGGGCACAAGGGGAACATAAGAGCCCAGCCTCGGTAAACATCAGCTACGAAAGACAGCAAAAGAGCTGGGTGCAGTGGCGCATGCCTGGGATCCCAGTGGCTCAAGAAGCTGAAACAGGAGGATTGTGAGTTCAAAGCCAGCCTTAGCAACTTAGCAGGCACTAGGCAACTTAGCTCAGTGACTGAGCACCCCTTAACCTTAACTGGGTTCAATCCCTAGAGCCAACACACACACACATACACACAGTAGGAAGGAAGGATGGAAGGAAGGAAGGAAGGAAGGAAGGAAGGAAGGAAGGAAGGAAGGAAGGAAGGAAGGAAGGAACAAGGAAGGGAAAGGAAGGGAAGGGAAGGGAAGAGAAAAGAGCAGAGCAGAAGGAAGGCTGCCTCGGATTAGAGAGGGTGAAAGAGCCCAGCCACTGACTCAGTTCATCATCCTTGATTGGGTTCTAGAGTTTAAAAACCCATGAATGATGTAGTGGGCCTTGAACATGGACTGAATATCAAATAATAGTTTTATATGAAAGGTGAATTTCTTGAGTGAGAATAGTGACATGATGAGTATATTAAAAATGTTCTTATTTGTGGCATTTAAAAGCAACAGTAGGATACCTACAACTTCCAAATAGTTTCAACATTCAAATTGCTCAGGAGAGTATGTATATACACTCAGGTAAAGAAGGCCAAACATACAATGGATAAATGTATGTGTGTAAAGCTCGTTATATACACACAATGTACATGTATGTATATGTGCATACAATACATGCACGTATACACTTGTATACCGGAATATAACATAATGTGTATTTATTTCATATAACTATGTTATATTTGTACATTGTAAAGTATAAAATATGCATACATTCCTGCATTTGTGCACATGTACTGATGTGCACAGTGTGATACATGTGGCTAGACCATCTGATATTAATAACATAAAATGCTGCATGTATGAAGTGGACATTGCACGTGCGTGCCACCTGGTGTGACGTGCTGTAGAGGGAGAGCGAACGGGCCAACCTGCTAATGAGACCACAGCCGTTGTTGCCCTGTTGTTTCAACTTTCCTACACATTTTAGAAGTTTAGCGTGGACATTCTGAACTTCTTGCGCATCCCTCCCTGACTCAGTCTCCCGGGTGAGCCAGGCGCTTCTGCACGCTCGGGCTTGCGCTCTGCTGGGCCTCCCGGGGGTCCAAAGACAGAGGGTCCCAGGTGGGCCTGAGCTGTGGGGGGTGCCGGGTCCTGGCCCCGCCCTAGGAGCCTGGGGTGCATGCTCAGGAAGCTCAGGGGCGGAGAAGGGCAGGTGAGGGCCACTTCTCCCTAGCAAGAAAGAGCAAACTCACACATCCAGAGAGCCTCTGAGCTGAGAGCTTTGTCTTGCCACGCAACGCCTCCAGCTTTTAAGTCTAACTGCTTACCTAAGAAATGGTTACTTCTCAAAATCCTTCCCTGACATGGAAGGTGGATAGCCTGGTGGGTCAGTGACCAGGTTGTTGGGCCAGTGTTAAGTGATGACTTTCAGAACAAGTATAGGTGGCAGCCATACCACTCATGCCAGGAAAGCCTTTGCAGCCCTCCAGGAGCCAGACCCTCCAGGGTCTGCAGGGCATTGCGTGCCAGCCTAGGAGCACCTGTCCACTCTCCACGAGGCAGGCTGCCAGGGTCCCTCCTGGAGCACCAGCCATAGCCCAGGTCTGCTGAAATCCTCACACTGTTTATTTTCACTTTGTTAGGACTCTGAGTCACCACAAGAGGGGCAAACCCTGAGCACGGATCTGCAGCAGGCCAAGCAGATTTCACAAGGTCAGCAATGTCTGCTGGTCAGAGCAGCCTGTCCCCGGCCCTGCCTGCTCCCACTCACGGCTCACAGCAGGACCTTCAAGACCCACACATAATGTTTGCCAAGGTTGCTTCCCTGCCTCAAGGTCAGGGAAGGGTTTTGGAGAGCTACCCCACCCCAAGGAGGCTGGCCCTGGAGACAGAAGGTCTGGCCTTGCTCCAGAGCCACCCTAGTGGCCTTTCCTGAAGCCCTGGTCCCTTGGTGTCTCACCCAGGATGGACATGCTTACCTACACTTTGAGGTGACCATGAGAACCAAGTGAAGTTCAGGTTTGTAAAAGCAAAGCTAGAGCCTGGTGCAGTGGTGTGCACCTGTAATCCCAGCACCGTGGGAGGCTGAGACGGAGCATCATGAGTTCAAAGCCAGCCTCAGCAACGGCGAGGAGCTAAGCAACTCAGTGAGACCCTGTCTCTACATAAAACACAAAATAGGGCTGGGGATGCGGCTCAGTGGTCAAGTGCCCCTGGGTTCAATCCCTGGCCCCCCCCCAAAAAAAGTTGAAGCTGCTTCCTTCACTGCAGTTGCTATCGCAGCCAGGCTGTTGCAGGGCTGCCCTTGGCAGAACATGACAGTCGTCAGACGTACATTATTCCAGCTTAAAGCCCTCCAAGACCTGCTGGGATTTGGGGTTAATTGCAGGTATTCTTCAGCTATGACACCAGTGGGACCTGACATAGGCGAAGTCCCCTGCAAGGGGCACACTGGCAGGTTGGCCTGCTGCCTTTGTCGGGGCCCTGTGCCAGTCTCAGCTCAGCTGAGATTGATCAATTAGATCTCATCAAAATCAAACACTTTTGCTGGGTGCAGTAGCACACACCTGTTATCCCAGAGACTCAGGAGGCTGAGGTAGGAGGATCGCAAGTTCAAAGCCAGCCTCTGGAATTTAGTGAGGCCCTAAGCAACTTAGCAAGACCCTGTCTCAAAATAAAAATCAAAGGACTGAGGATGTGGCTCAAGGGTTAAGTGCCCCTGGGTTCAATCTCCAGTACAAAAAAAAAATCAGTTTTCACTGTGAAAGACTCTGTTACGTGATTGAAAAGAAGCTACAGACTGGGCAAGGATACTTGCAAACTTCGTATCAGATGAAGGATCTCCCTCTAGAATATAAGAACTCTCAAAACTCATTAGTCAAAAACCAAACAATCCAATTAGAAAATGCAGAAAAGTCCCGAAGAGATATTTTACAGTGGAGAATGTGCAGGTGGAAAATAAGTGTGAGAGATATGAGAAGCCAGAAAATGCCACGAGGTAGGAGACCAGAGCCTGTTAAGGTGCCTGGGATAAGAAAGGACCCCACCTAGGGCCCTCGAGGGGCCAAGGACCTGCATGGTTCAGGCACAGCTGGTGGGCTTGTGAAGCAGCACAGTCACCTTGGAAAAGCCCCCGGGTCATTTCTTACAGAACCAAACATATGCTTAGCGTGGCCCCAGCAGCGCGCTCTGGGCCATCCATGCCAGAGAAACAAGACTTCACTTAAAAATGTTGCCACGAGTGTCCATTGTTGGCTTAGTTCTAGTAGTCAAAAACTGGGGACAACCAAAATCATCCCTCCCGGGGACCTCCACACTGTGGAACAAAAAT
This sequence comes from Xerus rutilus, assembly GCA_028644305.1. Taxonomy (NCBI): domain Eukaryota; kingdom Metazoa; phylum Chordata; class Mammalia; order Rodentia; family Sciuridae; genus Xerus; species Xerus rutilus. The sequence goes on along the minus strand of CM053402.1, from coordinate 156,088,320 downwards.
TAGCAAACTGCAAATACACATAGGGGCTTGGATCTCAAGGGATCATGCCGTGCAAAGAGCCCATCTCACAGGCCACGGGCTGCGGTTGCACTTAGGTGGCATTCCTGGGGTAACAGAGCTATGGATGGAGAGGAGATGAGTGGTCGGCAGAGCTTGGAGGTGAGGGAAGAGAAGTGGCTGTGGCTGTACAGGAAGTGCCCGTGGGACCTTTGTGACAGGTTGCTCCATGTCTTGACTGTCGTGGTCACATGCATCTATATATGTGACAAAATTGCACAGGACTGAACACCTGCTCAGAGTCATTTCACAGATGCTGACCGCCCAAGTCTGAGCAAGGTGAGCGTTCCTTTCCTAGGACTGCCAGAGCCTGTGAACCACACCCCGGAGGGTGTGAGCCGCAGGAATTAGAGCCTGGAGGCCCGAAAGTAGGAAGCAGGGTGTGAGCAGGTCCTGCTCCCTCGGAAGGCGCTGACCTTTCCCAGCTACTCCTGGCTCCTGCTGCCCTGGGTTGTGGTGGTCCCCATCTCTGCCTCGACTTCACAAGGCTCCCTCCAGGGACGCTGTGGATGCCAGTGTCAGTGTTCTCGAGCTGAAAGATTCTTTCTAATAAGTTGGCTGAGGAGAGAGGGAGGGAGGAGGGATGGCCATGTCCTGACACCCACTGGCTGCAGGGAGCGGTCGCAATTCATGCTGAGAGGACGTGAGACAGGCAGACTCAGACCACCACAGGATGGGAGAGAGGGAGCTCATCGGCCCAGCCAGGGGGCTGCTGGTCAGGTGATGGCCTCCGCCCAGAGGCGTGCATCTCTCTGGCGTGCAGGCAGGATCTAATGCCAGCAGGCTGGAGCTAGCGTACTCGTACTCGGCACTGGGGAGCCTCCTGAAAGGCCAGAGAGAGACCCACTGACATAATGGCAGAAATGCAGGCGGGCCCCAAGAAGGGCTGGGGCTGGGTGGGCCAGTGGGCCTCTGAGGCAGCATAGTCACCACCCTCCCCTTGATTTCAGTCTGGCTCCCATCCACTAGAATAAAATCAACCTAGATGAAAATGAAGAGAACATACTGGGGGCTCATTAGGACTGAAATCTGAGAAAATGCAGATTCAAGCAATCTTGAAAATTTGCTCCAAGATTTTCCAAAATGGCAGCTGTCCTTAGTGATTCCTTGGAAGTAGAGCTGTCTGTGAGCAGGGGCTGGGTACCATCTCAGTCTCTGGGGAAAGGGGTCCCTTGCACAGAAGGTCAATGAGGTGAACAACGGTTCAGTGGTCAGTTTGCATCCAACGGGCATGCCTGCAGCTCAGCTCAAGGCTCAGCTGCTGCACATCCGGCATCTGATGAACAGTGGCCTCCTGACTCCGCATTAGGGTCCCTGAACCAGTGCTTCTCCATTTTGATTTCTCTTTCCTCCACCCTCCTAAAGGCCAGTTCCTTTGTCTATATGGTATGTAGAAAGTGCCTGCCCCCCGGCTCCTAAGTTCATGTATTGTAATTCTAGCCACTAGAGAAAGTGACCTCTTGCTTTTTTCCCATGGAAAAGTCTTCACTTCCGCAGCTCTCTTGGGGCCAGGTGCTGTCTCTGCTGCAGCCTGAGGACAGGATAGGTTTGCCGAGCAAGCCTGGAACTCCCCTGTGTGCAAAAGCCGACGTAAAGAGCTCATTTTGAGCTGGGCAGTCATCCTGAAGTGTATCACCAAGTCCTTGAAGTTCTCCCATTCAGTCGAAAAAACTTTTCCAGAAGTAGAATTGACCACATTTTCCTTTTCAAAGACAAAATCTCTGTTTTATAGTCATCACATTTTACAAAGATTTTCAACAACAGGAGCTGAAGCGAACATTTGGATTAACTTTCATGTGTCCAGAAAATGAAATTAACCAAAGCATCAAATCCCTAAGCATGCCGAGAATCAGTTTCGTTTTATTACAAATCCAGATCTCTGCAAACAAGAAGCGTGCTCTTATGGATTGATTTCAGTTGTTCCCTTGCAATCCCTTAAGCTGTCTAAAATCTTTATTTATTAGGCTGATAAAAATATCTGGAGATTGTTCGCGGTAGAATGACAACGTGTGCAAAGCCGTTTCCTCCAGTGGGGAAGCCCCACTTCCTCCTAGAGACACAAAGGTCCAATGCAGACAGCAAATTGAGGTCACAGGTCACCTGAATTCTCCCTGGAGGCTTGCCATAACAAGCGAGTCCTCTGCTGAAGGTCAGATGATAGACACTTGAGCAGCAGAGAGAACCTAGAGCCAGAACTAAGCATCTAACTAAAGCCATGGAGCAGGGCAAGGAAAGGGGATGTTGCAGCCGGGCGCAGTGGCTCACGCTTGTAATCCCAGCACTTAGGGAGGCTGAGACAGGAGAATCGCGAGTTCAAAGCCAGCCTCAGCAACAGCGAGGAGCTAAGCAACTCAGTGAGACCCTGTCTCTACATAAAACACAAAATAGGGCTGGGAATGTGGCTCAGTGGTCAAGTACCCCTGAGTTCAATCCCTGATCCCCCCCCAAAAAAAAGAAAGGGGACGTTGCTTCCTCTCTGAGCAGCTCTCTCAGAGAAGGCTGTCCCCTCTTGTACGAGACTGTCACAGTACCACTTGTGCTGAGTAAACAGGCCTGAGCATCTGCATCTTAGACTTGGAATTTGACTGAGTCCCACAATTTGGCCTCCTGGTGATGTGTCATTAATCAAGAGCTATAGAAACAAGAGAACTTTATATTCTTTAATCATAGAATTTTCCCAACATCAAAGTGGACAAAGAAGATTCTAGAAACTCTTTGATTCTAAGCCATCCCTCTCCTCCCCAGGGCACCCACCATTGAAAGAGGCCAAAGGTCAGCCAGCAGGAGGGGCCTGGGAAGCAGGTGGGTGAGTGCACACAGGACAGCAACACAGGCGAATGTGGTTGGAAGAGAATTTTTTAAAATAACAGCTTTGAACAACCTGGAGCCATATTCCTGCCAGTGCTTGGGCAGCTGGGGAGGTGAATGACATAAACTAAATTCACATTCCGAGCATGCCAGTATGGGTGAAGAGTAAACGTGTTCAGTAAAGGCAAGTTCAAAGAGGAACCTGTGTCACGTCCAGATGAAATATTATTAAGTAGCTGTGAAATATCTAAAGGTCAACTTGGAGGTTTTTACGAGTTTGTGTGCAAAAGTTTTTCTCAGAAATCACATAAATATTAAGCTAAAAGGAATTCCAGTGAAACGCCCCTGAAAATGAATGGTATGGCAGGCAGAATTCCAAGGTGCCTGAAGATCCTGCCCCTGGTAGTAGACACACGGCATCTAACCCCCGCCCTGAGTGGGACCTGGAAGGGAGGAGGGAGTCACGCTATGCTGTTACACAAGATGCCAAGACCAGCCTGCTGGTCTGGAAAATCAACCCCATGGCTGTGCACTGAGCCATGGTGTTCTAAGGTGCTGTGTGGCTGGGACTAGAAGGTCCTCTAGAAACTGAGAGTGGCCCCAGCGGACAGACAGGGAGAAAACAGGAGCTCAGCACAGCCACAGGGGGCAGGATTCTGCCTCTGGCCTCATGAACTTGGAGGAGAAGCTCAAGCCTTAGAACTGTAGCCCCTACAAGAACACCCTGAGCTCAGCCTGCTCACACCATGAACAGAGGCCCCATTGGCCTGTCCAGGACCCCTAACTCACAGAAACTGGGAGATGATAAATTTGTGTTGCTTTAAGCCAGTGAGTTTGTGCCGATTTATTACCCAACCTTAGAAAACGAATGTAGGTATCAGAAAAATCAGTAGAATTTAGCTTTTAAACAGCTCTACAAAATTGGACGCATCTTTTGTAGATTAGAAGATTGCTGCTGTTGGATTAAAACTCAAGAAACCTGAGTGAATCATTTAAAAGGAGGAGCCCTGGCGTCCTCACACTAGGGGCCTGGGACCAGTTACCTCCCTCTTCTCAGCTCTCTTCCCATCTATAAAACGCAAGGCATGGCCCTGCCTCGCCTTCCTCACAAGCTTGCAAATATTCATTGATGTTTCACGCATGCAGTGGATGCCAGAACACAGCAAAGAGCAAGTCATGTAGCCGAGAGCGTGAGTGGAAGGGACCGTGGCCAGGTGGGCAGGGCATTCCCCTCGCGCCAGCAGATCTGTGGGCATGGACTGGCCATGACACACAGGAAGGTAGATGCACACAGCGGCGTAGTAATGCAGCCCAAGAACCTTCTAGACTGTCTCTGAGAGGTGCTGCCCAGCCGCGGAGGTTGTGAGGGCAGGCGCGTGTGTGTGCATGTGAGGATGTCTATGCGGCTGTGTTGTGGATGTGTGTGGATCTGTGCACGTGTGCGTAAACACCCATGTGTACATGTGTGAGCATGTGCACGCATATGTTGTGGGCGTGTATGCATTTATGTGTATCTGTGTGTGTTGGGACATGTGTGAGCATTTTTGTGCGTGTACACATGTGGTGTTAGAGCGTGTGCACGTGTGCGTGTGTAGTGTATGTGTGCAGATATGGATGCATGTATGTGTGTGTGTTCCTGTAGTTGCTCAGGAGCACAAGGAGACAAGAGGGGGCAGAGAAGGTCCCAAGGGCAGTGGCCCAGGAGTGGCTCTGCGGAGGGGAGATCCAGGGTGCTCATACGTGCACAGCTCACACTCAGGAAATGGCACGGACTGGTGGGCCCGCCCTGCTCTGGGGGTGCTTTCCTAAAGAAGGAGCTTGGCTGCCCTCCCCGCCTTCTTGTGTTCTGGAGATGGAACCCAGGGCCTCGGGCACGCTAGGAGACTGTCTTGGGAGGTGAAAAGGAGCACCCATAAACAACCCCACGGAGGAAAGACTAATTGTTTCTTTTTCTGTGGTTTCTGGGAATAGTTATATTTAGAATCCAGGGTGGAGGATGTTTCTATATTAAATAGTATTTTCCAAACATTCAGCCGCCACACAGGCAGAGCCAGAGTCCCTGGTACTGCAGAGGGACAGGGAATAGGGGTGCAGGCTTCCTGACGGGTCACTCACTGAGAGCTCACGAAGCCCTGTGCTTCTCTAGGCCATGTGGCCCCGTCACCCTGGGGGCCGTCCTGGAGTTCCAGGCAGCCAGCAGGAGTGGTGGCCCATGGTAGACCAGTGACAGGGAGGAGAGGACCACAGAGAGCAGCCGCTGGAGGAGCAGGTGGACACCCCTGCAGGGCTCTCGCCCACACAGAAGGTGAGAGGGACTGGGGCAGCGCCAGGGTCCCACGAGACTCAAATAAAGATGGCTTAGTGGGAGCTTGCCGTTGCGTTCAGCTGGAATGCATCCACTCTGTCCTAAGATTGTTCACGCCGTGCCCCTTAGCCATGCAATTAAACATGGAAAAGCAATTATTGCTTACTATGAATGTGCTGTAAGTGGAGGTTGTTTTTAAACAGAGAGCCATGGTCAAAATCACGGGTCCCTTGGTGAAGAAAACATGGGTGTGACAAGACTAGCAAGGTCCTGAGGCCCCCAGCTCCCAGGAGCCCTCGTCGTCCAGTGTCAGCAAAATGTCTTTCCTTTCCACTCCCTTCTTCCCGGGGCTGCACTGCTTTTGCCCTGAGGGACTTCACTGTCAGCACTAGCAGCACACCTGTCTTCTGTGAAGAGTCACACTCCCCGGAAACCCAGGCAGGAGCCACCTGCAGGTGAGAAATTGCTGCCTGGCCTTTTAAATCCTGATCTCTGCAGCTCTGGAGGCTGTAAAGGAAAAGAGAAATTGCCTCTCAGCCTCCCTGAGGAGAGACCAAGGGGCCCACAGAACTCAAGGGTGTTGGAACTCCCTGGGGACAGTGGGCTGCTCTGGCAGTAGCCTTTGTCTCCATGCAGCAGGGAGTCAGGGGGAGTCCTCGGGGACATTGCCACCTGCATTCCTGGAGGATGCCAAAGGCTGAATCCTCTTTGTGACGTGATGCTTCACCCAGAGATTTCCTGGAGCCCTTTCTCTTGAACAGGAAGTTACTGAACCAGAGAATTTGCCCTGAGCCAGACTTCTCTGTTCTCCGCCTACCCCCACATCTTTCTTTTCTTTCTTCCTTTCCTTTTCTTACACTGGACTGATAGACAAGAGATCTCATCAGGACATTTCAAGTTGCTTTAAACAGCACCACATAAACACAGGGCTGGATTCAGCTGCCTCTTTGGCCTCGGGTGGCAGAGGTAGCACCCGGGCACACTTCATGGACCAGTGCTTCTGATTAAGGGCAGAGGTGTGGGTGATCGCTCTAGACACAGGTTCACCCCACCTGCTGGACCTGGGGACCACAGAATTTCTGCAATGCTCCTGGGGAGTGGTGAGGATTAGAGCAAGGGACACAGGTTGGAGGGGCTGCAGACGGTGCCAAAAAGCTGGGTCTGCAGAGCCAATATTATTTCCAGCTGTTCCTACTTCAGACTGGAGTTTATTTAAGGAGGGGAGGCTGGGGGAGAACTGGCGTGGTTCTCCCAACCACAGCCTTTTACACACATGGGTTCGGGCCTTGTCGGGTCTGCTGGCTTGTTGCTGTTGTTACTGCCCTTTCCCTGGTTCTCCGACCAGTGTTCAGGAGAAGCACTAGGTTGTTAAGAGGATGAGCTTTGGATCTGAGTTCCAATTCTGTCCTGGCCATTTAACCAAGTCCTTACGCCTGAGTGATTCATGTAGATTGGGGTGATAATACAGTAGCTTCCCCTTCGCCCATCCATGGTTTTGCTTTCCGAGGATTTAGTTACCCTTGGAAAGTTGAGGTCTGAAAATAGGAAATGAAAAATTCCAGAAATAAACAATTTGTAAGTTTTAACTTGCCCACTGTTCTAAACAGTGTGATGAAATCTTACACCCACCAAATCATATCAGGGATATGGATCATCCCTTTGTCCAGTGTATCCATGCTATATATACTACCTGCCTATTAGCTACTTATTAGCCATGTCAGTTATAAGATCAACTGTCAAGGCACCACAGTGCTTGTGCTCAAGTAACTCTTCTTTTACTTGATAAGAACCTCAACTCTTAAGAGTAACATGTGAACTTTTCATCACTTGGATAAAATACCTGAGAAAATCAACTTAAATTAAAATTTTGGTTCAGATTTTGGGATTTAGTCCATGGTTGGCTGACTCCATTGCTTTGGGTTTGTGGAGAGGCAGTACATCATGGTGGAAGGGCATGATAGAGCAAAGCTTCTCATCTTTTGGCAGCCAGAAAGCAGAGAGAGCAAGAGAAAGGGGCCAGGGACAGGATATAGTCCTAGGGGCACACCTCCAAAGACTCACTGCTTCTAACTAGTTTCTAACCTCTACAGTTACCACCACCTCCCAATAACCCATTCAGCTATGGATCCTTAAATGGATCAATCCACTGATTAGATTAGAGCCCTCATGATCCAATCACTCCTCTGAATCTCACCTGTGAATATTGCTGTATTGGAGATCAAGCCTTCAACACACAAGACTTTGGGGTCATTCCAGATCCAAACCATAACAAGTATCACTACTTGCTGGCAATTTGGGCATGAAAAAGAGAAGCTGTAAGGATCATCCTTTCAGAGGAGGCACCTTTTTTTAAAAAAAAATATTTATTTTTTAGTTGTAGACAGACAAAATATCTTTACTTTATTTTTATGTGGTGCTGAGGATCGAACCCAGTGCCTCAAGCGTGCTAGGCGAGCACGCTACCACTGCGCCATAACCCCAGCCCCAAGGAGGCACCTTTTTGACCTAGACTTGAAACTCCAAATCTAGCCCTAGTCCTCTAGGCAGCACTGACTTCCAATTAAAATGGAAGTTGGAAAACTTTCTGTCTCTCAAAGGACTGCAGAAGGAGATCTTCCCTGGACACTGGGATAACTCTGGGACTGTCCTACCTGATCGCCGTCTCTGGAACAGCTTATTGTAGGCATCTGGAGTTTGACAGGTGCACCCCTCTTGTGATAGCTGTTCAGAGTTCATGGGGAGCTGATGCAGCCTCGTGGAGGTGAGGTCTGCAGGATTGACACATGTGGATAATGGGCATGGTAGCTCTGCTTCTCCACCCCATGCCCAACTAACATCGCTGCCTCAGTACCCCCATGTCTGGGCCTGTGTGGAGGTTACCTGGGCCATGGTGTGGAGCCTGAGTCTTTGGTCAGAGAGCGAGCGCCACCTGCTGACCAGTACTTTGCTGGGTTTCTGTGCATGGGCAGAAAGCCAACTTCACACCCTTCCAGGTCCCACGCTGCACTACCACTTGATTGTCTTTGATGTAGGCGAGAAGAACCCATCCTGGGTCCCTGACTTTAGAGGCTCGAAATTATCCTAACACCCCCTCAATAAATACACCTGAGCATGCACAAGCTCTTCCCACTTGGCTCTGGCACTGAGCCCACCCAACACTAAACATCTGCTCCAGTGAACATGACCACACAAGTCCGGAGAAATGCTTCTCCCTGGGTCTGTGTTCCCCAGACCTCAGGTGACATTATCCCAAAGCCATCTGATGCACCTGTAGCCACCAGAGAAGGCCTTCGCTCTGTGAGCACTTGAGGAAGACAAAAGAATCCCGTCCTCGGATTTCTCCTTGCCGGTAACACGGATGCGATGGGCTCCCACAGCAAGTGTTATTGCCCAGAAGTGCCGAGCATCCTCCTCCCGTCAGCGATTCTGGGAACATTCCCAAATGCACAGAGGCTCAGAACTCCAGCCTGGGTCTCAGGAACATCTCCCATGTTGAATCTTGTGTGCTGTTCTTACACGTGACTATATGGAGGTCAGGAAGGTCGCATTTGATGCTAAAGCCAATTCTTTGTTTTTCTATGAATTTTGATATTGCTTTAGGGGATAGTGAAAATCATGTAAGCGTTTATAACTTAAATGGTAAAAATTAAAACATTTGTATTATTTTTTGCTACACTGAAAATCTCTTTATCATAGCCCATTCGATGTTTGTATGAGCTATGTAAATTCCTGGTATATTTCTGCAGCTAGGTGTTCCTCTAAGACTTTTATCAATGATTCCAATGGCTATGCTTTAGCAGATGAGTTTTTAATAAAAACAGTCTGAGAACCTCAATGACTCAAGAAGGTCAACTTGACATTGCTGTTAACAGAATGCAAATTTTATAAAAATACTAATTGTAACGTGTTTTTTGCTAAAATAAAGAAAAGACAAAACTGTATGGGTAATGTATGCCATGGATTATGTATTTTGTTATTTAATGATTTGGTCAAACAACTTAACCTGTCCATAGGCCTCTTAGGCATACACTGTGATAGTTAACTTAGATGTCCACAACTATCAGTCACTTAATACAACAGCTTTACATTTATTGCTCAATTTTTGTTGCTGTGAAGCTATTTTTCAGGATGGAATGATAAAACATATTTATTAGTCTGTTAACTTGATTTATATCTTTCAAATATCTGTCTATATACTACATCTATATCACACATGCACACACACCATGTGAGTCTCCCTTTGACCCTTGCCCCAAGTCCCATGAGCATTAAGGGACCTGTTATCACTGATTTCTTTTAGAATTTACCTTATGTAAGTTGACTTTACTAGCTGTCATTCTAGTAAATTCTGGGTTAAATGTTCCAATTTATTAAAGTGTTAGGTTACAGACACTGACTCTAAAGGAGACTGACTTGGGGATAAGGAGGCTAAAAAGGCCAGCAAGACATTTCAGACACTGAGATAGAGGGGTTCAGTCCTTGGGGTGTCCTGGAGAGGAGGGTAGCATGAGCTTTCTGGAGGAGCCTCCTTCTGGAATTCTCCAGTTGGCTTCTGAGAGGCTCATCTTATTTCTTAGCAGAATGGGAAGCTGTAGTTGGCATAATACCTACAGCACTTCACACTACAAGAGATGAGGACATGGGCCCTGCCCCCAAGGACTCAGGGTCAAGCCTTGCAGAGGGGCACCCCATCAGGAAACAGTGTTAGTTCAAAATCACTTCTATAACTGGTAGGGGCTCCTCAAAACACTAAAAACAAAATTACCGCACAATGCAGTCTCTCCACTTCTGAAAAATGCACAAAGAACTGCAGGTAGAGTCTCCAGCAGGCATCTGGATACCCGGGTTCACAGTGGCCAAAAGCTAGAAGCTGCCTTAGTAGCCATGGGCACTTGGATGAACAAGCAGGATGTTATGTACACACAAAGGAATGTTAAGTAGCCTTGAAAAGGAAGGGAACCCCAACCTGGATGAACCTCGAAAGTCATGGGTGTCCATTGTGAAATTATGAGTTGAACCTGCTCATGGAATCCTGCTGATTTTATTTATTGATCTCTTATTTGCCCCTTGGCATTTTTTAAAATGTAAATTTACACAAAAAAATGTAAATTTACTTTACATTAAGTAAATATTTTTATTTACTTAACATAAGTAAATAATAACATAAGTGCATTTGCTGTTCCATCAGAGCTAACCCAGGACCACAGATTTCCCTAATCTTTACACTGGGAATGTGCTTAACGACCCTGAACTGTACATTAAAAAATGGGAAGATGGTAAATTTTACATTATGTGCATTTAAGGACAATTTGAAAAATGACACTAGCAGCTAATTCTCCCACATTTACTCTTCCATTCATCAGATGTTTTTAATGAGGCCTGGCCATGGAGCCAGGGCAGGCTGGAGACGAGAAGGGCTGGGCTCTTGCTTGTGCAGGACAAAGCCTTGGGAGGATGAGGGGCCTGAGCAAGGAGGATGGGTCCCCAAGCAGAAGGTTCCCAATGCAATGACTCTTCTCCAGGAAGTGACCTCGAGGAAAGCTCATCTTGAGGATCTGGACTGGTTTAATTTAAAATCAGAGGACTGAAGGATCTGAGGTTCAAGGAGGACATCAAACAGCTTCCTCATGCTGTGCGTCCCTGGGACAGCGTCTGTGGCCCGCTCAAGCTCTTGGGCCAGTGGGACGTTCATATGCACGTAGCTGAAGGCTCTCATGTGTCCCCACAGCATTCCTTACATTGCAAGGAACACATTTCTAAGTGGGGAGTAGGCCTCATCCAGGGGACTGTCCAGTGAATCGAGGCCCCAGCAGCAGGAGTAAGACACACGAGAAAGGATAACCCACAGCCTCAGGCCCACACAGAGTCCATCTCAGGGCAGTTTCGGGCCCAGAAACCATGTTCCCAGCTTCTGCACAGAAGGCCCCCGGCAGGCCAGCCCTCCAGCCCTGGCCCCTGGCATGGATTTGTGATCTTAATAAAACCGAGAATGGCCTTTTATTCCCTAGAGGTGGCAGAGATTTTTATGGTGTGCTGGATAAAAATGCAAACGAATCTCTACACTCTCCTGAAATAGAAACCCCAGAACCAGCAGGAGCCTGTGCTGGAAAGAAGCTTATCCCCAGCCCCCAGCCCGCCCACCCGGGGCCTCTCAGAGCCCTCCCTTCCTTTCTTCCCTGAGGTCTAACAAGTGTGGACATGCAGACAGAGGAGGCGGGACACATTTAATTAAAAGTCATCAGAAAGTGATGTGTGGTGGTGAGTGTCCTGTGGGCTTGGCGGGTGCCCAGTTGCTCCATCAAACACCACCTTGACATTGCTCTGAAGGTAACCTCTAGACGCCTTCGACGTCTAAATTGGCTGACTTTGAGTAGAGCCCATGGGAACAAGCCTGCCTCATCCTCTCAGTTGAAGGTCTTAAGAGCAAAGACGGAAGTCCCAGGTAGAGGAGGAATTCTGCCCGCTGACAGCCCTTGCACTAGAGAGGGCCACATCGTGTCTGAAGGAACTTCCAAAGTGCAGGCCGCCCTGCAGATGGCCGACCCACCACCCCACGATCGTGGGAGACAATGCCTCAAATATACCCTCCTGTCTCTGTATGCATTATACCTGCATTAGGTATAATGTCCCTCGGTATCCATGGGGACTGCTCAGGACACCCCTGGATATCACAGAGATGCTGCAGTCCATTATATAAATCAGAGCAGTATTTGCACATAAGCTGCATATCCTGTACACTTTAAATCATCTCTAGATGACTTACAATATCTAATGCAGTGTAAATACTGTGCAAATAGCTGTCTACAGAAGATAGCTCTCTTGTTCAGGGAAGAATAACAAGAAAATAAATTCTGACAATGTTCAGTACAGATGTGATTTTCTCTTTCAACTATATTTTTCAAACTATGATTGGTTAGCTCTGCAGATGCAGAGGGCCAGCCTTAGGGGTGTGTGAACACTCCACATGCACACTGTGTGCGTTGTGTGGTGGAACGCCTCTCCTGTGGTTCTGCTTTCTTGCAGAACCCTGACTAGTACATTTGGAAATTGATCAATGGTACTTGTGAAAATTATGGGTCCCACTTGAAGACGAAAGTGCTTGATTTTGTTTATTGACACTTTATTTTTACTTGGGCATTTTCTTTGGCAAAACGCGTTCAGCATAAATGTGAATCCGTGGCTTCCTTAGGGCCGCTGGAGGATTCTAGGGTTTTCCTTAACCCTTCCGGAGCCCTTGTGGGCTGCCTATGTGGCTCTGCACCCCTGAGGGCCCTCCCTCCCCAGTCCTGCCCTCCCTCCCTCTCTCTGGCTCCTTCCCAGGGTCCTCTCCCCACTGTTCAGTTCAGTCCCTTTGCTCTGTTCCTCTGTCCCCTGTGGAAGAAGCCTTTCCAGCCCCCGCCTGCTCCCTGTCCCTCTCTGAAGTCTCATCTCAAAGGCCCCTCCTATGGAGGTGACTAGACGGATGGGCTCTGCTGCTGTGGCAAGTGAGGTCAGAGGCTCAGAGCTCTCCTCAAGGATCACGACCTTTGCGACCCTTGCGATGTGACAGGAGAAGGGAGGCCTCAGCTTTCCCACGTGTCTCCCTCCACCCCGCCCCCAGGCCCTGGGCCACCTCTGTTTGGGTGGCCATAATTGGTGATGGTCAGTGATGACCATGGTGGAGCCAGGCTCCTGCTTGCAGGGCAGGAGCTGATGGAGGTGGGCTCAGTGCCTTCCTGGACCACAGCAGCCCCTCTGCAGGGAGAGGAAGTGACAGAGACCAGCACACTCCAGTGCTCCCTGCATGACCAGGGCCAAGCCTGGCCTCCACGCCCTGTGTTGGAGTCACTGTTGGGACCAGATCGCAGGCTTCTCAGGCTTTCTTCAGCATACCTCCCTGGCTCCCACCACCTCCTCTGTGCATCCCACTCAGGAAGGGGTTTCCCAAGCAGTGTCCTCCTACATGTCTGAATTATGTAGATGAAAAACGATGTGATACAGGAAAGACTGATAAATGAGTGGAGATCCTCTGACACCGGAGAACAAAACCTCGCCAAGAACAGCCTGGTGTGGGGTCAGGGCTGAATGGCTTCTAGGTGGTCTTCGTGATTCTGTCAGATGGCAGAGACCTTTTGATTGTCACCAGAAATCCCTGCCCATCCCTTTAAAACATAACTTGGAGCACATGGCTGTTCATTTGCATCCAAATTTGTGTGAACAAACACTGTGCTGTAATTTGCTTGTTTGTTTTTGGTAGCGGGGATTGAACCCAGGAGCTCGTAACCATGAGCCACATGGAGCCCCGTAATTTGTTATTATTGCTGTCATCGAAGACATCGAGAAGTTGTCTTTCCAGGGCCCCAAACCATACAGGACAGTCTGTCCTTGAAACAGAAGTCAGTGGTGGCGAAGTGCTGTCGAAGGCCAGAGAAGCTGCGTCTGCTGCGTGCATCATTTTGGGAGGGAATTGTTCTGGACGAACAAAAACAGTACTAGGTCTTGAAACAGAATGTGATGAGGCTGCGGAGGAAAGAGACCTGAGACAGGAAGAGGGAGGTGAGGACCACTTGGGGTGGGGCGGGGCAGAAAAGACAACTGGGTGTACGTGCCTTAAGGGCGGGGTCTGTCGAGGGGAAGGGTGGAGGGAAAGCAGCAGCAGTAGCTTGAAAAGGATTGTGTAGTGGGTGGCATCTGTGATCTGTGTCTTCCTTCTTTCTTTCCTTTTTTCTGTTTCTTTTTCTTATGGCCCAGTACTTGACACATCCTCAATTATTTCCATGGATGTGCAAAATCCACGACTGTTGTGATTCAATGTTGACACCAAGTCAATTGGCCTTGATAAAAGTTTTAACTGATTTCCATTGAAAACAGCATGTATCTCTGAAACAGGCGATGCAGAGGTGGGAATTATATCAATGCGCATTTTATATTTTCAAATTATGGTATGAATGCTTTTCAGAAAAAGCAGGTAAGCCACACTGAATTCTCTATAGTGAATTAGTAGTGTAGTGTCTTCTCCTTATCACGCGGTGCAAGAGTGAGTCCCAGGGCCTCACAGCTATTCCTTCCCCACGTTCCTTTGGTGACAAAGCTGCGTTGTGAGTAATGGCCGGGTCATTGCCCTACCTATTAAATTATTTTACTTTATTGGCAATACTATGCTATTGCAAATACTATTTGCGATACCATACTTCCCCCTGGTGGAAATCAATGGGCAGTAACAGCTCTAATCTTTGCCTGCATGCCCTGCAGCAGACCTTGAGAAGACCAGGAGGGAGAATCAGGTCTGCTCTGCTTCCAGGCTTCTACCCCAAACTCCCCATCTCCTCTCCATTGGCCTGCGTCTGAAATGTGCTTTCATTCTTTAATGGCCTTGCTATTTAAATTCTTTTGTAGTGATATTGAAATGAAAAGGCACCTTACCTCCTAAGATTTCATCAATTATTAATGCTCTCCATTGGGCACAGTGACACACCCCTGTGATCCCTTCTACTCCAGAGGCTGAGGCTGGAGGATGGCAAGTTCCAGGACAACCTGGATGATTTATCAAGACCCTGTCTCAAAAAATTCAAAAAAATAATAATAAAAAGAGCTGGAGATGTAACTCAGTGGTAGAGCCCCTGGGTTCAATCCCCAGTACTTAAAACAAACAAAAATGCCTTTCTTTGAGAGCCAGTTTTAGACATAACCAATGAATTGAGTTCATTGGCATAAATTAAATAGTGCCTTTGCTTGATGTAATTCTAGCTGAAATGAATATTTTCTATTTTAGCTATATTATGGATCAATATTTTCATTAAAAAAACCTAGTAGGACAGTGTTGGTTTTTTTTAACTTCCATAGTCCTAGTGAATGAGTACTTTTGCTTGATTGATTGGTAACAGCCCCTGATTCTCAATCAATACACTTAAATCACAGTCACATCATTAAACTAACTTTGTCATCAAAGGGAAGACTTGTTTGTTATGTCTCCAATTTTGCCACCTATAAAACCAATCAGCCAAGTGAAATGACTACCTCTCTTAAACTACCTCTCTTCAAAATGAGAAAGGCCCTTGGACAGACTCGGGGGCACTATGCACAGGACAGCTTGGCATATGCAGCAGACCACGGGCTGTCCGAGCAAGCCAAGAACAGGGGTTCTCGGTTACCAGAGAAGAAAGGAAATGGTCTAAAATAAACCTGACAAACGATAAGAGCATTTGTTAAAAGGCAAAGGCTCTCAGTATTAAAACACAAAGTCAAATGAACCTTGGCTGAAAGAACAATTTGTAATTAACATCAAAAGTTGATCAAATATGGAAAATACGATAGGTGCTGGGAACAGCTGGGACTTTTTCAGTGGTTCCAGGGAGACAGGAAGTGACCATGTGGGGGAGAAGCGCCTCCCAGCTGCTCACGTGGGAGGCTTGGTGAGTCCGCTGCTGTTCCTAGTTCCTTTCTGGGCCCTGCCTGAACCACTGATGAAACAAAGAAATGTCATAACAACAATGAGCAATTAAAATACTTAAGACAAAATTGGACATGTATAGACAGAGCTACACACAGCTTTCAAAAATACACAAAGCAAAAGCTGAAATCCAGGGAGAAATTAGCAGAAGCACATTGGCAACAGACATGTATGCACACGGTCACGGTCGACTGGCTGCTCTCAGGACGCTCACCAGGGCACTCACTGACCTCCAGGGTGAGGCCCTGCAACCACCCAGCTGAGCAGTGGGCTCCCCTGCCCCTGTGGTCTACAGCTGCTGCTCTGTTCCACATCCTGCCCAATGCAGATGTTGCTCTACTTTGTCACAGAGAAGAGAACCAAATGGCATCTTACTGTGATTTTGTCTTTAGCTCTCTAAGTGGGGCTGGAGATAAGGCTGAGCATGCTCTTAGCCTACGTGAGGCCCAGGGTTCATTCCTCAGCACCAAAATAATAATGCCGATGGTGATGATAATCATAGTAACACAAAGGAGTGTGGGGCTGGGGACTGCTGGCCTTATCACAGTGAGCCTCCTGCCCTCCCACAGACTGCGGGCAGGGGCCTTGCTGTGGCTTGAAGTGCCCTCCAAATTTTATGTGTTGGAAACTTAGTCCCAGAGTCACATGTTTGAGGTCTGTGGAGGCGAGGGCTTTGAGAGGTGAGTGTCATGGGCTCTGTCCACGTGGTTGGGTTAATCCATGCGTGGGTTTGTGGATCCATGCGTTGGAGGCGGAGGCTATGTTATGAAGGCCAGCTCTCTGTGGCATGTCCCTCTGTCTCACCACATGGTGCCTCTGCTGTGTCGTGACCCAGATGCTGGCCCCATGCTCGTGGGCTTCCCAGCCTCCAGAACTGCAAGCTGGATGAATCTCTGTTCTTCATAAATCAGCCAGTCTCTGTTGCAGCAACAGAAAACACATATACCTACCTATACCTCTTCATAGTTACATCTTACAGGAACCATCCCAGGTCCCTGAGAAAGACAGCCCTGGGTTGTAGAAGATGCATCTCTAAGGGACAGAGAGAGGGTTTATAATTGTAAGTCCCTAAAGCAAGTACTCCAAGAAGAGGGAGGGCGAGCTGGCCCTCAGGGTCCAGCTGGAGCAGTGTGTTCCTTCAGCCAGGCTGAGCTTTCCCAGGCAGGGATGGAAGGGCTGAAGTCGGCATCCTGGGGCGCAGCCTCGAGCCGATGGAACCCAGTGCTATTCAAGCCCCTCAGTGAGGAGATGAGCCTGTGATAGCGGGCTGTGGGCCTCACAGGAAGGCGGAGGCCTCGTGGAGAGGAGGGCGCAGGGCCTGACCGGAGTGTGTCCAGGTCGTCTTAGTCGATGGGTTGCGTTACTGCAGCTCACACAGTGAGACACTCTTAGGCCACTTGGTTTCATACTTGTCCCCTGTGTCAGGACCACCAGTGTTTCTCTAAACCACCATGTGTGCCCTCGCTCTATCTATGTTTTATTTAATTTATTTATTTCTGTGGTGCTGGGGATTAAACCCAAGGGTGCTCTACCACTGGGCCACATTCCCAGCCCTGTTTTACTTTTATTTTAAGATAAGGCCTCGCTAAGTTGCTGAGGCTGGCCTTAAACTTTCAATCCTTCTGCCTCAGCCTTCGGAGTTGCTGTGCTAACAGGTGTGCACCACCACACCCATTGGTCTATATCAAAGTTAGTGTGTCTAAAATTTTTCTATTAAGTAACATGTTTGTTACGAGTTGTGGATTTATATTTCCCAGTTTAGCTAATTTTTGTTTCTTGTGCTACCAACTTCTCATGTTGTTAATCTCCATTTTGATTCCCTGATGTGTTGATTTCTGGTATTATCTTTGCTATTCATCTCTTTTTGATTTATGATTATCTGTTGCCCTTTTTCCAACTTTCTAGTCCCAGAGTATTTAACTCATTTGTTTTTGTCTTTCCTGTTTCTTAGGGAATATAATTTTACATTTGCCCATAAATACTGATTTCTGTTTTTCAACATGCTGATGATCTAGTTTTCATTATGATCCAGTACTAGTTACTGCATTATATTAAAAATGTTTACTTTTTAAGTCCAATCTTTACCTAAAAATATATTGTTTAGTTTTTAGACATGGGGATTTTTAAGTTTTTTTTTCCTAGTTCAAAACCTATTCCATTATGAAAATTGTTTTTTTTTTCCCTAAAACAAGGCTGATGTTTTCATGGATATTTTATGGATGCTTGAAAATAATGAGTTTTGCTAGTGTGGAGGACAGATTTCAAGCTTAGTAATTGTGTTGTTCAGCTCTTCTAATTACACTTGACTAATGCATTTTCCTTGTTCCCTAATCTGTTTTGGTTTGCTGCGTTTGTTATTGTAATCAATCAGTTTACATATAAAGTACAGAAGTGAAATATTAGTATTGAAAAAGCTTTCCTGTGAAATCAAAGATGATTCCTTCAGGAAGACAAATAGAAGTTATTGCTTAAAAATGTATATGTAACTCAGGGATGAGGTGTTAGTAAAATAATTGCAAAAGCTGGAGACACGTAAATCGTGGACTGATTCTGCATTTGGATTTGTAGGGGTGTCCATAAGGACCTGCTTGGCTTTGCAGAAAACGAAACGATACATCACCAAGATGGCATCCTGGGTGTGTTTTACAATCGACAATGATTCAGAATTCCAGTCAGCAGCAAGGCATTGCATTAAAAACTGGTCTATTTTAATTTATTATATGGTTCAAGTTAAAATAAAATATTTAAAGTATGTATTTATGTATTCTTTAATTTCTTACCTCTACTGTTTTGATCAGTCAGCCAGTTAATCATTTAAACTGCTTAGACAAGAGGACATGTAGCACATATCTGTGACTATTAGTCCACCTACCAGAAAGACAGGTGGTGAATATTCTAAAATGTCAACAGCACTCCAGCCCGGGGGGAGGATTACAGATAATTATGCTATCTTCATGCAGCTTTTGTCAATTTGACAAATTTTATGGCAAATGTGTATTATTCTTGTGATCAGAGAGGAATTCTTTTAAATAGAAGGAAGTAAGAAACACTCAGGCCGTTCGAGTGGGAAAGGAAGGGCTGGAAGAGGGACACAGCCGGGATGCCTGGCAGGACTTCCCAGGTCTTAAAGCACAGTTACCCCATCTTCACCTGAGCTGTAGGTGTGGGTCCATTTAGACTGTTCTGTCTCGAACAGATGCAAAAGCAGGATAGAGAGTCTCCCCAAGGTCACTACTGAGGTTAATTCTTCCTCCATAGGAAGCCACCTCCAAACCTAGCAGTTTAAAGAACAACATTGTCATTATTTTTATCCTTATTAGTGCTTATGGCCCTGTGATTGGTGGGGCTTACCTGGGCGGCTCTCATGTGGGGTCTTTTTTTTTTTTTTGAAGTGATGTCCCTGCAGACGTGATTTATAATCTTTTCTTTGTCACAAAACATCAAGGATGGGTTAGTTCCAGGGAAGTGCTCCATGTTACCCCAGGTCAGCTGTCTTCTTCCACATGCTCCACAGCAAAGCAGAACCAAACGACACCTTCATCTACAGAGCGTGTTGAATAACACCTGTCCAGTGACTGCTCTTGCTTCCTTGTGCTACTTGAAAAGGAAAAAGAAAACTGAGAAAACAACAAAACCCTCTGCAAGCCAGGTGGTGCCTGTCCTCCTAGGACCCCAGGACACTGTCGGTGGGACCTCTGCTGGGACTGGCCCTACCCCATGACAACAGAAGAAAGGGGCAGCAGGACAGGTGGGTCACCTGCACTGGAGTGGAAGGAGAAACCAAACAGCGTGGGTCACAGGTGGATTCTGGCACATTTTCAGAATAGGTTAAAAATATCACGGTGTGCACAGGAAACAGAGAAAGGAGGTTTGTGAAAGAGGTCATGCCTGGAGGCAGAACGGATGGACTGACCACTCTGGGGAGGAGTTCCCTGTGGTAAGGGACAGGAGCTAGGTCGCCTCAAGGAGGGTGTTGGTGTAGGAGATGGAGACGATCTTCCCGGTGGCCTGGGTGGTGCCTTCCCTGTCTGAGCAAAACTCGGAGTTGCTGCTCCCAGAGTCGGCGCCCCAGCCTGGAGGATGCCGGTACAGACGGCCGCGGAGGGGCAGTGCAGTGGAGGGAGGGGCTTTCCAGAAACATGCAGGTCAGGGCCTCCTGATCCTGGTCATCGGGGTGGGGCTGGCTTGTCTTTCACACTGTGGCCACTCTCTGAGCCCTTAGGCTTCCCTACCCCGCCAGCAGCTCCGCCTGGGAGAACTTGTTCTTGGTTTCTGTGGGTTTCGTGGGGAGTTTCTTCTCCACTTTGTTCTGGTTTTCTGCAGAAATTGCACCCTGTTGAGATGACTTCTGCATTCCTCCAGGTCTTTCAATCCTTCTCTTCACAGCTTTTCTGTTAGATCCTGCTTCCGAGAAACCTCATCAAGGAAGTCGGTCTCATCTTCATCTAAGCCTCTTACCATGTTTTTGGATTTGAACGGCTCTACCTCCTCCTGCTGCTTCCTGTCCTTCTGTTCCTATAGCCTTTCATATAGAGACCGAGGGTCACAGACCTCCTCTGGACACCACTGGATGGGTCTTCAGGTTTTCAAGCTCTCTCCAAGTCTTCCTGCCTCCTTTTCATCCACTCCTGCCTCAGACACAAACCTCTTGATAACAAGGTTGCCATCATCCCTCCATCCCTAATAGGAACCTCAGTCTGCTCTTGCTCCCGAGGAATTCAGATGGAGGATCCTAGGTACCCAAGGAGCTTTAGTGATGGAGTCCAGCCTGTGCAGCAGGGAAGTGCTAGGCCATCTCCTCATGGAAGAAGTGCAAGTTTCTCCGCCTGCCTGGCCAGGACCCGGGCTGCACTCGCCTACCAGTGTGTGGGAGGTAAGACTCCCTACCCTCCGTGGTGTCCACCCCAAACCTCCACCTCCAAGATCACTTGCTCTTTAAAATAAATGAAGAGAGAGAGAGAGAGAGAGAGAGAGAGAGAGAGAAAAGAAAGAAAGCTCATGTGGGGTCTCGGGCGTGGTTGCACACAAATGTTGGCTGGGGCCCTGGCCATCTGCAGGCTCCTGGGGCTGGTCCCCAAGATGGCGCACTCACATTCCTGGGAGCTGGTGCTGCCTGTGCCTTGGATCCTGACAGGAGCGCTCACAGAGGCTGCTCTCTCAGCTGTGGGCTGGGTTCTTAGGGGAAAACTACCAAGGCTGAGCCCCCCAGAATCCTGAGCTGAAGCTACAAGTCTTTCAGCAGGGCCTCAGACCTCCAGAGCACGTTTCCATCTCATTCTGTTGGTGGAATGGTCACTAAGACCAACCTGAATTCCAGGGGAGAGGCTGAGACCCTTCCTCTTGTGGGGCACAGCAACATCACAGCACAGAAGAGCATGTGGATGAGACGTGGTTGAGGCCATCTTTGGAAAAGAGGGTTTGCCAGGGGCACGTGGCTGAAGCTGGTACAGGACAGGATGCTGCCAGTGTTCCTTTGCTGCAAACCATATCCCAGTGAGGTTTGCAGATATTGATTGCCTTATGATGTTTGGTAATCTTTTTTCAACAAAAAATATTTGAGAGCAGTTACGTTTTTGGATGTTAGTATCAGGACTGCCGCTTAGAAAGTTCTAACACCAGCCAGAGTTTCCTGACTGCTTCTGATTTGCCTGTAACTTAGCAAAGGACCGGGGAGGGACTACTAATTCACAGCTCATCTATTTTCTTAGATGAACACAGCATGTTTGGGTTGCTGATTGGTTATTGGTAATAAAAACTGTTTTCCGAGGCATAAAAATAAGACTTAGTAACTGCTTTCTATATTAAAGTCATGAATTGCCCAAAGCGCCTTCCTGTCCCCAGGACATCTGAAACAAAGCCCTGGTAATTTTTACAGCCTCCTTCATTTCCTCCAGAGCCCACATGAATTATTTTCTTCCCCTTTGTCTCTTTTGTTTCTCCAGAACATAATATCCCATGGAGGGAGCATGTAGGGAGCCCAGTTCATGGAAGATTCTGGAAGGCTGGGAGGATAGATGAGGAAGCACAATGTCAAAGGTCACCACATTCACCCAGCCAGGCACATGTCTCAGGACTGAGTTCTTTTTACTTTAAAGAGACATACTTGATTTGGTTCTGTCCCCCTGGGCCTTAATGTAACTGCAGAGCATGCTTGATGGACAGGGCCAGAATCTTCCTACAGAGTATGCCAGGAAGAAACATCCTCAGCTGTCCATCATGTCCATTAGGCTTCAGGTGAGGCCAGTGTCTGCTTCATTCATTACTGCTCATATGGCTTCTGGATACTTGCTTTGCTCCTTGTTGTCATTAACGGTCATTAGAGTGTGGTGGTGGCCTACATTCAAACCATGCCTGACGGGCAGCTGGGGGACTTGCTTTTCCCCAACCATGGCTTGCAGAGCTGCTCTGAAGGTGCCTCGGCTGGCCTGCCAGGGACAGCCCTGCTCCTCTCCAGACCAGCTCTGCCCTGCTGCTCTTCGTGAGCCCATGGAGAGCTCAGAGGTGTCCAGCAACGAGCAGCAAGAGCTGGGGAGCAGGGTGTCTGTGAGGAGACGGGGCTTCCCAAGTGAAGAAGTCGAGATAAGTAGGTTTCTTCTTTTGGTGGCACTGCACAGAGGATAAGAGTCTGAGACTACAGCAGGGTCCGTGGGAGCCACAGGGGTCATAGAGGGAGGAAGGGATTGTTGCTGGGAGCTGATGACACCGTAGCAGACTGGATTTCCTGGCCAGCACTGTCCTGGCAACTCGAGGGCCCAGTCAAGCGGGCTGTGGCCTATGCTCCTTGCAGCCACTACTCCCCTGATTGTGCCCCTAAGCTGCCCAACTGATGTTTCCCCTAGTTCTCCTTTACTGTTTTTTTTTTTTAAATCTCCTACATTGGGGCTGGGGTTATGGCGCAGTGGTAGCGTGCTCGCCTAGCATGCGGGAGGCACTGAGTTCGATCCTCAGCACCACATAAAAATAAAACAAAGATATTCTGTCACCTACAACTAAAAAATAAACATTAAAAAAAAAATCTCCTACATTTCTGATTTCTCAAAACACCACCATCATTAGCCGGGCTCGGTGGCTCAAGCCTGTAATCCCAGCACTTAGGGAGGCTGAGACAGGAGAATCGCGAGTTCAAAGCCAGCCTCAGCAACGGCGAGGTGCTAAGCACCTCAGTGAGACCCTGTCTCTACATAAAAACACAAAATAGGGCTGGGGATGTGGCTCAGTGGTCGAGTGCCCCTGAGTTCAATCCCCGGTACCAAAAACAAAAACACTGCCATCAGAGACGTCTTTCTGCTGACATTTGTCTGGTTGCATTCCACATCTACTAATCAAAAAGGTTTGTAGCTCTTCTGTAAAAGCAAGCATGTTTACAGCGTCAACAGCCCAGGGTCTGGACACAGACATCTTCTGTAGAAGTGGATCTCAATGGCTAACCCAACTATCCCACAGGCAGCTCAGTCCTGTGGAGATAATGTTATTGGGGTCCTACCAGTGTGTGGGAGGCAATGACTTTGCCATTTGTGACTTGGGCTTGGCTTTGCAGCAGGAAGACAGATGAGGCCACTTTGACATTCACGCCCAGACTAATGGCCCCCACGGGCACTTCTGAAATGGATCCAAACCCTTATTTATATAAACAATTGCCCAGTAACCAATTAGTGGCAGTTAATGAAACTCAATCATCTGCAAAAGCTACAGTTTAGACAACTACTAAACCACACCATTTTGGTAAATTTCATTTTCTTGATTCACTTCCATTTTAAACAATTAAAGACAGGAAAGTACATTTCATCTTCAAGTTCCTGTTCAGATTCAGCCAATGAGCATTTACTGAGCAAAATATGTCTTAAAAGAGGCATTGTGTCTGTGTTACAAACGTTAAATAAAAACTGGGCCCACAGCTCGAGGGAGGCAGTCCCTCAGTCCTGGTCCTTGGTCTTTGCTTCTCATTCCACAGTTCATCGCAAATCTCTGTTGAAGGGTCACATGTGGCCCAGAGCTAGAGGCCCGAGCTGCACCCAGTGTCTTCCACGTAACTGGGAGTTTTCCAAGTTAACCTCTGTGCACAGTATGAACACAGAAGGGTGAGCAGTGATAAATGTGCTCATTTGAAGCTTCATAAATATTATTAAAACAGTGACCACAACAATTGTTTTCAACTTAGATCAAAAAAGTTCCTTTCTCATGCAGAATATTTTTATCCCAGGCATTGTTTGGAATTGCTGGCACCTGGGATCATGAAAGCAGCTGAACTTTGTGTTGGTTTCCTTGTTCTTTTGCAACTTACTTCAGACAATGGCCACTTCTGCACCCTGGCAGAGCCTCCCCAGCCTTGAGAATGTGCCCTTAGGCTTCATACAAACAGATCAACCAAGCCACCACCATGAGTCCCTGCAGGATCTGGTCAGGAGGAGGGTCCCCTCCTGAGCGCTGCCTCAAGGAGAGCTTTTTTCTGAACATGGGGTCTGATAACTCCTTCCTAACCTTCCAGGGCTAAGGCTTCAGGCTGCCGGGCCATCACAATTGCCTCAGGTCCTGGAATCCGACCAGGAGTGGGAGGATAAGGGATCCTTTGGGATGAATCTTCAGAAGGGGCTTGGGGACACTGAGGTTGTGAGCTCCCTGCAGAATCGCCAAAGGTCCCTGTGGCTGCACTGAACTGCTCCCCTGCCCCCCAGGACAGGCGTCCATGCTCCCCAAGCCCCACTCTTATTCACATTCCACAGAGCCTTTCCAACTCCGTTAAAGCCCAGTGAAAAATTAGCCCAATAACCAGTAATTGTGAAAGTTGCATATTGAACTTCTTTGAGAAAAAAGCTAAACACAAACTACAATAAATCTCTCTGATTTTAAATAGGGCAAGTTATTATTTTCCAAAAATAATATGAAAGTGCTATGGCCAGTGGAATATAGGGTGAGGATACTTAGGCAACAAATCTGAAATCCAGAACGTTCTAAAACCTGAAGTTTGGACGGCATCGGCATGACACTACAAGTAGAAGTTTCCAAGTTACAAAACTTTGTTTTATGCACAAAGTTATAAAAAGTATTGGACAGAGTTACCTTTGGGCTATGCACATAAATTCAGGAAAACCCAGTGTGTGAGAAGCAGCCACTAAAGGCAGAAGGTACAGTGAGACCGCAGAGAGGACAGGCTGAACTGGACAAAGCAAAACTGTGAGGGTCTGTGGACGGAAGTGCAACTCAGGCCGCAGAACCGAAGCATCCTGCTGCCTGGGCAGGAGGTAGGCATTTACATGCTCAGATGGACCAAGGTGGGCCTCGGCCAGCGGGGATGTTGAACTTTCTCAAAAATGATTGACAAACCAGCAGTCAAGGCAACCACCTCTGGCCCAAAGTGCTTGGCTATGTTAACGACTTGGTCCCATAGGGTTTGGAAGGCAGGGCAGGTTCACCTGGTAGGCAAGATACATGGTGGTTTCAACCAAGATGGCTATAGTTATGTTAATCTGGACCCCTACACAGGCGGATATGAAGCAAATGAAGTTTGTGCCTAGACTTGGGTCCTACCTCAAGACATCTATTTTTGTATATGCTGGTATTCCAAAATAGGAACCATGAGACACTCTGGTCCCAAGCATTTCAGATCAGAGCTCCTCAGCCTGCAATAGCGCACCCACCTGCCCCTGCCCAAGATGTCCTGCTCCCCAGAACCTGTGAACACGACCAAGGGCTGAGCAGCACTCTGGAGGAAGCATCCAGCTCCAGGACCTCACAACCTATCTGCCATGGGCAGGGGAAACTCCGGGGGCAGGAAGCCCAGCCACAGAAAGATCCAGACCACAAGAACCTCAGCTGTGGCTTCTCAGGGACCTGGGGTCCCTCCAACCTCACAGTGCAGTGAGTGAGCTGGACCCAGGGCCTCAGCTGAAGCTGTCCTCTCGTCACTAAGGTTGCAACTGGCTTTGGTGGTGTGGAATGTTCTCCTGGGTTAGCCGTGTGCATGGTGCACCAGTGGCTGGGGCCAGAGGGAACACCTGGTCTACAGTGTAAGCACAAATAACCCCAAACAGGAGCAGATCCCAAACGGATCAGCAAGCTTTCCTTTATTCAGCAGCAAGTCAATCGGTCGGGTGGAAAATGGCCCCTGGTTACAGAAGGAGTCTGTTTTGGGGGGGGTTTTTGGCACCAGGGATTGAACTCAGGGGCACTCGACCACTGAGCCACCTCCCCAGGCCTGTTTTGTGCTTTACTCAGAGACAGAGTCTCACTGAGTTGCTTAGTGCCTTGCCATTGCTGAGGCTGGCTTTGAACTCGAGACTCTCCTGGCTCAGCCTCCCGAGCTGCTGGGATTACAGGTGTGCGCCACCACGCCTGGCAGAAGGAGTCTGTTTTTATAGGTTACAATGTGGGTGAATTAATCACTGGAGACTGAGGCAGAATGTGTTGGTTTGGGCAGTCAGGAAAAAAGTTGTAAAAAGTTTGAAACTTACTGTTACTGGGAAGGGATGAAAGTTCAGAACGCGGCCGGAGCTCACCATGTGTCTTCTTCCTCTTGTTACCCAGAGCTTCACAATTTGCTTTTCTCCTTCCAGGACCCATCAGCAATGGGAAAGGGTGAAAGTCTATGACCTAGCACTGGGGCCCTTCAGGACTCATTGCTACTGGCAGGATTGTTTGCCTTATTTTCTTTCCTTCCTCCCGGGCCCACTCCCCTCCTGTGTTCCCCGAGGGCTGTCTTAGGGGATGTTATTTCCCATAATCCTTCATACAGGAAATGCCAGGATCAGTTCAGAGACCCCTCACTTTCATGGTCCACATTTCACACTGACTGGCTCACACCAGTCCACACTTTCATTTTAAAACAATTAACAACTACAAGAAAATACATTTCATTTCTGCCACAGCAAGCTACCACAGACTCAGCGGTTTAGAGCAACACAAACTTACTCTCCACCCTTCCAGAGGGCAAAGTTGGATGTGGGTCTTCAAGGCTACATTCAAGATATCAGCAGAGCCGCGCTCCTTCTGGTGGCTCTGAGGGGAAGTCTGTTCCCTGCCTTCTCTGGTATCTCTCGGCGCCTGCGTTCCTTGGCCTGCGGCTGCCTCCTCCACCTTCCTGTGTGTCCCTCCTCACACATGGCCTTCTCTGAGGCTGATGTCCTGCCTCCCTCTTACAAAATGCTGTGATGGCCTTGGGCCACCCAGGTATTCTGGGATAATCTCCGCTTCCAACACCCTCAGCTCAGTCACATCCAGGAAGTTTAAAGAGTAAAGTAAGATGGTCAGAGGTTAGGACTCTGGGATTAGGATGTGGAAATTTCCGGGAGGGATGCCAACATTCTTCTTAGAACTGGGCTCTTACCCCTTTTCTTTTAGTACCGGGGATTGCACCCCTGGGTTCAATCCTGAACCACATCCCCAGCTTTTTAAATTTTTTATTCTGAGACAGGATTCACTAAATTGCTGAGTCTGGCCTTTAATTTGTGATCCTCCTGCCTCAGGCTCCCGAGTGGCTGGGATCACAGGTGTGAGACACAGTGCATAGCATTTTCACCATTTCTGAAAAATATTTTTAAAAGGATATTAGATTTGGCTGCTCATTTTTCTGGCTTCTAAATTAGAACCGTTTGTTTTAGTTTATGTTTGAAGTCCCAGAGAAATTTAACATGGAACTAATAATTGCTGGTTATTAGGCTAATTCATCATTTGGGACTGGGCCAGACTTGTCCATTGCCCTGCGTTGGAGTGGGGAATTAGTTTATCATTATTATTCAGGCTCTGCATAGATCTTTAAAAATGATTTCAGGCTCTTTACAAACTTAAAATAGAATGAATAATATTAAAACCCAAATAAGAATCAAAGAGACCAGAAAATGCTCCCAGCACCTTAGATATAGACTGAGGGCATGGTCTCAAGGTGGTTTGCTTGTTGTTCTTTGGTTGTTCTTTGGTTGGAAGATGAACCCATTTAGGTTTTCTTTGTTGTTCTTTGGTTGGAAGATGAACCCATTTAGGTTTTCTGGTCCTGCTGTCTGACAAGCAGAGGAAGCACAGAGCTGGACCGCACCCAATGTGCACTGGGCTCCAGGACACCTGGCCTTCCTGTGTCCTCTCCTCCCCACCTGGGCCTGTCTCTGGGAGACCTGTCACCAGATAACCCACCTTGACTTGTCTCATCTTCCTCCCACTATTCCCAGGTGGATCCTCAACTCCTGCTCCCCTCAACTCTCCTCTAACAGGGTCCCTAGCTCCCTGCTGGGTGTCCAGCCTCCCCCTGCTGACCCTGGAGCCCTGGACCTGCATGGTGAACACCCCATACAGGTGTGGTCTTTCATCCTCCGCCTGGACTGAACCTCCCAGGTGGGTCCAGCACCCCCTCTGCCCTCCCTTGTGGAGGCTCTTTGTCCCTCCTGTTCCCTTGCCCTGCCCTGATGTCCCCCTCTGACCATCCTCCAGCCCAGCCTGGGAACCTGAGCCCTGGTCCTTTTCTGTGTCCCAGCCAGCCTTCTCCTGTCACAGGGGCTCCAGCTTGCCAGCACCATCTTTAGTTTGCTCAGCCAGCTCATGCCACTCTCATGCCCTTCCACAGTGGGGCTGCAGAAATTCACCCACACACAGTAGGCTGGTGGCCCCAGCTCCACCTGACACTCGGACCTCTTAGCAGTTCATACACCAGCCTGTGCCCCCTCCCCTAACACCTGGGCTTTTCCAGACCTTCACCCCTCCCCCCACGTGCACTGCTGCATCCAGCTCTGCAGAGGTGACCCAGAGGGTGGGAGCCGCCTTCATCCCGGACACCAGAGCTCAGTTTTGCCCGTCACCGGGCACTGTACGCGTTGCCTTCTCTGGCTGGCTGTTCTCCAGGCCTCTGAATGCCAGGGGCAGGCGCAGTGCACGCAATCAGCATTTTTAAACGTGCCTTATTCCTCTCTGTTCCCAGAGTGTGGTGCACAGGGGGCACTGGACCCCGTGCCAGCTCGCTGCCAAGCACGCGGGGCACGGTGTTCCTCTCAGAGGTCGCCTTCCTGGGAAGGAGAAGACGAGAAAGCCCCCGCCTGGTGCTGATTGCGCTGTCATTCAAAAGGCACTGCTGTGTGTCAGATTGCTCCTAGTCCTGGAGACCCCAGGGTGATTAGGGTGCCACCAGCCTGTGCTGGGGTCTTAGTGATAGCACAGTATTGCTCAGTTTAAACCTAACTCTAATAGGACACTTTCAGAAACAAAGGTATCAACCTGACACAAAGTATTCTTGAGCTTTAGTGGAGAGGTGTCTCCGGGGTTGCTGGTGGGCCCTGGGGCTCACAGTGAATTCAGAGGAGACCATCTGCTGAGGTTTTGGAGGAAGCCAGGGCCTTTCCAAGCCTTTTTGGCCCATCAAGCAGACAGACATCAAACAGGCCATATACGCCTGGTGACCCAGCTACCTGAGTGGTGCCTAGACTCAATGGGTGTGGCTTAGAAAGGGGCAGGAGGAGAGACCCATGGCGGGATGGCCCTTCATGGTACCAGGACCCCCACCTGGACTTCCAGTGAACAGCCCTGAGACACCCTGACCAGCCTTGCAGCATGGGTCAGCCAGCAACCCTGGCAGCTGGGAGTTTCCTGGGATGCTGCTCTGAGTGGAGTCTGGCAGTACACACAGGGAGGCTGAGGCCTCCACACTACTGAGACTCCTCCCAGCAGCAGGCGGGACTGCTGGCTAATGATCAGAGGATCATTAGCAAGATCCCTGGTCACCGCCAGCTCTGTTCTTTCATTTGGTTTTGCTATTATTGCAGTGTCCCATACCCAGAGTTGGAAAGGCAAGGACTTCTAGGAAGCTTGTTAGAGAGACCACAGTACCCTTCCCAGACCCTGCTTCCCCTTTCCAGAGGCCGCCACCTTCACCAGCCTCAGCTGATCTTTGGTGTCCACTTGCACCTGTGAAATCATGTGTCAGCCCTGGATCGATGCACCCGGTTGCTGTCTGTGGCTTCGCACAGTGGCTGAGAGTGCCGCTGTACTTGACCTTCCCTGCACCACACACATCACAGCTGCCCCCGCCTCCCCATGAGACACGCAGCCTTGGTGAGGTCAAGCGGGCGTTTACGTCAATGTGAGCTTGCCACTCCTTCCCCAGCTGGGATGGCCAGTTTCATTAGGCCAGGCGAGAGTACCTAGTTTATATTTCAAACTAACCTGAGTGTTGCTGTCCAGGTATTTAGTAGATGTGGCTCACGCCCACAGTCGCTGGCCTTAAGTGAAGGAGATTGTCCTCAACAACACAGGCCGGCTTCCTCCAATAAATTCAAAGACCATAACTGTGCAACTGAGGTTTCCTGAGGTCGAAGAAATTCCTCCTCAAGACCAGCCCTGACTCCTGCTCCTGCCTGACTTACGATCACACATGCGCGCACACACACAACCCATAGTGCGCTCCCTCTGGGTGCTGGTCCCTGGAGACGCCTGGTTTGCCTCTGGCCTACAGCACACAAGCAGAACTTTGCTTTTTGGCTTCTGTTTTTCTTGGGTCAACGGTGGCCCTGTCTGCTGCCCCACCTCTCCACATGGTTAACCCTGGTGCCCCCTCCTCCCCCCAGCCACCTGTCTCCCCTCTTGGTGCCTTTTGTCCTTCCAGGATCCTTCCACCCCTCTCTGGAACTGTGGAAACCCCTGCTGAAGCCCACGGGGCTCTGTGGGGCTAGCCCTGGGCCTAGGGGCTGCCCTCCGCCTCATGCTCAGTAGGACACCTGGATATTCCCAGCCTCCCTCACCTGCTTTACCTCCTCAGTTCATTGGTGTCCCAAACAAGAGTGGCTGGAAAATGATTTTCCTAAGATCTTCGGCCTCTGAAAATGCCTCTTTCTCCTCCCAAAAGGCTGTGGAATCCTGGGCTGGAAGTAGCTGCCTCAGTTTCCCAGCACTGAGCTAGTGTCTACCAGCTCCCAGGTGGCTCTCGACGGGTCCAAAGAGCATTCTGATCCTGGAGCCTCCTCAAACGAAGGCTGCTCCTCCCAGAGCCAAAGAGGCATTGGTGGCTCACAGTGTTGTGGAATCTTTTCAACTTTAGTTTCAGAAATTTATGGTTAACTTTCTCCGTTTTTGAAATTCTGAGGAAGTTGTTTTTCTCTTACATTGTTTTTCTACAATTCATTATGAAGCATCATATTTTTGTTTCATAGAAGAAATGGCTTGCTAATCCTTCCTGGGGTGTTGACATTTTGTTTTATTTCTCTTCCTGCACACTCTAAAAAGCTAACCGAAGCTCTGCGTGGTTGGGTGGGGAGTTAAGCAGGTGCCATTGGCCACCTGCCTGAGCTGGTCACCTGGGAGTTGCTTTCAGACTGGAGGTTCTAGCAGAAGCAGGTGGTGTGCTCTTATTCTCTGGGTACCTTTAGGATGGTGCCCTTAACCCCAGAAGTGCTGTTTCCCCCTCCCAAGCCTGTCGGTCCCCTGCCTTGGGAGACCAGCCTCTGCTCTCTGCCAGGATGGAGGTGTGAGCACCCATCAGAGGGGTGCGGGGCAAGAAGATGGTGGGCTGTATGCCTCATCCACGGTCAACCCACCCTCACCTCCCCCAGTGCTAGGTGCTGCCGCTTCCTGAACCTCCCAGCCCAACCCTGCAGGTGCCACATCCCCGGCTGCCAGACTAGGACTTTCCGTTTTCCTTTTGGTGATTTCCTTCTCATTGGCTCCTCTGCCTTCAGCTTTCACACCTCTTGCTATTGTCTTGTCTTCTGTTCTGTTTGCCCTTGGAGATTTATAACTAAAGAAGAAATAAAAAGAATGCGGAGGTGGAAAAGCTTTGCTGTATCTCGGGGGCTTCAGGAGGGAGTGGCGATCGTGGTTATGATGATATCACGGGCGCCCTCTCGGTCCCCCTCCATCCATCCAGCAGCCCCTGCTGCAGAGGCTCACACCAGTGAGAATGCTCCACCTGGCAGGAAAGGACTCAGGGAGGAAGTAACTCCAGGCAGCGTGAGGATTCTTCACCCAA
>CM053402.1:156003122-156056287 GCA_028644305.1 Xerus rutilus | reverse complement strand
AACCGTTAGGACTTCAAGCACACACTTCACCACCGCCTTTCACAGTGCTGGGGCTCACTGCCCACACGCACACTCAGATGCTTGTTGTTTATTAGAGAGCTAATATACACTCACCGGTCACCGGTCTCCTGGCCTAACAGCGAAGGACAATCCCTCATGTCAATACAGCCAGCCCTCTTCAGAGGAGCTTCCCACAGTGCAGCCTGGGGTTCCAGTCACAGTCCCCACGGTTTTCTTGTGTGTGTGTGTAAAATTAATCAACTTAGCTTGAAAACACTGTGTGCCCAGGTGCGGTGGCACACCTGAGGCCAGCCTGGAAAACATAGTGAGATCGTATGTCAAAATAAAAAACGCAAGGTCTGGGCGCGTAGCCCTGTGGCAGAGCACCCCTGGGGTCCAACTCCCAGCACCAAAACAACCAGCCCAACAAGTGACAAGTCCCTCTGCATCCTCAGTCCGTTTCTGTTTACCCACGTGTTAAAATGCACCTACAATCCGCCAGTGCCCTGGGTGGGACAGGAGGCCCGTCCACCGGGCAGGATGAGCTGCAGCATCCACCTGCCGCCGGCCTGAGCCGCCCTTCCACCGTGCTTCTCCTCTCTCCGCCACCAGGGGGCGGGCTCCCGGCTGGATGGCAGGGATCCCTGGGCGCTCCTGCTTCTTCCGCTGCAGGAAGAGCTGCTGTGACTCTGGGGGGCCTGAGGCAGCATTACAGAACAGGTAGAACCCAGAGTCCATCGAGTGGTCAGGAGGCGTGGAGACGTGTTCACGGGTCCTTCCAACAGGTCACCCACCCCAGACATGTGTGAGTGTGGTTGACGGCCATGCGTGGCACTGTGCTCATGGCAGGGATTAGGGCACTGTCCTTGACCTCTAGGAGCAATGGCCAGGGCCTGGAGAGCCGGGGAGGATGCCCGGTGCAGCATCTCAGAGCATGCTGTGCAGCCGCTCAGCAGAGGGGCCCTGCCCCGGCGGAGTTTTGAATGGTGGGTCAGCACCTTCCAGGAGGGAGAAGACAGGCGAGCAGGCAGCACTTCTGGAAGGTTCCTCACCTGGTCCCCCAGGCCCCGCCCCCCCATCCTGCTCTGCTCCAGCGTCTCAGGGCCCTCCCACGTCGCTGTCGCTCCCAGGGCGCCGCACACTTCCTCCGGCCTTGCCGGAAGCTTCACGACCTCCGTTCACAGGCCTGGCCCTGCCTCTCCTCTGACTCCTCCACAACCTTCGTCCTCACCTTTGGGACCCCACCCTCCACAGCCTGCCATGAAGAGTGCCCAGCGTGGAGGGACAGAAAGGCTAGCCAGGACAGCGCCCGCCTCCCAGCCCTGCCTCGCTCACCGTGGAAAGCTGAGGGCTGCTCACACGCTCAGGGTGGACGGCGGAACCCAGGCACCTCATTTGATTTTGGGAGACCAACCCTCACGGGCTTTCCTGGAATTGGCTCTGTCTGAGGGATTTCCCTCCACTAAGAGGTGACACAGAGCCATCCTCCATTCTAAGAAGCCTGCAAACATGACGACATCACTGAGTCCTTCGAGGGTCCCTGACATCCATTTTCCACCGTCACAATGTGGAAATCCTGGCACGTTCTCGGGTACAGCATCTGCTCGTGAGCGTCACCCCGGGGAGCGTCACGTGATGACCTGGGGGCTGACAACGGAGGTGCGTGGCGCCTGGCAGACCTCAGACCCCCGAGGCACCCCTACCAGGAGCAGGAGTAGGTCCTCAAGCACCATGTGGGTCGCCGCTGCACACATGTGACTGAGTCAGTCCAGGAGAGAGGACCACGTCAGCGGGACCAGGGGAAGCCCCCTAGGAGGGCGAGCGTCCCCAGCAAGATGTCACTGGTGAGCTTTGTGATAGCCACTTTTAAAGCCTCCATCATTGCGTGGCTTTCAGCCACAGAGGAATGAGGACAGCCAACGCTAGGGGGGCTGATGGGAGGAATCTGCTTCGCCAAGAGCGGACCTCACGCTTGCTGTTGTTTAAGGCAGTCACCTGGCTGGGCAGCTTAGTCTGGTTTTGTTACTATAACAGGATACCTGCCACCAGGTGACTTACAAGGAAGGAGGGTTATTTTGGCTCACAGTTCTGGAGGCTAAGAAGTCCAAGACTGGGCAGTGCATCTGGAAGGGCCTCAGGCTGCACCCCAGCAGGTTTGAAAAATGAAGGACAAGCAGGTGAGTGGAAGACCAAAGGAGGCCACACCCCTCAACAGCTGAGCCATTCCTGCAAGAAGAGGGTCAAGCCACAGGAGCCACCTGCTTCCCACTAGATGCCACCTCCCAAGGCCACATGGAAGATCAGAGGTGCCCACAAAAGGGTTTTGGGGGAACACACTCAAGCCACAGCATAGGGTCAAAGCCAACGCTGAGATGGTAAACAAAAACATCATTTCTTAGCTGGGTGCGGTGACACATGCCTACAGTCCCAGCACTCTGGGAGGCTGAGACAGGAGGATCCCGAGTTCAAAGCCAGCCTCAGCAACGGCGAGGTGCTAAGCAACTCAGTGAGACCCTGTCTCTACATAAAACACAAAATAGGGCTGGGGACGTGGCTCAGTGGTCGAGTGCCCCTGAGTTCAATCCCCAGTACCAAAAAAAAAAAAAAAAAAAACCAAACAACAACAACAACAAAACAAAACAAAATAAAATTCTTTTTTCTCATATACTCAAAAACACTTGTGTTTTCCCTCATGAAATACTGGAAGAAATTATCAGAGGCCATCAGAATAGCTTCATATTTGAGAATTCCCTTCAAAATAACGATTATAATGCAGTCTTAACTGGCCATCCTAACTTGGCATGCCTTTGTGCTACAGGATTCACGCACAGACCTGAACGTCAAGGGAGCCGGGATCTGGGATGTTTCACTGTTTGCTTGAGAGGGGGATCAAAGCTGGTGTGAAAACCAAGTCCACCTGGGCCCAAGGCTCTGCTCTGACCGTCCTGGGGAAGAGCACCAAGAATCAACAGAGGGGACAGGAAGGCGTCCGTGTGACTGGTCGCACAAGTGCATGTTGTTACGAAGAGGAGCACGTTAGTCTCAGTGACACCTGGGTCTAGGTTTGACCCTCTTGGAGGACAATTTTAGTTTTTATTTCTTAATTTTTAAGATCAATTAATTTTTACTTGACAAACAATAATTGTGTATGTTTATGGGGTGCAATGTAATGTTTTGATGTTTGTGGACATTGTAGAAAGATTACCTCAGGCTAATTAATGTATCCATCACTTCACCTACTGATGATTTTTTTGCGGGGAGAATATCTGAAACCAGGCTCTCTGAGTGATGGTGGAATGCACGGTAAGTTCCTTTAACCAGAGTCACCATGTGGGGCAGGGATGGCTGGGACACTTTCCTGTCTACCTGGAGCTTTGTGCCCTCTGTGGTATTGGTCCTTCTGTGCTGGGCTTATTTCACTTAGCATATTGTCCTTCAGGTTCACACTTGGTGTTGACCATGACGGAGTCTCCTTGTTTTTTAGGTGGATGGTGTTCCATGGGGCACAACCCTCCCTTCCTTCACCCGTTCACCTGGGGATGAACAGGAGCTTTGACCCCGAGTCTTGGGCTCATGACCCATGCCGCAGCGGACCTGGAAGCGCAGGCTGACTTTGGTGCCCCGGCTCCGTTTCCCCTGGGTATGTTCCCTGACGCAGGGCTGCTGGGCCACCTGGTTCTCTCTGTTTTCTGAGGAGCCTCCATGCTGCTTTCCACAACGTTCATACTAATTTACACACCCACCCAGAGGGTGCGAGGGCTCCCTCTTCTCCACACAGCTCCACGAGCCTCCTGTCCTGCGGGCAGGTGCCTAGCAGGTGTGCAGTGCCACCTTGCTGGTCTGCGTTTCCCTGGTGATAGAGAGCCCAGCTCTCTTTGTTCCTCTGTTCGGGGTTTGACTGTCGGTCACGTTGGCAGTCACACCTGACTGTGCATCCAGACCGCCTGGGCCAGGGCCAGCTCCCACTCCAGTCCGTGTGGCAGTGGGCTGCTTTATTCCCCAGACTCGGCTTCCCGCTGACAAGTGGGGCACTCGGGAGTGTGCTGGGAACACCTTTGATCCAGGTGCTCTGCCATCTGGCGTCTGGCGCGTGACTGGCAGTCGACTCATGTTAGCTGTTATTTAATTCCATCCAGCAGTTACTGTTGGGATGAAAGGAGGCAGGAAATGAGGGTCCAGTGAAGTCCCTCCTCTGACCAGAGCTGTCCTTGCATCTCAGACTAAAAGCCAAAGTCTTGAAAATGCCCCAGAAGGCCGCTGCTGGACCCCACCCACTCTACCTTCAGATCCCTCCCCTGAGCATCCCTGTGTTCCCCTGAGCCCTCCTTGTGGCCCTCTTGGCATCTGAGAACTCGCCAGCACACTCTTTCCTGGGGCCTGGCACAGGTTCCCAGGCGACTGGTGGGCTCTTCCCCTCGGGGTCTCCCTTCTGACACCACCTTCTCTGTGAGTCTCCCCTTGACCGTCCCGTTCAGGGTTAGCATCTTATTCGTGTCCCCTAGCTTGACTTTGTCCATGGAGAGTGGGGCCGTCTGCTCCTCCACAGTGGAGGATACCCAGGAGCACTGCCCAGGGTCCTGAGAGCTGAGTTTGGCCTGAAGGTCACAGCATATTCGTTTTCTCTTGGCAGTGTCATGAAGTACCTAAATCTTTGTGGCTTAAGAGAAGATGCATTTGCTATCTATCTCACAGTCTCTGTGGCTGCAGACTTTGGGGGTGGCTTAGCTGGGTGGCTCTGAGTCTTCCTGACATTTCTGTCCAGGGGACCCAGGTCAGCCAGACCATGGCCATGTGAGGGCCGGAGGATCTGATTCCGCAAGGCCCACTCATTTCAAGATGGTAGTCCTCCGTTTCTGGCTGGCCCTCGGCAGGAGGCCCCAGCCCATCATTTCATGGGGCTCAGCAGAGCTGTGGGGGGTCCTGACATCATGGTAGCTTATCTGACACCCAGACAGAGTGACCGCAGAGACAGACCAAGACAGAAGGCGCACGTCTGTCATGAGCCAGTCAGAGTCACATTGGGTCACTTTGCCACATCCCGTTGGCCACACCAACACTACCTCAGCTGGAAGGGCATGGCCCATGGGGGCAGGGCTCACCGAGGGGCATCTGGGACTGGCTCCCACAGGGGCACTCCTCTTGACTCTGTGTCCCAGGTGTGGCAGGGGAAGGGTTCTCTCTGGAACTGCGGCTCATCATCTATCAAGCATTAGTACTAACAGCTGTATTCACTGGTGTTTTGTGAGAATTAAATAATATGTTATCTCAGAAACATGCCTGGAATATAGTAAGTAAGCAAAAAATACTAACTACATTTTAAGGCCAAGTTTCAGGTTCAAAGTCCAGACCAGATTATTGTCCAGGAGGGTCACTCCAGCTTTAGCATCGAGAGCTGGTCAGCGGGGCTGATCCAAAGGAAGGAGACTGGGGGACGTGCTGGAGACCTTGTCATAAACACAAAGGGCCATGCTGTGGAAGTCACCTTCAACTTGTAATAGACGTCAAGTGTCACGCGCCTGACATGTCTGGAACCTGTCATGCGCCACTGCCATCAGCACGTGAAGTCAGACGTCTCCATGTGCCTGACGGAGAGGAAGGGCGGCCTCCTGTCCTGCCATGGTGCAGATCCGCTCCTGTGAGGGAAGATGTGGACTGTGCCACTCTTCCCGAGAACCTGCCTTCCTCTGAGGAGCCATCTCCCTCCCCATGGCTGCGGGGCTCGGCCACATGGTGCTTTGACGGATGACGTGTCCCTGCACTCTCATCCTCTTGACCTGCTTCTTCTGCCCAGGAGTCCGGCACAGACCGCTGCCCGTGGCCTCACAAGATGGGCCATCCCAGGACGTGGAGCCCGGCCAGAGTGACGCAGCCAGCCACCTCACCACACAAGAGGCGACCTTTTCAGCCATATGCCTACAATGTGAGGGGCTGTTTGTCACGAAGCACCATCTAGAGACAGCTGACTAATGTGGGGGGACATTTATTCCCCTAGCTTCCTGTTTCCAGTTCCCCACGTTGGTTCAGAGGGACCAAAGTCTGTGTCTCTCCTCCTCCCTGACCTTTCCTTGGCTGATCTCCCTCTCACTCTTGCTCTTTCTCTCCCACCCTCCCCCACACTCTATGTCTTACCCCAGGAGACCCCCAGATCTAGTGATGAGCCTGGGATACCTGCATCCCGGGGAAGGTGGGCCATGGCCAGGCCCTCTCCACGGGCCTCGATTTATCTGCAGCAAAGTGACCCCACGGCCGGGCTCGGTCGGGCTCAGCCAGACCTCGGGCTCTTCATTTCAGCTCTTCTACCCACCGCGAAGCCACACTAGGGCAACAAGGTCTCGTTCTCCCTCAAAGACGGATGTCAGAGCTGGTTCTCTAATGTGGCTTTATGGGTGACACCAACCCAGCGCGCTGGCTCCTGGTGGTGTTTATAGCCAGGTGGAGAGAGTGGGTGGTCCCTCATCCCTCAGCGCCACCAACAGCTTCCTGAAGAAAAGAGCCCGCATTTAATCTTTTTCAAAAATTTCCTGTGTAGTCTTCCTAAGCTGTGGATCAAATGCAAATGAACCCCAAGCGGCCCTAACCTCCCCTGATCGCTGTGTCTGAGGCCAGCTGTTGGTGCAGCTGTCTTGACCAGCTTCTCTGAGAGCCTCCCACCTCTGGACATCACAGCAAAGGACGCTGGTTAGAAACACAGAGCCTGGAGAGGTGAGTGTGAGGGCTGGCCCCAAGGCAGCCAGCGTGGGACCTGGGTCGCACTGCAGATCACCCAGAGCCCTGGTGGGCCCATCTGCAGAAAGATATAGGTGGTTTCTGTGTCCCTGGGTGTTGTAACATGGTATGTTTTAGTCAGCTTTTTCCAGTGCTGTGACTAAAGGACTTGATCAGAACAACTGTAGAGGAGGAAAGGTTTATTTGAGGGCTCA
Source organism: Xerus rutilus (assembly GCA_028644305.1). Lineage (NCBI taxonomy): Eukaryota > Metazoa > Chordata > Mammalia > Rodentia > Sciuridae > Xerus > Xerus rutilus. The sequence continues at coordinate 156,049,367 of CM053402.1, read as the reverse complement.
TGGTTTCAGAGGTCTCAGTCCATAGACAGCAGGCTCCATTCCTCAGGGATTGAGGTGAGGCAGAGCATCCTGGTAGAGGAGTGTGGCCGAGAGAAGCAGCTCACACCATGGCACCAGGAAGCAGAGAGAAACCCCACTCTCCAGATACAAAATCTATACCCCAAAGCCACACCCCAAGTCCCACCTCCGCCAGCCACACTCGTCACTTCAGTTACCAGGCAGCGAATCCCATCAGGGGATTAATTCACAGACTGGGTTGAGACTCTCACCACCCAGTCATTTCTCCTCCAAACCCTCTTGCACTGTCTCCCACGTGAGCTTTTGGGGACACCTGGCATCCAAACCATAACATGGTGCTTGTGCCTCACTTGAAGGACAGCGGCAACATGGGCAGAGCCCGGGCCTGGGGGTGCTGGGCGCAGTGGTGCACACTGCACTAAGCCCGGGTTGCTTCCCCACGGTCCCCCAGGCAGGCTGCTCTTGGCTCGGGCGCTCGTCGGTAGAGAAGGCCCAGCTGCTGTTGGGAGAATCCAGGGAAACCGTGCACGTGAGCCTGAAGGACAGTGGACGCTTCCTGGCACACCGCCAGCCTCTCCCTGTGACCAGTGAGGAAGGGGAATGAAGGGAGCTGGCCAGAGCTGTGGACTTGAGATTCACAGGAGAGACAAGAACTTGTCCCTCCAGGTGGGAAATCAGACAGAGTAGGGGGCAAAGGACAGCCCCTGGACTGCTGCCTCCGGAGGGTCTTATTGGAACTCAGCTGCACCCGTCCTCTTCCTGTGGTCACTGGCTGCCTGCACACAGAAGCACAGAGCGGAGGGGGGCAGAGACTGTAGGGCCCTCAACCTACTATATTCACTGTCCAGTCTTTGGGCAAATCTTGCTGACCCCTGCTCTAGGCCAGTACAGAGGGAATGTGTTCTGGGAGAGGTAGGGAGAGAAGACCAGAAGAGCAGCCAGGCTGAAGCAGCAGGGGCTGAGGAAGGATGGGGAAAGACAGGGCAGGCAGGAGAGGATGGAGCCGGGTGGGCAATAGGGAGCCATGGCAGGCTGTGGAGCAGGGGAGAGATGATGTTTGCTGTCAACTGAGTGCAATTATTACAGGGCTTTAACAGAATCATCCACTTCTCAATTTGACCAAGGGTTTTGCTGTAAACAGATGGAACAGATGGGAAGCCCGTGAAGGAGTTGCTTGTTTGGAATGGGGTGTAGGTCAGGAGATGAGAATGGGTGGCCACCAAGATGGAGTCTTCTCATGCTTGAGGTTCCTGGAAACTGTGCACAGTCAGCTAAGGCACAAGGCTCTGCCCATGAGGCTTCTTGAGCCAGCATGTGCCTGACTTTCCTAGAGGGTGTGCGAGATGCTGTTTCTCTCAGATTTATTTCGCCCTCTGTGTGCACGCACGTGTGTGCAAAAGACTATTAATAACTATCTCACGGAACATTTTTTGTTCTGAGAAATGCATCGGGAAAACTGGCTTTTGAAAGAACTCAGCAATCTCATGTTTTGAAGGCTCGGTGGAAGGGGAGGAACCTAGAGCCTGTTTCTCTGTCCAATTTACGCAGACTAGAGGGTGCCGCATCTTCAACAGAGCTTTGCAGTTTTCCAAATAATTTATGTACATGTTGATTTCTACATCTGCAAGTAGATTCAGCTTGATTAGCAATTTAAATGGAAATTTCTAAACACAATGAATTGGCACCTAATTTGCATTTCTTGTCAATTATCTGTGGCCTTAACTCATGGCCCTGAAAACATGCCAGCTGTAGACACAGGCGGGGAGGTCTGACACTGTTTGGGGGATAAAAGTGATCTACGGACATCTGAGGTACTCTACTCTGAAGGTCACAGGGCTTCACAAGTATAAAACAAGATGGAGAAGAGGGTTCTGCTGCAGTCGGCTTCCGTCCAGCTCTAACAGCCCTTCTAGGTAGAAGTCTCAAGCCAAAGCTCTTTCCTTAAGGAATGTCCCTGCCTGCCCCACGGGGCACAGCCTCGCCACCTCTACTTTCTTATCTATTCTTCAGAACCACACAGTGCTGCCTGAAATCCTCCTTGTCTGCCTGGAAGGGGTCGGATAGGCTCAGCCTCAATTTCCACTCTGTGGTCACATTCAGAAGGACCCAGGAAGGAGGCTGACAGACCCACACATTTGTTCTCCATTTCTGCCTGTGTCCAGGGCACCTCCAGGATCCCCAGTCCCAACACTCAACTCCCAACGCATCCCTATGGCCCCTGTGCCAAGCATTCAGTGGCACCTGCCTTGCAGAAGCTTGTCCTGGGCCCTGGAGACCCAGAGCTGATAAACTTCCACAGTTCCTGGTCACTCAGGCCAGAGGAGGGCATCACGCTAACCTCTCCCAGAGTTAAACTTTCCTTAAAACAAAAACCCTAAGTCAATTATGGTACATGCACTAAAGACCCTGGGGGAGCTCGGAGATCCTCATGGGGAGATGCTATTGAGAGGGCTGGGGAGGAAGGCGGTGGCTGGGACATGGCTCCAGAGCTAGCATCCCCTGAGCTCCAGCTTGGGACAAGCACACTTCGGTGGAGCTCAAAACTGGACTTTAGGAAGCAAGAGTGAGAAGCCCCCACAGGCAGGCACATGTGCACAGAGATAGCAGGACAGGGATGGGGGCCACATTGTCCTTGCAGACAGCTGGATCACCATGTGGGCGAGGATAGGTCCAAGGGTTCTGGGGATTAGGTGGAGTGGTCCCACTTTCCTCCCTGCCTCCTATGGGGTAGGTAGTCCTCTGCAAGAGACTTAAACTCACTCAACACACACTCCTTTCCTTGCAAAGCAGCTCCAGGATTGTAGTCAGGACTAGTGAATGAGCACACCCCAGCTTTGGCATGGTGCTCAGTGGGTGGCCGGTGGACAGGAGGGAGCTGGGCAGGTGTTGCGCTAACCTCGCCCGGAGTTGATCACTTCAGAGTCCAAGCCTGTAGCACGCAATCAATATAGTAAAAGAGGCACTTCCGTGGCCACTGGAGCTTCCTGGATTCTTTATTTGTGGATGAGACGGCCCTGCCGCTGTGGCTCTTCTACACGTGCCCCGGCATGTCCTGCCCACACTGGCTGCAGAGTCCCCAGGAAAGGACGATGAAGGTCGCTTTGCAGATTTGATTCATGGAGTAGAGTCCATAGAAGTTAATCGGCATTTTCTCCTTGGAAAACATCAGTCCTTTATCTGAGGCAAAAGTAAAACACATCGTCTAAGGAATTGAGACTGCGAGTTTATTCTTATGTAGAAAACGGAAAACAAGCAGAATCTTTAACACTTTAAAGGGTGATGTGGAATTCGTGGTAAACAACATGGATTTGATAAAATTGTCATATTTTTCAACAGTAAATAGGCAAGGAAGTGTGGTTCTCATAGGAAACCAGGTGCATTCACCTTGCTGGAGGCAGAGATTTGGGCTCCAGGGAAGGACTTGTGGACAGTGGTGGACTCAGAGGACTTCACAGGACCTGCATGAAGACAGAGAGGGACTGAGAAGCCACGCTGGCAGAGCAGGTGGCCGAGCACTGTGTGCAGCGATGGGAAGAGGACCAGAGAAGATAGGGCAGCATTCATGACCCGGGGCGGGGACAGGGCAGGAAGCAGCCTGGGGAAGCCTGTCAGCACGTGGCCGCCAGGGCTGCTGGGTGGAGCAGTTCTTGTAGAAATCTCTCCCACAGGAAGCTCGCAGGTGGGAAGGAAGAGGCTGCTGAGGCTGCTCAGAGCTGCGTGATGGGGACACTCAGAGGCTTCTCCCATACCTGCGGGGACGAAGGCTAGCCTCCCCACCACACAGAGGAGGCAGAACAGAAAATGAAGCCGGACAAGATGGATGGACGAGTAAGGAAGGAGCCTGGAGCCACTTGCATCACGAGGAGGGCAAGCGGTCCCGGGTGACGGACAGGGGCAGTTGGACACAGGGGATTCCAGAGGCTCTGAAGGCTCGAGAGGCTCCAGGAGAACAGGGAGGAAACAGGCCGCATCTGCCACCAAGCAGAAAGAAGTGGGGGTGACCACAACCCAGAACCCCGGGGAGCGGCCCCATTGTGTCCCTAAGGAAAAGAAGGACAGGAGGACGCCATGTCCCTGAAATGCCCCCATTAGTTCCCAGGAACCTGGCCAAGGCAAGGAGCAGAGAGCAACCCAGCCAGGAGCGCCTCGCCCCGCCAGGACCCTGGCTGTCCCTTGCGGGCTGGGAACGAGGGCGGGGTGCTGTCCGTAGAGCTGCATTCCGCGTGGCCCCCAGGACTCGCTCCTGTGAGGCCAGGCAGGCACGCTGAGCAAGCCAGGAGCCCACGCGCTGATGGCGCTGCCTGCATCCGACAACACCCTCTCTTTAGGGCTGGGTGCAGCGCTGAGGGCACTGTGCACAGGACAAGTGCCACCATCCAGCCAGTCACCTGGACCAGACGCCGTAAGAGAGAGGAGGCGCTTCTTGGAGAAGCACCCGAGGGATGCAGGCGCCTCGCCAGCCTGTCGCCAGCCCCTCCCCATAAGCGGCTCTCAGAGCTGCCCTACGCCCCCTGCACTGTCTCTGGGTGCTTTCTTTGCTCTCTTGGCCACCTGTCCCACTGCCCTGGCTGAATTGGGCTGTGAACCTGCCAAGTCCCCACTCTGTAGAGGTCTGAGGAGACGGCACCAGGCACCAGTTAGGATCTGCTTGCTCAGAGGGGTTCCCTGGAGTTGGGACAGTGTCCTCCGTGAAGGGGACGCTGGCTGGTGTCAGGGTCTGGTTGTGCTGGATGAAGCTGAGAGCTGAACCAACAGCTGCTGCCGGGTGGCAGGGTCATCGAGGATGGGGATCTGCTGTCAGCAACAGGAAGTAGACAGGATGGCCAGTCCCTGACCCTCTTCCTGCTTTCTTGTCTCCCTGGCACTCAGCATGGACAGGGAGCGCTGGCAGCAGGGGAGCCGGGTCTGCAGAGCTCCCACCTCAGTGCCACCAAACAGAGCGCAGCACTGGTGTGCAGAGGACTCAGCCCTCAAGTGCCAGCACTTCTTCGGTGACTTTAGGCACATGTGTGAGCACAGGGGGACCAGAGGGAAAGAATCCCAAGTGTGGGCACAGGGCAAAGGGCATGAAGAAGGTTTTGTGTTCTCAGGCTGTATATTTATAGTCTTTGGATTCTTTTCTATAGCCAACGTGTATCACTGCCTTAATCTGTATGATATATACACATACACACATGCATATACAGATGCACACACACACATTCACACACACACATATACTCACACATATACACACATATATACACACACTCACACATACACACACATAAATGCATATGTGAGTATGTGTGTGTATATATACATATATAGGTACATATAAACCTTTTTTAAAGTAACTGTAAGAACATGACATTGGACATATGGAGAAAGGCTCACAGAGACTTCTCCCTGGAAGAAGAACACAGAGAGAATTCCCCTTGTTAAGACTCTTTAGATGGCCCCAAGGGCTCCAGCTCGTGGAGAGTAGGTGTGCATCCAGGGTCAGCCCTTGGCTCCTCTGCCCACAAGCCTGCACCGGCCTGGTCAGAAACCCTACTTCCCACTGAGGCGCCTATGGAACCAGTGTCCATCTTCCCTGGTGCACAGTCCTGCTCAGTTGCCATGGTAAGGCCAGGCAGGAATCTGGAGAGGTTAGCTGTGAGTGGGCCACTTCTCCTTTCTCAAAGGCCCAAACACCAAGTCCCAGGGTGAGGGGACCGTATGAGGGGTGGGTGGGCTTCACAGATGGCCTCCCTGCTGTGGACAGACCGTGCCCAGCCCTTATCTACAGCTTCACTCTTCCTCCTTCTCTCTCTCTCTCCCTCTACGTCTCTCTCTCTCTCTTCCTCCCTCTCCTCCTCCTTCTCCCTCTCCCCTGCTCCTTCTCCCTCTCTCTCCTTTCAAAAAGAGAAGACTCACCACCCCCCACTCTCCAAAAGCCAACAGCAGTGCCAATGTTTAACATCTGTATAGGTGCCGCCTGGGTGGATCCGGGATCTACAGCACACAGGCATCTTGGGGCTGCTAGTCCTCAGGGCTAGCCCTGGAGCCACAGGTCCTGATGGACCAGAGCTATGCTGGACATGACCCTGGGCTATTCCTGTCAACAAGCTCCCCAACACCCCACCCCCTCACCCGACCTGGTGCATCCCAGATGCCAAATAGCAGGACTTAGGAGTCTGAGCAAAGCCAGAAGGACAGACACCTATCCTAGCAACAGTGTCAGAGGGGAGGGGCAGGGATCTCCCCAAACCCACCACTTCTAGGTGGACCAGCATAAGCCCAGAGCCCCAGGAGCACAGAGGACCTGGATTCTGAGCGTGCTGATCGGGCCCAAGCCTGGTGCTGTGGCTCCCTGTCCAGCTCCCCCAATTCTTAGCTGCTTCAGGGCCTTTGCACACGCTGTTCAGTCAGCCAGCAGCCCCGCCCTGAAGCACGGCTGCCTCCTCTCCTTTAGGTCTCAGCCTCATCTCTCATCAGATCAGCTGCTTCGCCAGAAGCTCCCCCAGTGTGGCAGGCACATTGATGGCCTCCAATGCAACTGTCCAGGCACCTGCCTGACTCCTCTTCAGGTAGGGGACTGTCTGCTTTCACTCTTTCTGCTGTCCTCAAGACCCAGCGCATTCCCAATAAATGGCACACATTGGCTCCTTGTTGCTTGGAAAGCCTGAATCTCACACTCTGCTGCAGGTCCTCCTGCAGATGAGCTCAGAGACTCTTTCTTCCAGACTTTGCACTTGATATTGCAGGAAGATCTCCACTGAGTGAGAAGTTATTCTGGGCAGGTGCTCTATGGCTACAGCCAGGAATCTTCCTGGATTTCTCCCCAGCTGGGAAAAGGACAAGGTAAGGATCTCCTGTAGCTCTTACAGCCCTGCAGCTGCCCTTGGGACATCAGAATTTGCTCCGTTCCTGCAGCCTCCCCACAGCTGGAGCCTAACTCAAGGACCCAAGGCCCAGGGCACAGACATTAAGCAGAATAGGGAGACTAGCAGAGAGCAGAAAAGACAAAGACCATGGATGGGCTGACCTGAGTCATCAGTTGGGTTTGTTTTTAAAAATATGTTGGTAAAGACAAAGACTAAACAGCTTCTTAGAACAAAAAATAAAGATAGCAAGTATGTCTGGTTTATTCCTTGTTATAAGTGTGCATGGATTAAATTCTTCTCAGAAGGGCAAACTCGGATTGATTTTTTTTTAGCCTGAAGATATTCTGCTTATAAGGCACACCTAAATATAAAATGGCCCAGAAAGGTTAAATATTTTTTTTAAAAAAAGGTAAGGCAAAGATATATTTGGCAAATGTATAAATGAAAGGAAACAAGAATAAAAGTGTTCAAAAAGAAGAGAAAGGGGCTGGAGATATAGCTCAGTTGGTAGAGTGCTTGCCTCGCATGCACAAGGCCCTGGGTTCAGTCCCCAGCCACACACACACACACACACACACACACACACACACACAGCAGAGAAAAAGCATTAAATGGGTCAAAAGGCATAATTTTATATTAGTAAGAGATTCAGCAGAAAGAATAGGGCTTCTGGTCATGGATTTTCAGATCTAAGTAAATTGTAATCTTATAGCAGAAATTTCAAAGGTGCAAGGAACTTTCGACCAAAGCCAGGTTGGGTGGACAATTCTTTTACACAACTATCACTTTATGGCAGAACAATCAGAAAGAACACACATGAGAATATGGTAGATTTAAAAATTTCAAATAGCAAACTGTCTCTCTGTGTAACCACAACTCAAACTCTTTACTTTTAATAATATGTAAAGGAGCATGGACATGAAGCAGCCATCTATTAGCTACCAAGAGAATTCGTTGAAATCAGAACAAGATTCAATGAACAAAAATCATCCTCCAAAAATTAAATCCACATGCTGTACTATTTAGAAAATACACTGATAATCTAATGGAGCAAAATTATTCTTATTTGCATTTTTTTATCTTCATATGAATTTAAATTATTTGAACAAATTCTTACAGGACCCTCCATTGGGCTGATGAAGCCTGCATGAAACTTTACATGTTAATTTGGGAAGAATTGACATTAAAAAGTTTTTTCTATCCAGTATTGGATACTCAGTCTATTTTTTAAAAACCTTTCACATTTTCTTCAGGCTGATCAATAAGTTTTTCAAAGCTAGCATAACTCCCTTCTGAGTACTCATAAGACAATGCAAAACAGGAAACTGTGCTTATTACACAAATATAGGTGCAAAAAGCCCAAACAGAACTCTAGTTTTTTTAAAAAAAGTTACATACAAGGACAAGAGCATATCTAAGCCCACCGGCCTCCATGTGGGGCTTTGCCACATGGGATTTATATGAGCAAAGTTAATAGTAACCCGTGGTCTTTGTGTCGGGTGAAAATGGCTGTTGTCCTTTCCCCCTCCGCACTGAACTCGGAGGGCATATTGGAGGTCTGGTCGTGGAGCACTTCTCTGGTCTGCTCTCTGTTGCCTGCTGGCACCTCAAGGAGATGGACAGCTATTCTCTTGAGAATAAGTAAAGCTGGAGGCTGAGAGGTCCAAACAACTGCCAAACAGAGAAAATGTGCCGTCTCGGAGTGGGTCCTCCCATCTGCTATCTCAAAATCCACAAAATCTGCTGCATCAAGACATCAAGCCTCCTTCAAACTGACACTGTTTCAAAGGTAAACCCTAAAGAGGAAGGTCTAGAAAGGTGGTTCCAATGTCCCAGTATCCATTAGCTGTCAAGCACCTTTTCCTGAGCAACCCAGGGCTACCATCCTTCAAGGACTTCTTGATGGCCTCCTTAGGTGGCTCAAGATTTCAGACAGGAGATTCATCATCTGTCTTGCTATACCAGCAACCACAGCTGGAGTTCAGGTCAAGATTTCTCAGGCTAGATGTCCCAGGGATGGCTGCCTCTGCTGCCCCCTGGTGGCTCACAGTGATGTTTTGTCCAGTCAAGGGCTGGGGTAGAAATCAGACCACTCCAAGACAGTCTCCTCCCTCACCTGACCATACATCTCTCCTTTTCTGCGTCCACCCCAGCTAATGTGGCCCCTGTGGGGCACCTGGACTTCCTGCCCTGAAGGCTTCCTTCACTGCTGATGCCTACCTCATTTTAGAGGAATCTTCACCAAAGACCAAAGACACTGCCTTTGCTTTGCCAAGCTCCGAGTCATTTATAGTGGAACATTATAAGTGGAACATTCCGAATTCCAAGGGAATGAGCCAGAGGGCCTGTGAACGCAGCCCTTCATCCTCCATGACTTCCGCGAGACCACTTCCAGCTAGTTTTCACTGGTGTGGAGCCCTCTACTGGGGACGGTCCAGCGGTCTCAGTCCATTGGGACTGCCATAACAGAACACCACACCGAGTGGCCTAAACCACACTTGTTCATTTTCTCACAGTCTGCAGGCTGGAAGTTCAAGGTGAAGACCTAACAGGCTTGCCATCTGGTGGGGGCTTCTTCCTGGCTTGTAGACTACCCCGTTCTCACTATGTCCTCACATGGCCTTTCTTCTGTGGGTCCAGGGAGAGAGAGAGAAAAAAAACAAAGAAAGAAAAGAGGATGGGGAAGGGGGGGGGATAGATAGATATTGATCTTTTGTCTCTTTTTATAAGGACACTAATCCTATCAGATAAGGTCCTCACCTTCTGATCTCATTTTACTTTGTCTTTAGTCTGTTCCTCCTCCTGGAATAGAATACCTTAGACGAGGACATTTATAAGGAATAGAAGTTTATTTCTCCTAGTTCTGGAGGCTGGGAAGTCCAAGGCCAAAGTGCTGGCAGGTCAGTGTCTGATGAGGGCTTGACCTCCGCTTCCAGGATGGCGCCTTGAGGCCGCATCCTCTGGAAGGCTGTGTCCTTACCTGGCAGAAGGCCTGGAGGAACCACAGCAAACCCTAATCACCATCCAAGGCTCCCTCTCCTGAGGGGGAGGAAACAATCCTTTTCCTTCCATCCTTCTGTGTTCTTGGCTGGGGACCCTGTAACCAAACACAGACTAGAGTGACAACAAGCAGGAGTTCACCAACAAGTGTATCAGGCCTGGCGAGGGAGTCTCCAGAGTAAGGCACGGGCATGGAGAAAGCCCATGGGGTAAGGTTCTCGCGCATTCCTCTGGCCTAATGGGGAAGGGAGAGCTTCCCCGGAAGTCCTGCCGCTTAATTGCCTTCAGCTCACAAGAACACTAGAGCCAAAGAGGCATGTTTTGGAGTGATGTGTTCTGTTTTTCTACATTCCAAGCGCAGTCGCATTGGGGGTTAGGACTTTAGCATATGAACTACTTTTAGTGCAATATAGTTATACATGATATTGGAGTCCGTTTTGACATAATCCTATAAGCATGGAATATAATTGCTCCACTTCAGTCTCCAGTACTTCCCCTCTCCCTCCCCTTCTCCGTCTCAGTCTACGGCATTATTCTCTAACTTGGTCCATCAAACCAGGCAGAAGTGGGGAGACTCCTCTCCACCCCCTAGTGTTAGGAGCTGCAGAGAGACAGATCCATTTAGGGTCAAGTTGTATGGCCACAACCACATCGCAGCCCTGGTCTACTTCCTTGTCAGTATTCGTGCTGGATATTGATGGCTCCTGTCACCCTGCTCTCCCACATTCGAGGCTCTCTTCCATCCCTCTCACTCAGCTCTGTGACCTAGGAGGCTGCTAGTGGCTTCACCCTTGTCCCTTGTCCTCTGGCTTCTGATTGGACTCACCCAACGAGAGCCCCAGGCTGGAGAGTGGCGAGCGAGGATGTGTGCCCCTCTGCCTGCTCCCTGCCTGGCGTGGCTCTGCAGGAGTGGGGCGCCTCCCTGGCTAATGCTCCGCTGCCCCTAAGTGGTCCCACATCATGTGGGTTCCCAAGGCCACTCCTGCTTCTACCATTAGTCCCTTCTCCCACCTCTCTTCAGCCAGCCGACGCCACTTTCAAAGTTGTTGGATCTCAGGAGACTCATCTGAGGACGTCAGCTTCTTCTTGGGGCTCCTAGTATGCTCCGAATTGTAACTAGCCCTAGGGAAGGAAGGTGCCAGAATTTTTGTATCTCCAGCTTCATGCTTCCATCCCCGGAGCCTGTGTGTACTCCCTCTGCCAGGCACATACGAAGACGCCTCTAGGCTCCAGAACTCGGGGTAAATCCATCAAGGACCCTTTTACCATGCCAACATCTCCAGTAGGTGAGAGTCCAGGGCTCTTGTGGAGGAGCTGGGGCTGGGAGTCCCTCTGTGGGTGAGGCACCAGGGGAAGAGAAGAGCACACCTCAAGCAAAGCGGCCTTGATCTAGGACGTGCAGCCCCTGGGGAGAGAACACCACGTGGGACCAGACCCGGAGGAAGGGCACAGGGTCGGGGTCGAGGACAGGAGAGCTGAGTCTAGACTGTCCCGTCCCACTGGCAAGGGTGGGAACCTGTCTCTGTGGCCCTCCCCTGGGGCCTTCCACCAGGGATCCTCTGCGCAGAAGGCAGCGGGTGCAGCAGCCTCCCTGCCGCACCCCAGGAAGGGCCTCTCGCAGCTTCCCTCGCGCAGCTGAGACCTCTCTGATTGAGAAATCCATTTTCAGGAATGAAGCACCATCTCCTCCCCCTCCTCCTCCTTTTCTTTCTTTTCAGCTCTGATTAAATTTTGCATCTTCATTTCTTTAACATCTATTTGTAGAGTGCTTGAGAGCTGCATGTGGAAGAAATACCTGACACCCAGAAAGGCAGACCGTTGTCCCCATGAATACAGTCACCCCAGCATTCTGGACCTTGTGGCCAGTCCTTGGGGATGTTAAAAGCCATCAGTGAGCCTGAGAACACATTTTACTGCCTGTGACAGTTCCAGCAGCTGCCACACCCCTCCCCCCTGTTGCCATAACAGCACATCTGTTGACAAGGAGATGGAGCCAGGGTCCTGGAGACACAGGGTGTCCATGTGCCCTGGGACACCTGAAAATATTGTCTTCTCTGTTTTTCTTTGTTCAATATTTTAATTCATTTTAAGATCCAAGCTTATTTCCTTCTTCTCTGCAGCTCAGGTGGCCACGCCAATCTATGTGACTCTTCTGCCTTCTTTCCTTATCTTGCCAACAGGAGAGTCCAGCTACATGGTCTCTTCCCTGCATCTCGTAAATGCTGTTTACTCAAAACTCCTTTGCAAATCCAAAGAAACATATGGAAATCTCTCTCCAAGAAGGTGAATACACACAACCAAATTTCCATTTTATCTCAGGAGTTCATGGAAATATAATGGAACCTACCCAGTTTCTCGATTTGTTATAGGACAATGACCTGTAACCGAGTCCCTCTGTCTGCGCAGACCTGGGATTGCCAACGGCCATAGTGTGAGGAGACATTGCGCCCAAGAGCCCTTGCTTCCCTCAAAATCACCAAGGCCTTCACTTCACCCCAAGGACAATACTTACACTTGGGTCCCTGACGTGACCCCCAGGTTGACTCGCTCGGGCTGCCAGGCCCCAGCCTACAGTCCAAATCACAGCAAAGGCAGGCACAACAGTCAGAGAGAGGGTGGCATGGGCGAAGCCCGGGAGGAGGCTGGCACAGGCCTCCAGGGTGCCCTTGACTGTGGCTGATAAAGAGGCCGGCCGTGCAGGAGCTCAGTGATGCACTAGGGTACCGGGTGGAGCAACCCTGCACGGGCTGCCTCGACCGCTCCCCGCCAGCCAACAGCGGGAACGCATCACCTCTTCTAGGAGGCCACGGGTGACCGCCTACTGAAATCATTCCAGGCCACAAGTCTGACCTGTGCCACTTTGGTAAAGGGGCATTTTAGTGACTGCCAGTCACAAAGGTAAGCATGCGCAGAAAGATGAGGGACAGAGCCGGCATGGCAGGAGCTGCGGTGGTGAGCGCTGGCGAGGTGGAGGGTTTGCTGCCCTCCATGGCCCGGGCACCGTCTCTCAATGCCTGGCCTCACAGCCGCCCAGCAGCCCCCAGCTGGACACTCTCACTCTTCAGGGAATGTGCAGCTAGAGCTGTGGGCCCCACCCCATGTCACATGGCTGCATGCAGCTGGAGCCCAGGCTCAGTGACTCCAGGGCCAAGGCCACCAGGGCCTCAGCTGAATGCCCTCCGAGAACTGTGAGTCACATGCAAAACATACACAAAGAGCTTCCCTGCTCCCATCTTCCCAGAAAATGACTAAAGCATGTAGTTGTGGTAGGTACTTGAAATTTTCAGAACAGCTTTTGTTTCTTGTTTTTTTAATGAAATGTCACCCAAAACTATCCCAGACAGTGTCCATTTGAAAGCCTCTACTCCAATACCAGCTGGAGCTTTGCTGAGCAGGGCAGGGCTGTGGGGCTGTGTGCTAGGTCACAACTCCTGCCTTAATCACAGGTCCACGCAGCCAAGACATCATCTCCTTTGATTCATGCTGTGTCTCTGTTGCTGTTTTGCAGTTGTCCACACAGTCAAGGTAGCCTGGACTCTGGGCCACCCAGAAGTCTCCAGCCTTGGTTCTACGGGCCGGTCCACCTGCCTGTGTGCTGCTGTGCTCCTGCCTGGACTTGCTCCATGAGGACTGTGGGAGAAACTCTTGGGCCTGGGGAGTCAGAGCAGGGACCTGGGAACCCCATAGTCAGTCCACTCATTGCTGCCTCTGCTTCTCTGCATCGGACCAAGTGAGGTGCAGGGACTGCAGGTGCCCACCCTGCCATGAGCATCCCTGGGGACTCCCAGGCAGGCAAAGTGGTGTGCTACTGGAATGCTCAGGGAAGAGGGCCAGGGAGGTCACTCTTACAGGGTGGATGCCCCTAATTTGTGCCCCCTGAGTGATCTGTAGTTTGTAGATGAAATTCTTGGTCAAGGCTGATCTTCCTTTCCCTGTCATCAGACTGTCCCTTCTGGCAGAGGAGGTCACAATTTGGCCCACTGGGGCTACCCTGACAATCCTCTCTGCACTCTGTGCCTTCCTTGTTGATTTTCCTGAGCATGACAGGCAACATTTTGAGAGTTCTATCTTCATGCCCAGCCTGGGCCTTAGAGTTTGGCAAGATTCATCTCTGCCATTGTGGTAGGCAACTTGGAGTTGATTTGTGTTTTATCACGAACTGCAACATTCTAGTTAACAGGTAACTTTTAATTTTGTAATTTTTGTGCTTAACAAATCATAGTCAAACATACTTGATGACTAAAAGACAGAGAAAATGTGTATCTCCAATGAAGGGGGTGAGGTGGGACGGTCCCCGCGTGTCTACACGGAAGGGCCTACAGTACACTCTGCCACAGGCCACCCCTCTGTCCATCATCTGCCCCATAGCACCTCATAGTCTCCTGGCTTGCTTTGAAATAGAACTCTACTTAACTTTAAAATTGTGTTACCAAAAACAATCTTTGAAATACAAAGTGCTAAATCCTTGAAGTTACAATACACTGTAGCTGAGAGGTGCTATCAATTTACTAGAGAATAATATTTACTGAATTAATGAAGCTCTGTTTTATCCTCTGATATTGTAAATCTTCATGGATAGCCTTTCAAGTGAGTAGCATAATTTTAAGATTATAACTTTTCAATCCCCTACTTGAAGATAGGACATAGAGGCCCTTGGGAGTCCAACAGAAAAGTCTGATACGGTTGCCACCTGGACTGGTCAGAGGTCTTGTTCCAGGCTGTGCTTTTGCATCACACCTGGGCTGTTCTCCAGTGGCCTGTCCAGTACCAAATATCCTGTACAGATCCCTCCGTAAGCAGAGCTCTCTGCAGTCCTGTGTGAGCACATGACACCCTCCTCCCCCTCACCAACAGGAGGCCATATTGCACTCAGAGACACGGGACAGAACTGCAGGCATCTCAGAGATGACAACGTATCTCCTGCTCCAATGTCACCTCCATAGAAGCTTTCCCTGAGGACAGTTGCCTCCCTGTGCCTCCTGCCCCTGGCCACCATTGCGCCACTCACCTACTCCCCCATCCCTTGTTCCTGCCCATGACTTGGATGCATTGCTCACTCATCTGTGGACTCCCTGAAGATCGGGGCTCTGTCTCGTGACTCCAGGCCTGACACAAAGGAGTCTTCACAAAGTGCGTCTTGGATGAGCGCTCAGTTATTCCCCAGAGGACCCGCCTCCCCCTCAAACAATGGCACGTTCATTCCTGGTATTCCACTGGAAGGCTTGCCTGTTACCAACGTGGACTGCTGTGTGGTGACTCTGGAGCCTGTGCCTCCAAGGCACACACACTCACAACTTCACAGCAGCCCAGTGTGCGACGGCGCGTGCTCCTGGGCCGTCCGATGGGGTTTTCTCATTCGCCTGCCCCCAGGTCCTTGTTTCTGTGGTTGCTCCACCAGACCTGGAGGTGGATGAATGGCCTGCCCACATGCCACGGCCCACTGGGCAGTGTGGACCGTGACTTGATAAGAAAGTGAGAGGAAGGTCTTGCAAAGCTGGGGTCACTGCAGAGCCCCCGCCGTGCCAACGAGAGGACGCGTTGGTCAGTCAGGTAGACAGGACGGCAAGGACTCGGGAGAAGATGCGGCTGCCTGACCAAAGGACTCTGAAGACCCCCAGTGGCACCAGATGGAAGCAGAGAAGAGGAAGAAAAGGAGGATTCATTTTCTAAACTGTGCGATTACTTAACAACCCAGCCAGGGGCAGAGTGGAGAGAAGCATCTTGGACACAGTGCGAGCCCCATGTGCTCAGTGAGATCTCAGTAGGGGTCTGTGGATGAGTGAGTGGGGGTCCCTCCATGGAGAGCAACATCTCAACATCGGTGACGATCTCCTGTGTATTCCAGCATGCAGGCATCTGAAATGTGAAAGTGCTTTATGATCAGCAATTCAGGTAAAGTAAGGGCGCTGGGGGAAGCAATTTAAGCGGAAGACTAAAGACCTGGAGTATTTCAAGAAACGAGGTCCACTGTGAAAAGAATAGACTTTGGCTACTTGTGTTAAGGCTCCTGTCAGGTCCTGCCTCCCATGTTGACTTCCCAGGGATTAGACATAAAATGTAGGTCAAGTTCAACACTCTAAAAACAAGATATCAAACATCCTTTGTTGTCAGGCATGGTGGCGCACACCTGTAATCCCAGCACTTAGGGAGGCTGAGACAGGAGGATCACGAGTTCAAAGCCAGCCTCAGCAAGGGTGAGGTGCTAAGCAACTCAGTGAGACCCTTAAATCAAACTTGCTGACTAAGTTCCTTGGTCCTTTACAACGCCCCCCGCCCACCCCAGGGGAAGGAAGTAATGAGTTTACTGAAATGACTGTGGGGAGGGCAAAGGTCAATTTGAGAGGCGAAGAGAAGATCAATACCAGTGACAATGAGGCGGTTGACTATCCCGGCATTCTCAGCTGTTCCCTGAAGGACAATGTTGTATTCTACACATTTCCATTTTCTGGAAGCAGAATTTCTTAGGAAAATGTTACTTCAGTAAGAGGCCCTGAAGCTGGGGAGCTGTATGTCCGCTATGGTACACACTGAGCAGAGTAAACCATGCTTCTATGTTGGGCTGATAAGAAGGATCGATGTATAAATAACGCAGTCATGCTTAAGAACAGGACGCCTTCAGAGAACTGAGTCATTGGGCAACTGCCCCGTGGTGTGAGCGTCATAGAGGGGACATGCAAACCCAAGTGACGTGGCCTGCTGGGCCCCTGCTGTCTGCGTGAGCTGTCGTTGACACAGACAGACATCATGCGGAACACAACATCCTTTATAAATGAAAGGTAGCCTTTCTTACACAGGAAACTCCTCCTAGGAGCCACGCACCAAAGGTAAGAGAACCGATCCTTTTTCCTTCCTTGCTCTTTGTCTAACACTGCTGAGCCTAGTGTTTCCCATATGAAGGCAGGATGTGTGGAAAACCTGCTCTAAAGTCAGTTGCTACCTACAGACCTCGCCGCCGGGAAGCTGCTTTTCCAACACTCTCATGTGATAAGGTGTTAATGATATGTAGATTAAATGTCATTTGGAAAGATAATTTCCATTCACACACAGCAGAAGGCAGAAATTTTAATTTTTAAGTAATGGCACAAAATATCTCCAGTATCCTAAGTTCATTTCAGTCCACTCTTTTCTGTCTCAGGGTCTGCCCTGGAGAGGATCATTTGAAAACCTGAGCAGAACTCGGGAGGTGGGGGTGGGGTGGGGAGTATTATGCCTCCCGAAAGGTTAAAGGTTGGGAACCCCAATGTCTCTGCACCTCCTCCTCCGTGGCAAAACTTCTAAATGTTAACGTTTCCTTTAACCTTGTCAGCCTGACCTTGAGGCAGCACAACAGCAGCTCTAGAGGAAAATGATGCTCTCCATAAATCTGCTCCTGGAAACGCTTCCCAAGCCCTGGATCTCAGTCGAGCTTGAAGGCTACTGTGATGGATCTCCTACAGTTGAACATGAATCACTTATTTATGAATATTTGACATTTGCCGGTGTGGTAATTCACTCTCTGGACACTTGCTATATTTATTTTAATTCTTTCTAGAATGCAGCATGAAATTTAGGGCTTCTGAAATCTGCATATCTAGGGGGCATTTTTTTTCTTTTTGTGTGTGCATTCACCCTCTAAGTGGGGTCTTTTGGCCGTTTCATTATTATGAAAATACTATTTTTACACACATAGAAAACAAATCCCAACAGTACCCAATTATGATGAGCCATAGGTCTCCTCTTCCATCACTACATACTCAGGCCCATGGCCCAGAGGTAACCACCACCAACAGTTTTTTGAGAATCTTTTTGGAAAATTCCATGCACCTCACATATCTATATCTAACATACACATAACATATGCACACATACACATACACATACAAACACATACATATGCACACATGTACAAATGCATACCTACTTGTAATAGAGATGGGAGCTTTCAAGTACCAGGTTTTTTAACTTAACAGAATCGGGATCATATCAAGCCTATCGACACATACAGATTCATCAAGTCCTTTACTAGGTCCTGAGGTTTTCGATTGCGTTATTGAACAATGTTGCTAGAGATGAATGTCCAGTTTCTAGCTAGCAAACCACTGTTCAGGGAAGGCTCCTGACTACAGGCTATTCTGTGTCCCTGTGGATATAGGTGTTAATCTTGGTGTCCTGAATATTGTAAATATGAAAGATGGGCCTAGACCCATTTAAACTTGTGACTTTTTTGGCAAAGAAAAAACTAATTGTTGCTATTTCAATTATTCTGCCTGCCTAGCACGACATAAAATCCTAACAATAATGTGGCACATAAAATCAAGTTAAGAAATATTAGATAAATAAGCTCGATTTCCTTAGGAGAAAAGTAAACTCCTATGAGAGAAATTAAATGGGCTGGTTTTTGTTTTTCCTTTACTGTCTTTTCAGTCTAAGCTCTAACAGGGTGAAAATCTGTGGGCTAGTTTTCTGGAGCTCCTGTCTGAACTTGTTGGTCTTGCTTCTCCTGTCCGAGCCAGGCCATCAAATAAGGGGTGCACTTGGCTGCCTCGGGGTCGATGAGATGCTAACCTATAGGAGCGAGAGCAAGAGCCAGCCTTCAGGCTGTGGGTGTGCAGTGGTGCAGGGGGAGGCTGCGGTCCCAGGGAGGGGTGCCTGAGGAATGCAGAAGGGGCTTCTGTCTGTAAGGTGATTCACACCCAGTGCTCTTGGGTTCTACTAGGTTCTTCCTTTCTCAAGAAAGATTGTAGTTTCTTTCCGGAGTACGGCACTTTGGAGTTTCCTGATCTTGCTTTAGCGCTTCTAGGACCCCCATGCTGCTCACCAAAGGACGACACTGCTCCTCTTGGCTTCCTTTGCTTAGGACTCTAGAGAGGACTGAACGCATTCTAAGGTACAAGCTAGCTTTCTGCAAAAGAACAATGAGCTGTCTGGAAGGATACACACGTCACTGGCAATGCCATCACCTTTAAGGAGAGGAGCATGATTGGGGAGCAGATGTTGAGTAAGGGTGAGGCAGAGGCTGCCTTTTCAAGCCGGTGGCACTTACCTGTCACCCCAACAACTAGGGAGGTGAGGCAAGAGGATTGCAAGTTCAAAGTTAGCCTCAGCCACTTAGAGAGGCCCTGTCTGAAAACGAATAAATAAAAAGGGCTTAGGGTGCAGATCAGTGGTAAAGCGCTCCAAGAAAAAAGAAAAAGACTCCTTTTCAGTGAATAGCCTTTTGTACCTTGTGAATGTTATACCAGGGAAATGTTTTACCTGATCAAAAAATACTCAGAAATCCTCAACAGAATCATTCCTTAGCTGTCTTGAACATCAATTTCTCTGGAGAGAACTTTACTCAACTGTGAGCAAGTACAGTGTTGGATCGTCCATAAAACTGCAGTGTCTTTGGTAGAACAAAGATATCAAAGATAAGAAAAAGGAGGAAGACGAGGAGGAGGAACTAAATCCTTCCCCTTATTTCTGTGTCCCAGCTTTCACTCTGTGGCATCTGACGCCTTTTCCTTTGGGTGGCTTCTTTCTTGGCTTCTCTGGTGGTCCCGGGTCTTCCTGCTCCATTATCGATCCCAGGGAGTGCAACTCAGTGTTCTGCTACTGTGTTAGAGGCTGGAGGCTGGGGAGTGAGGCCAGACTCCCTTTCCTTAGCACCTCCATGGAGATCCGGCTGTGGTGCTTTGTGTAGCTGGGCAAACACTGGAGATGTCTTTGGAGAACTCTGTGGAAAGCTGGGTGGAAGACAGCAGCTGAGGCCCGAGATCGAAGCCAGACAAGCCCTTTGCACCATGAACACAGGAGGCCAGTGCCACAGTTACCTCCCTCATGACAGGTGGACAGGGGCACTGAGCCTCCTAGAAGCCCTTCCCTTCAGTGATCATGAAGGAATTCTTAGACTCAGGGCCATCAGGTTGGTGCCCCCACCCTGGTCCCCAAGCAGAAGGACAGAGGCCGGTGCCTGGGTGAAGTTCGCCTCTTTCCACAGTCAGAAATGGAAGTACAGGCTGCAATCATCAAAGATATCAAGGCTCACCATTTGAATGTTAAGAGCTGTTTCTAAGTAGAATCGTCTGGTCCCTGGCTGGATCCTGGGGTGGTAAGGCAGAGGGAAAGGCACTGAGCTTCCGCACTGTCGAGGGCTGGTCTGAAGGCCTCGCTGCCTGGTCCGGCATGGAGACCTACGTGGAGAGATGGTCAACACGCCACACGGAGATCTTCTGGCTTTGACAACGAAAGATGCTGAGAAATCTGAGAGGCAGATGGGACCAGCGGCTGGGGGAGGAGTGGGGAGGATGTGGAAGAGCAAGCACGTGCCCAGCACTCTGAGGGCTGAGGGCCAGCCACAAAGCCCAGGTGTCACGTCAGGCAGGTGCGCGAACGGGATTCTGTAGACACGTTTGGGGGCCCTGGTGGGTGGTGTAACTCTGAACCTGTGAGCACCTCCATCCCGGACTGTCACCAACACAGATCAGTCCTATACCTTAGGGGCAGCAAGAGGAGCAGCAGAGATAGGGGCAGCAGGACCAGCTGGTTTTCTTAGGGACAACTTCTAGGAAGGATGTTGAAAGGTCAGGTATGAAGGGAACCAAAGGCCTTTGCATTTTTCCTTTCGTCATCAGTGACCTTAAGAAAGTAATTCTAGGAGATTAGAGGAGGCAGGAGCAACAGAGGGGTTCTCTCTGATGGATGGAGCAAGGTATTAGATTACATAGTCACAGAATAACCCACAAGGAGGAATGATAATCTCAAGCAGCCATTTCTCCAATCAAAGCAGTAACAAGCCAGAGTTCACTATCCAGAGACACCGAGGAGAGTTCCACAAGAAGCCCGCTGTTAAACTGAAAGGGAAGAGCCGTCCTGAGTGACCATGCGTCAGACAAAGGCAGGGCTGGCAACACACCCTGGCCTCCTCCTTGCCAGCTGAGAGAGCCACAGGACTTCACAGAGGCACAAAAGCACCATTGTTCCCATCTCTCTTGGGTCCAGCCAAGTAGGTTTTAATTAAATGAAAATAATAGGCATCTCAGCTCACCTGGGGAGGAGAGGGGAGCCGGAGGAAGCCAAGTTTCCATCAAACACTTCTTGGTTCAGGGCACAGCTCTAATCACCTGATGTTTATTGTTACTGGATTTTTTTCTTCACTGTAGCTATTAGAGTAGAAATTTAATTACTGTGATTGAATTATTAAAAGAATCACAAATAACTTCTGCATACCAAGTCTTTTCTCCTCCCTCCACCAAAAGGATCTGACACTGAGGAGGGTTGTCCTGTCATTTTAGTAGCCTTGAGTGCTGAGCTCCAAAGTTTAAGGTCTAAAGTCCTTGATAAAAGTTCACTTAGGTACTATTTAAGTTCTAGGGAGAGATTTTTAAACAACCTTATGTGAGCATCTATTTGAAGATGGTATTGGTAGGAAAGATAATGGCTTCTAAACTTTCATGTCTATCTGGGGCAGATAATAGACATTGATGACTACTCTTGAAGACATGAATGGAGGAAAGTCCTCAGCTATTTTTTTTTAACCAAAATCAGCAATAATAACACAAATGTGCATGGTAGCAACTGTTGGGAAATTGGAAACCTGAAAAATGAACCCTGTTGCTTAGCAAAAATTGAAAAGAAGGCACCCTGATGTTTTTGGGTGTCCACTGCCCGCCTTCAATCAAATCAGGAATTTGGGTGGATAGTAGAGGAGCACAGCCTTGTCATTCCTGGGCTTGGGATCACTGGAGGGTAGCAAGAACCTCAAGCATCAAGATTCTTTATTTCCCTCCAAAGCTACTGCCCCAACCACCAAATTCCCCCGACACAGGAGTCCTTCTGTCACCCCCACTGGAAGCCGGCTGCCCACTTCTTGCCTGGAGTGGGGACAGTCAACTGTAGTGGTAGAGACCTTGGTGCCCGCCCAACTCCTTTGGACCTCTGGGAACGGTGCTGGGGCCGATTTTCCCTTAAGGAGCCACTCCCACCAGGTATGGAAAGGGCTGCATCCGGAGTTACCTGGTCTCAGCTGCTCCGGTCTCCACTGCTCTGTCTGCCCAGTTGGCCTCCTTTATCCCCAACTCCCAGCCCCATCCTCCATGCCTGCCACTTGATTAGGTGCAAAAGTCGCCTTCTCCCCATCTCTCATCGCAGCCAGGCTCCCGGGATGTTCTTTTCCCATTCCTTCCATGGGTACTGATTCTTTGCACTGCTTCCTGGCAAAGCCCCTTCGTGCCCTATAGGGCACCTGAAACTGTCTCCTGGCAAATGATCCCCAGGTCTCCGCAGACCCTGCAGACAGGACCCAAGCAGCATTGAGAATAATGCCCCGAGTTCTGAGCCTAGAAGCTTTCATGGGCATTCGGTCATTTCAATGTATCCAGCATGGTGGCTGTAGGAGAGGAGCCCTGATCCTGCTCTACAGGAAGCAGGTGAGGGAATCACCTGGCCATTTGCAAATCCGGTAGACAGGGACTGAACATTTACCAGGCAAGTGAACCTCTGGAGAAACCTTCATCTGTTTCCTGAGAAGCTCAGTAGAGGGCACTCCTGCACCAGAACAGTTAAACACCGGACTCTGGATGCAGCCCCGTCCAGCAGGTTTCCACTGACAAGCACGCATGTGTGGGTGCCCAGGCTCTGCTCTGCCCTTGTCCGTGGTGGAGCATACCTGGGGAGCTCCCCTTTGCACTTTGTGTTATCAACCTTACAAAGGTAGAAATAAAGATGATGCGATTTATGACTCTATTAACGAGATTCATTCAAAAGTTCCTTTATTTGGTGACACACTGTTTCTAAGCCCTTCACAGGGGAACATGAAGATTGTAGAATGCAGTTTTCAAAGTTACTGCCACGTTATTGCATTCCGTTTGTTTAAAATAATTGAGTCGGTCCCTGGGTGTAAAGTCATGCGGATGTAGAACAGAAAGAAGAGGGTCAGAAACAACTCTGCTGCCGGAAGAGAAATCCATCTGACATGGGCAACCGTGCATGCTACTCTTTGGGAAATGCCTTATTTTGAGTAAGTGAAATGAAGACAAGGCACACTGAGGACCACTGTCCACTGAATGGAAAGTGTGTCCATCGGAGGGACATCACTGTTTAAATGGCTACGTACGGAATTAAACGTTTCTTTGCACTTAGGAAAGCTGACATTTCTTAGGCACTTTCGGTGTGCCTTGCACCGTGTCAAACACTGCACATGGCTATTTCATTTGCTCTTCACACCTACTGGATGTGGTGGGTACATTTCAGAAATGAAGAGCTTAGGAAGTGGTGAGTTATTGATTGGCACACAGCTGGAATGTGGTGGGAAATGAGTGGCAGCCACTTGTCCTAAGCTGGTGGGCTTGACCGATGTCCACGAAGAAAGAGGCTCAAAGTGGGCCTTGTGTCTCTGCCCTGAGTGGTTGATAAACATCCGTTTCCTTTCATAATTCCAGGGTTTTTCAACTGAAATCCATATTTGAAGGAACGTTCCTAGTTGACTCAACCAAATGACATTTTTATGTGTTAGAAGTTAAATTATCAACTGTAAAATCAACTTATCACCTGGTGAGAGAAATTAGAATGTAGAGCGGCTGCTATTCAATTATGGTGAGTTGTGTTTAATGGCTCTGCTCTGGAAGGCTCTATTAATGTCTATTAATCTGCTTTTGCTACTGGACAACAGACAGCCTTTATTGCTGAACCCTACTGAGGGGATGCGAAATGCACAGGCTGTGGTCAAAAGTACGGGCTTGTTGCTAGTAATATGCACAGTAGCAAAAAGCCAATGGGCTATTTTACTAAAATGTTTCCCTCCTACTACCCCTAAAATAAAAGCAGGATCTGATTGGGGGTGGAAGCAAGTGACACAAAGGTGTCCTATGTTTAGACTGTTTGTGGGACTGAGGCTGCGGGACTGGTCTGCTCCTCTTCAAATTGCCTAGGTCCCAGCTGGCTACTCTAAGTCCCATCCTGGGCTCGTGCCCAGCCTCAGCCCTGTCTGTGGCAGAAGGGAAAGAGAAAGAAGACGCACTCATCAGAATGCAGTTGTTTATGGGGCAGACCTTGAAGAGGGCCTAGAAAATCACTCTGAAAATGCAAAGTCCTGTCCTCCCAGAGTCCCCAAGAACAGAGATAACATCATCACAAAGCACACCAGTCTGTGATGTGTTGCTTGCTCACTGTCATTTGTCCCTTGGTAATAGGTTCTTCTGGGGGAACCACCACATTTTAGCCCTGGGCCATGTCAATCAGTTGATTTGAGGTGTGCCAGGCAGGCCAGAAAGATACATATCCCAGGCTTTTGTTAGAGTTGCTGGAGAAGAGATCTACATTTTCCTTTCTAGGATCTCAACTAAAGGATGTGAGTCTAAGACTGCTTGTAGGGAAAAGAATACACAGAGAGGAAAACAGGAGAGATGGAAAAGAGTTGATCTAAATTCTACTTTTGAGCTCCTGGATCCAGCCATGCCTGAAAAGAACACTTATCCTGAAATTTTCAGTTACATCTCAGTAAATATATTTCCTTCTTTCGTTAACTCAATTTCAGTTAATTTCTCTCCTTTGCATCTCAAATCAGGTAGAATACAATTTGATCCCCCAGGGAATTAAAGTAGTGTTCTGGTGGAAAGGAGTGAGGAAGGAGTGAGAAGGCCCTTGGCTTTTGGCATAAATATAGTCAATGCTCCACAATTATGGGTTCAGCATCAGTGGATTCCACCAACTACTGATTGAAAATATTTGAAAAAAGTTTCCTGCCAGGTGAGGTGGTGCACACCTATAATCCCAGCAGCTCGGAAGGCTGAGGCAGGAGGATCGCAAATTTAAAGCCAGCTTCAGCAACTAAAGGAGGCCCTAAGCAACTTGGAGAGACCCTGTATCAAAATGAAAAAATAAAAAGGTCTGGGGATGTGACTCAGTGGTTAAGCACCCCTAGGTTCAATCCCTGTTACCAAAAAAAAAAAAAAGAAAGAAAGAAAGAAAGAAAAGTTTCCTCTGTACTAAATCAGTACTAGTTTCTTTTTTTCTTGCCATTATTTCTTAAACAATGTGGTGTAACAACCAGTTAGGCAGCAGATACACAGCAGTAGCTACTACAAGGAATCTAGAGAGGATTTAAGGTACATGGGAGGATGGTTATAGGTTACCTGAAATATCAGGACATTTTACAGGAGGGACTTGAGCATTGGCAGTTTTTTTGTTTTGTTTTGTTTTGAATTATTTTTTGGTTTCTTTTTTCTTTTTTTTGGCACTGGGACTTGAACCCAGGGTGCTTTACCACTGAGCTGCATCCCCAACCCTTTTTATTTTTTTGAGTTGGGATAAGTTGCTTAGGGCCTCACTAAGTTGCCCAGGTTGGCCTTGAACTTTTGATCCTCCTGCCTCAGGCTCCCAAGTTGCTGGGATCACAGGTGTGTGCCACTACACCTAGCTGAGCATTGACAGTTTTGGTATCCTCGGGTGTCTCAGAACCAGTCCTTTGAGGACATGGAGGGACACCTGCACTGCTGGTCTTGGGGCAGGCAGTCTGCAATAGAGGTTGCTCCCTGGCAGTCTCAGCACCTGGACAGGGTTTCCTCCTCTGGCAGGCTGGACTGACATCTGTAGGGCTCTTTCCAGTGCTTACATTCCATTCCAGTCCCTGGAGAGTGGATGACAGCAGTGGCTGCTGCCATTCCAAAGCTGAGCTTGTCCTTCCTTCTACAGGTTTCTTTCCTTCTACGGGTGTGGTCTCACATGCTTTGTTACAAGCCATATCCTGTGTTCTACCTTAGCTTGTGAAAGAAGAGCTGGAAAAGAAAAGTGTGTCCTTAATTATTATCTAATCATCAATATTTTCATTTTCTTCTCTTTTGAAGGCATTTCCATCTGTGTTGTCTCAGAGGTCTGACCTGGAGGGATGTGATCACCATTTTTCTGCTGTGTCAATGCACAGCAGCTCCACATGCAAAAGATGCGCTTGTTAGGTGTTTAAAACAAGAATACCACCACTGCACTGGGGGGACAGGAGGTAGAGTCCAAGGAATACTGGTTTGTTAGCCCTAGTGTCATCAACTCCAGGCTATAGGCACATTTTATTTCCACCCCCAAGCGTGTGTGGAGCCTCAGGCATGCATTCAGACTGGCGCTGTGATTCCTGTCCAGTGACCCACCTGTGGGCAGGTCGTTGTCTCCAACATGGGGGGTCATGGCTGCGGCTCCGTGTAAGAGTGAGTGCTTTCCTAGCATATGAGGCCCTGGGTTCCATATGCAGCACCAAATTTAAAAAAAAAAAAAAAAAAAAAAAAAAGCGTTTTCAATGTGGAGGGGTGTGCTTCCTCTGTGTCTAAAGCTTCCTCTGGGTTGTCAGCAGTTGGTGGCCATAAAATTAGGCAGTTGGTGGCGGGGTGGCGGGGGGACGTCTGGTGACTTGTCTGGGTTATCTCGGGTGGACAGGTCTCCTTAGATCCCTGCCCCGGTGAAAAGCTGGGCGCCCTCTGGAGTTAGGACGAGGCTGGGCGTCCCGGAGGACGCGGGCCCGGGGCACCGCGAGGGTTCCAGGGAGGGTGGGAACGCGTCCTAGGTCCAGGGCCGCCGCTCGCCGCAGGCTGAGGGCTCAGAAGCCAGCGCCTTCCCTCGCCTGCCCGGGCGGCTGGGGCTGACCTCACCGCCTCGCTCCCTGCGCGGCACTCCCGCCCCCGCCCTGCTGCCTGCCTGCCGCCTGAACGCGGGCAGAGCGGGGACCCAGACTGGCTCTGGAGCCGCGCTGCGCCCCCACGACTGCGGCGCGGCAGGGCACGGCGCGGGCGGGGGTTCCGGGAGGCCGGAGCTGTTTTTAAAAGACGCGTCAGCTGGTGGGAGGAAGAGCGGGCTCGGGGCCCATTGTCTTGTCGCGGCGCGGCGCGGCGCGGGAGGGGGACCCGGAGGCAGTCGGAACCGACCGAAGGGCGCGAAAACCCGCGGCGCGCCCAGAGGACCGCGCCGTACCCCCGGGCCGCGGGAGGGCGGGGCCGGGGGCGGGGCCGCGGAGGGGCGGGGCCGGGGGCGGGGTCCGGCGCCCTCCGGCCGCTGCAGGCTGGCGGCGGCGGCGGCGCTGGCAGCGCGGGGACTGCGGGGACCGGAGGCGACCGTGCAGGCAGCGACGCCCGGGGAAGCCCGCGTCCCGCCTGCGCCTCCGAGGCGCTCCCCGGGAGCGGGAGCGGCCCCGCGGCGCCGCCCAGGGCTAGAGGCGCGCTCAGGGCGCAGAGAGCCCTGAGTCTGCCGGGCGCGCCGAGCCCAGGCGGCAGCCGGAGCGCGGGGGCGCGGCCCTGGGAAGCCGCAGAGCGAGCCCGGGCCGGGAAGAGCGCCGGGCGCGAGCATTCTGCACCGCGGCGCTGGAGGCGGCTTCGCGGAGACAAAAGCCACCGGTAGAGACGCGATGACCGCGGACCGCGAGCCCAGCCGGCTAGGAAGCGGCCGCCGCGCAGTCTGAGCGCGCGGAATAGCGCGTCCCGGGGACGCCAAGGCTCCGGCCGGTGCAGGCGACCGAGGGCGGCGGGCGGAGCCCAGGTGCGACCGGCCGCGTCGGGCCCGTGACTGCTCGGGGGGCGGCGCCCTCCCGCCGCAGCCGCAGTGGCCGGCGCCGCAGCGAGGAGCCATGGGCAACATCTCCTCCAACATCTCGGCCTTCCAGTCCCTGCACATCGTCATGCTGGGCTTGGACTCGGCCGGCAAGACCACGGTGCTCTACCGGCTCAAGTTCAACGAGTTCGTGAATACGGTGCCCACCATCGGCTTCAATACGGAGAAGATCAAGCTGAGCAACGGCACGGCCAAGGGCATCAGCTGCCACTTCTGGGACGTAGGAGGCCAGGAGAAGCTGAGGCCGCTGTGGAAGTCCTACAGCCGCTGCACGGACGGCATCATCTACGTGGTGGACTCGGTGGACGTGGACCGGTTGGAGGAGGCCAAGACGGAGCTGCACAAGGTGACCAAGTTCGCCGAGAACCAAGGCACGCCGCTGCTGGTTATCGCCAACAAGCAGGACCTGCCCAAGTCGCTGCCGGTGGCCGAGATCGAGAAGCAGCTGGCGCTGCACGAGCTCATCCCGGCCACCACCTACCACGTCCAGCCGGCGTGCGCCATCATCGGCGAGGGCCTCACCGAGGGCATGGACAAGCTGTATGAAATGATCCTGAAACGCAGGAAGTCCCTCAAGCAGAAGAAGAAGCGGTAATACGCCTGGCAGGGTTCGGGCGCTAGAGGGAGCCAGCCAGCGAGCGAGAGTCAGAAGTGAATGAACGGATAGATGGGTGAGCGAGAACCGCGCCCGCGAACAAAGACAGCGAACCAAAGCGATGCTTCGAATTTTTAAAACGCAATCTCTGTATCCAAATGCAGGACTGGTGACTTAACCCGGTGTGGAGCTGATTTATCAGCCAGCTCTCCACCTGCCCCACCCCCCACGCCAGGTCTGGGGACCTTTTGTCTAAACACTGGAGATACCTAGTGGGTGGGGGACCTGTGGGATGTGGACCTGCGGTTCAGGCGGTGCGCCCTCCGGCCCCAGGAGAAGGATCAGATGTCAGAGACAAAAGCGATTTCTTCTTCCTACGCCCAGGCCG
Source organism: Xerus rutilus (assembly GCA_028644305.1). Lineage (NCBI taxonomy): Eukaryota > Metazoa > Chordata > Mammalia > Rodentia > Sciuridae > Xerus > Xerus rutilus. Next base: position 156,020,977 of record CM053402.1, on the reverse strand, counting down.
GGAGTTCAGGCTGCCCCGCCCCCATTGGGGGATCACCTGTGAGTTATCTGAGGTATGCAGTTCCCAGAACCCTGGGGGGCATCCATCTGGAGGCAGGGTGGCACTGGGGGGTGCCGGGGAGATGAACGCCCCCTGCATTCAGGGGCTTGGAAGCTGAATAATTTTATGTCACAGGGCAGGCCCCTGTTGAAATTTCATAGGTCCTGCTCTGGGCCCAAAGGAGGTGGTGGTTTGGGCCATCAGGACTGCCTGGGACAATGCGGCAGCTGGAGGGCACGGGCGCTGTGCTGCTGGCCTTGGCTGGGAATGGCCGAGAAGATGCCCCCTTCATGGGGCTTTGTGGTGGCTACAGGAGATCGGTTTTGTTGAGAACTGCTTTTCAGCCTGGAATGAGACCTCTTCCAGATGGCTTGGACCCTGTCCATGTGTAGGTCATTATCACACAAAGAGACCAATAAAAAATTTTAAAAATAAGAAACTGTTGGAGGTGGTGGCAAATGATGCATTTACTGTTTGCAGAATAGTTAAAGGTGTTTAAAGGGCAACGCTCTCGTCATAAATCTGGATGGTGTGTGCGTGTGAGAGAGAGAGAGTATACGGGGGCCTCCCTCTGTACTGTGTAATCGACATAAATATCTAGATCCATTCTGTGTGGAATTTTAGATTCTCTTAATCTACCGATTGGTTTGGATGAGCACACCAGCTACAGATGTGTGCTGAGTTGCAAGATGGTTTTTCTGCAAGGGATGTCTCTTGTAATACTAACCGCGTGATAATGGGTTTTCAGACATGTTTAAAAAAAATAGCTCACAAACGAATACTCACCTTAGAAACGTTCACCTTAGGAAAAAAGACTTTGCTCTGCCCTTTTATATCCCTTGACGCTGCAAGTGGCGACATGTTCAGGTTTCTAATTTGGTTCATTGTGGCCTATCTGGTTTAAGTATTTCATTCAAAACGTCTCATTAGAGTATTTGATGTCATGCACCAAAAATAAAACCCCACCTTTTTGCAAAAGCTGCGACCTCTTTGCATGGATTTAAAAGCGGAGGAAAAGCTTAGGGATGCAGTCTTTCTCCATTCATTCCCTAACTGGCCTGTAGCCAGCAGGCACTTTGGGCAAATGCAAACAAGGAGTGCTTGAGGTAAAAGAAAGCGTGTGACGTAATGGTCACTGCTACTCAGGCACTTCACGGTTTACTTGAAAGAAGCTTTGGAAAATAGATAAAGTGAAAGAAGAAGAAATGCATATTTTTAATAGTGTAATTTTAACAATCCTTTATAATCAGGACTGAGTCTTGGTTTGTACACACTGTCATATCCTGAAACGCAGTATCAAAAGGGAAACTTAACAATTGACTGTTTGATTTTTATTTCCTCCCTGAATCCATGTTTCCAGGTAGAATTTTGACACCCCGCTCCCCCCAGTGACATGTTTCTTGGCAAAGGAGGCCTGTAGAAATTGGATGTGGCCATGCGTGAGCATGTGGGTTAGCCCATGCTCATTGTCCATTACCCTCTGAGTGTCAATGTCAGAACAAGAGGCAGATGTTCTGGCTTCCTGCTTGAAACCCAGCTCTTACAGGAGATTTTTTTGAAAGCAGGACTCTAGCAGCCCATGTCCCCTTTCTCTTTTGTCAGTGTATTTGGTCCCCTTCTAATGCTGGTCTTTTGTAGAAACTCCGTAGAGAAAATAGAGTTAAGCAGTGATGAAAGCCTGCGAGATTTCAGTTTACATATCGATAGCATAATCACTGACTTCTGGATGGGCTGGTCTCATCATCTGAAGATTCTGTATAGAATTATTAAAATCAAATCCATCTTCCTTTATTTTCTTCACGTGTAACAATTTCTTAAAGCACTTTTTGGTAGTTCCACACTATTGAGAGAATAATATATTTATTTTGCGACTTTGCAAATGCCAAATACTGTCACCTTCTCGTGCTGACAATACCTGGGTTCCAGGTCACTGTTCAAACCCTGTGATACTTCAACGATCGTTCGAGATGGTTTTGTGTTTTGCATTATCAATCCTTAAGGGTGCAGTCAGCTGTTAGTAATCGTGCAGTAAAGTTAAGCCCTGTGCTGTATCAACTAATAGGTAAGAGTCTCAGTTGATTTCTGTAATGTTCGACCTATTAATAGCCCTTTTCATCTCTGATCCAACGGAGAAAGCACAGATGAAATCACCTAGGAGTGGTCACCTGGGGGGAGTCCCCTCCCTGTATCAGTTAGTGGTCCGTTACGCCTTTTGCACTTTGGAGATGGAATGGGCTTCTCATAGAGGAAGCTGGTCTCCCCAAGTGTGCTTTGAAATGTTTCCTGGTAGACACAGGGAGGCCAGTTTTGTTTCAGAACAATTCTCTTCACAGATTCTCTGTTCTGATGTTGGGACTGTGTCCCCTGGTTTCAGTTTTCAGTTCTACTGCTGTAATTCTCTGTCTTGATCATTCTTTGTTTCCATCCCTTTTTATAATGCATATATGATGCTGTGAACAGAAATAAATTATTTATACAATCAAACAATTGAAGACATTTTTTGTGGATGGTTTTTCAAACTGCTGTGTTCATTCTCCAGGCCTCTGCTGGACCAGGGTATGGGCTACAAGATAGTGTCTGGGGTTCCAGCAGGGTGTAGGGCCAGACCAGTCACCTGCTGTGTTGGCATCAGTGTCTGGGTCCACCGGAATGGTGGATGTAGAGGCTCCTGCAGGAGCCCACGTGTTCTCTGCTCTCCCTCTGGAGAGCCTACCTGTTGAAGCATCTGGCATCTCAGAGCCTGGCCTGTCTCACATCCTTTAGGAGAATGACCAGCAGCTGGCCCATTCTCATTCATAAAAAGACCCTGAATTGTGAATTACTTCAAAAATATTATCTGATTGTATAAAATTCAGAATAGCACTGTATAAATCCAAGGGTATTAGTGATGATAAAGCTGCTGAGTAACAGTGTCTTGGCTCAACATCAGGCAGTGAGCCTGTTGGCACACTCTAAGACTTGAGTCCTCTTTAGCTGTGGACATGGTGAGACCATGGGGCTCCCCAGGTGCTGTTGAGAAACAGCATGCTAAGGAAAAGAGCGAGTGGGCCAGTGTAGGTAGCAGGTGCAATGGGGAGCCCCTTGGGCACTTGACAGGGATTAAGCCACACGCTCAGTGCTCACTAGGTGACAGTAAAGACCCCAGGCATTCTCTAACATCTGGAATCAAAAAGACCAGTTCCAAATACTGGCTCCAAACCTTGGCTCCCATGACTTTGCTCAAGTTCCTTAACCACCCAGCCTCAGTTTCCTCGTAGGTAAAACGGGATCATCCTGGTACCTGGGAGAACACTGGGAGGTTGAGTCATGGTCAGATGGGTGATGGGGTGAGCCCAGTGCCTGCACAGAGTCAGCATTTGGTTTCTTTAGCTGTTCATGCTCTTGACTGTGAGCAATATGTTGTATAGGATGCATGGCGATTTCACCTGACCTTGGCCCTCCAGTTAGATGGTCAGTCTCCCTCTTGATACCCTCCTCCTGCTAAAAGCAAGGCCACAGGCCCAGTAGAGACTGTGAGAGGCTGCGTCAGGTGCAGACAACTCTCCAGACTCTCGAAGCCATTGATTTTCATGCTCTGTGAGTCGCCAGGCTGTGCGCCTCAAGGCAGGGAGTGAGTTGGTCCCCTTCTGCTGCTGTGCCAAGCATAAGGTGAAGCACACAGTGGATGCTCACTGAACATTGGTCAAGTGGCTTAATGGGGATTGGTTTTCATTGTAAACTCGAACATGGGTGCTATGTAAAAGAAATTGTTATTTCCCATTAAATATTTAAATTCAAGTGAAAATAGACAAAATATGACTATCATTCTTCCAGGTCGTAACTGTAAGGTGAACCACTGCTCTGACCCTACAGAAGGACATTGAAACTTACACTTTTATAAACTTGTTTGTGGGATTGGAAGTTTTTCTTCAAAGATGAACAAGACTTGACTTGATCATTCATGTTACATGGAAGCTAGTTATTAGGAGCACATCACATCGAAAGAACACAAATGTCATTTTTAAGCACTAAATGCCCCCAAATAAATGAGTTGGAAAGCCATTTGGGGACCATCATGACATCACATGAATAAAACATTGGAAATCATGGGGCTGGGGCTTGGGCTCAGTGGTAGATTGCTTGCCTAGCACGTGTGTGGCACTGGGTTTGATCCTCAGCAGCACATAAAAATAAATAAATAAAGGTATTGTGTCCATCCACAACTAAAAACATGTTTTTAAAAGTATTGGAAATCATAATAAGCAAAGATTGAAACCCTTAATTCATGCAATCTTAATCTAACCTCGATGTAACAAATTCCTGGGGATCCATGTGGCATTTGACACTAAGGTAATAATTGTTTCTCCTATGTGAGGCAGATGACCCCTCACTGTGACCTCCAGGCACTAAGGGGGCTGATTTTAGTCCTGACTGCTACATTTCCCTAACCTGAACCTTTCCCTCGATGTTCTGATTGCTCATGTGTAAGGTTTTGGATGGACACGGATGATGGCCCTCCTCTTCTTCCAAGAGCTTGGGCTCTTGAAACACTCCCGCTGTCCATGTCACCGACGGCTTCAACTCATGGTCACATGGGGGAGCATAAACCCAGGGCCTGATAACCCTTGACTTAACAGTTTCTTCTAGGCTGCCGAGTCACCTGCCTCTCTTCTGCCTTGAACCTACCCAGGTTTGATGTTCAGAACTGCCAGCCAGGGAAGAAGCCCGCCATCTCGGTTCCCGGAAGGCCTTTCTTTCCTCTCCTTCCTTGGCCGTCTCTGCATGTTCACTTACCCTTAAAACAGCTCCCTCCTTCAGGCTCTCCCAGGCTCAGTTGGCACTTATTTAAAATAGAGTGTGCCCAAGTGGGTGGAGCACTTTACGCGCTCGCAGTGCGCCAGGCTGAACCTCCGAGTGGGCGCTGCACTCCTGTACCAGACGAATCCTCAACTTCAGGATTTCTGAGACAGCAGCCTGTTGTTTCTCCCCCCGCTCAGCAGTGAGAGTCAACGGCTGGTGGCCGAGCCCTGCTCAGAGTATGAACTCTCTTTGAACGGCCCCTCCTTCCCTGTAGCAGTGCACACAAACTGCTCCTACTGAGAACACCAGTGGGTGAGGGCGACAGTGTGGCATGAAAGGCAGAGCCACGACAGTTTTTAAGTCGTAGCTGGCTTGAGTCTGGGACAAGTATCCCATTTGCATCTATTAATCAAGAGATGTACATCGTAGCACTCAGGGCAGCCCGGCCCCTATCGCCTGTTGGCTTGTGTAATGGTGCCAATGGCCATGGTGACGGGTTCAGTATGTGCCAGCCACCTGCCAGGGGCTTCATGCATATGTTTCATCTTATTTCTTCCTCCAAGGGCCCCAACAGGCCAATTGATTCTACCTGCTTACAGAGGAGAAAGCCAAGTAGAGATTAGTTCCTCTCTTCCAAGATTAGTGGCTGGTGAAGGTGGATGTCAGGGGTCTGCACTTGGGGATGCAGCCAGCCCACTCAACCTCAGATCCCTGCAGTATTCCATGAGGCTGAGGGTTCCTGCCTGCACACCCCTCAGGGTGTTCGGAACACAACAGGAGCTAATCGATGGGGAAGCACTGTGGCCGCTGACCTGCAGGGCAAGTCTCCATGCCTGAAGACCCTCTGAGGAGGGTCTTCAGCTCCAGGGAACTCAGGAGGGACTCCAAGTCTAGGAAGGAGAGGGCTCAGGGCTGGTGTTGCTGCCCTGTATCACAGGGAGGCCCCCCTCATATCTTTGCTGCTCCCCAGGACTCTGCCATCGTGCCTGACCCCATGCTCAGCACCTGATTTTCCTTTGTAAAGAACCCACCCCAGCGGCTAGGAAAAGATAATTCCTCTTGTATCAACTTCTGGCCTTGCATAACTGTTTCTGATATTTCCTTCAGGACAGGTTTATGTCAAGGATGTTGCCTTCTTGTCTCATCCAGGGGCATACACACAGCAGAAGACCTGGGGATGTCAGGGGTCTGCACTTGGGGATGCAGCCAGCCCACTCAACCTCAGATCCCTGCAGTATTCCATGAGGCTGAGGGTTCCTGCCTGCACACCCCTCAGGGTGTTCGGAACACAACAGGAGCTAATCGATGGGGAAGCACTGTGGCCGCTGACCTGCAGGGCAAGTCTCCATGCCTGCGGAGGATGCCACTCCACCTCGCCCTAACCCTGGTCTCTAGGGCCACCTCTGGCTGCACCTGAGGCCGCATCCTGCTCACCTTGTTTTGCAGGGACAGGCCCAACCGCCCCTGGGTTCCCTCTTCACTTTCACTGAAAACTTCTAATTCAGGGGGAGAGTGGCCAAAGGCTTCCCACAGGCAGACCCCTCCCTGTGAGAGTCCAGACACCAAACGCTTTATGGAAGTTTCTATCAAGGACTACTGAGGAAAAGAAGCCTCTTTCTATCAGCCATTTGCAAGACTCATTCTTCTAGTAGCTACTCAAGGTTTTTTTCATTTTCTTAAACACTAACTTCTCATTCAGTTAATTTCAATTGCCCATGTCTCATGAAAACTAAAAAAATTTCCATGTGTGATTTAAAAGTCGCCATGGTAAGTAATGACAATTCAAGAACCTATTTCACACACATATGTCCGTGTCCATTATTATCTAGATGAATCTTGCTCTGCTATGTAATTTGAAGTGTGCTGGGATGTAGTCATGGTGTTAAAAATGCTACTAGAAATAATACATATAAACAATTGTGACACCCATTATGTAGGGGACACAACACTAGGCAGAGGTGCCAGGATGACTTACCTGCCCCTGTTCTTGGCCTCGGAGGGCTGTTATTCTTGCTGGTGAATCAGAGCTAAACTACCAAGTGTGGTGCTTGACCCCAGTGTGAAGCATCCTTAATTTTATCAAAAGTAAACTCAGCCGATCCAGGGCCTGTAAGCCACACCAGCCTCGGCATAAAAGTAAGAACAACACACTCCCCAGGATGCATTGCTCTGTGGTCCTGGCACCTGCAGTGTGAGGCATGTCCTCGCCCTCAGGATCCTGCCCTGGCTCCTGGGCAAATGTCCTCTGCCACCTCCTCTCTCCAGTCCTTTCCTGCCTCCTGGCAGAGGTGGCTCTATCGTAAGATTTCTAGAAGCTACGATAGGTATGGCAGCTCTGACTGCTGGGCCCGCCTATGTCTACCCCATTCTCCATGTCAAAAGCTATTTTAGTGGTGTGGCTCCTTCGTGTTTTCCCTGATACATAAGGAACCTGAGTGTGCAGGAGCCCAGGGACCACCTGAGTGTCTCAGAAATCCCTGTGTATCTGACTCTAGCTCTGGTTCCTGGGGCCTGCTTGGGAGTCTCAGCCTTTGGTGTTCTTTCCAGGAGGTGCCTTAATTGGCTAGAAATGGATATGGATGGATATGAATCCTAATGTGGGTCCAACTTGGGTGTCCCACCAGGACCCTGTCTACCTCATGGAGGTGAGACATCTGTTAGAATCAGTTGGTTCTGAGAAAGTTGAAATTTCCTGAAAAATACTGGGTATGAGCACTCCCCAGTACCCACTGTCTTGGTTCAGCTCTTTCTGTATCTACTTGTGCAGACAATTGGGATGCTGGCATCAGGGAAAATCAAGTCAGATCTGGGGCAAAGGCTGCAGAAGGAGGCCCTGTGGGTAACTCACACAAATCAATCTCTCTTCATATTTCTTGCTGAGAGAACCTGGATTTTGCTTGGAGGGCACCTGCTGCTTCCTGGCTGTGGGCTCAGGGAAGCTGACCCTATCCCCAGCTCCAGTAGACACGATTCTGAGCCATGAAGTTAATCATTGCTCTTGCCTGTGACCTGTTTAACAAGGAGAACATGGTCAATTGGTCAATGATTCTGACCAATGGGGCTGAAGGGATTTTGGAGAGCAGGAAATATCTGGGCTTTGAAGCTTTTTCCGTGTGTAGGAGAATGAGACCTGGGGACCGGATGGCTCTCCTTCATTGCTTCTGAGTTCTAGTGAATCCAGACGTGGTGCCTGGAGTCCCTGAAGCCATTTTGACAGCAAGAAAAGAACACATCAAGGACAGCAGAAAGGAAACGTGGAGGGAACCTAGGTCTTCAGCGATACCATTCAACAACTGAAGTACACAGCCCTGAGGCTGCCTGACCTCAGGATCCGTGGTCATGTGGGAAAATAAATCACCTTTCCCTTGGGGTTTGATCAACTTACAGCTGAAAATTCTCAACTGATAAGGTCCCTCAGTCACCAAACCAGTCCTTCATGTTGCCAAACATTTGGATCTCCCTGCAGAACTGCTGAGCAAGGGAAACTCCTCCCCAGCTCCGTTCCAACAAGCAGAGTGAGACCTGCCTGGCGTGGCCAGGCCTGGGGGAGTGGAGGGCTGACTGCTCTGATCCTGGTTTGACAATCACCTGAAAGGATCCAGGGAACTCCAGCCAGAAGGGTATCACCCAGGGTGTGGGGCACAGAGCACCACTCTGTGTTAAGCCCTGTACCCCCATTCATGTTCTCTAAAGAAATTGACATCAAGCGCTGCCAGGGAGCCGTTGATTTATACTAGATGCTACATTAAAGCACCTTCAGAATTGTCTCACTCATTCTTCTTTGAAATGCTATGTGGTAGGTATGATCACCCCACCTACATAAGTTGCCTCTCTTGACTAGGCAGACAGACAGATACTCTTAAGAACAAAGATTGACCACTTACAGACACAAACTGCTATCTGAATCTATATGGGCTGTGCTATTTCCCCCTGATGACAAACATTTTGGGGTGGAGACCAAAATGACCCTCATTCCATAGGTGTAGAAACAGGCTTGGAGATGCCGATGCCTCGCCAGGTCATGGTTGCTACCAGAGGGAGGGTTTGGATCCAGGCAGTTGGGCTTTAGAGCCTGCACACCTGCCACGGGGCTCCCTACCAAGCTGGAGCCAGAACCCCACATGTGGTGGGTACCCCAGAATACTTGCTGAGTAAATGAGCTCTAATTAGAAGAGTTCTCCTTACCCCTGCAGCTGAAAAAGATGGCTTGTGGGGTCTCCAAACCAGCGCCTCTCAAATTTAATATGTACCACTCACCTGGGCATCTGGTGCTACAACTGCAGGTCTTGATTTGCTGGGACTGGGTGTGTTCTGAGATTCTGCTTTTCTAGTAAGTTCTCATGCTGCTCCCTGAGTGCAAGTGGGAACGGTTCCTCCTCGGGAGTGGCCAGTCTGGGCCTTACAGCATCCCAGCGCTCTGGAGAGCCTCCTGCCTGAGCCGAATTACTCTGGTTCCTCTAATTCCATGGCTCAAGGTCCAGATCCTAATTTCAGGTTCTCTGCCAAATGAAAGTGTTTGAGCATCTACCTGAGTATGTACAGGTGTGCTCCCATGCCCCTGTGAGGGACTCAGAGCTGCAAGGAGGGTTCCAACCCTTTCAGGTAATTCTTCCTCACCATACACGTGGGTCTTTGTGTCTTGATTTTCTTAAAGTCTTATTAACTCTTACCTCTCTGGTTCTCTTTTAAGATGATGATCAACACCATTCACAGTAGACATTAATCAATTTGCTCTGGAATTAACAGATTCTATGGATCATTGCCCCTTGAACTGCAGTGAGCACAAGAGACTTGCAAAACTGGAGATTTGCAACAACACAAGGTTGCATTTATTAGCTCTAGGTGAGGCCTAGACTTCTGCAGTCCAAAAGCTACCTGAGCCACTGACGCTGCTGGACGGCAGACCCCACTTTAAGAAGCAGGAGAAGAAGCCACAGCTTCTGTGTTGTAGAAGGCAGATGCATTGCCTGAAAAGTGGCTCCTGCACAGGCCATTAGCGAGCCCAGCGTGGATGGTGAGCCATCAGGATGCGCTCCTGCAGCGAGGGCCTGAGAAGTGCACAGCTCCTCCTCTGAAGTGAACATGGCCATGACCTGGGCCGGCGAGGGGCCTCGGAAGAGAACAGTGATGACGGCTGGTCCCTAGAGTGGCCCACGTGCTCATGAGAATTAGCTTGTCAGATTTCCAGGACACCTCGCAGTAGCCCTGACCTTCTTGTGTTGTATGTTTGCTGGTTTGTCCTTTACAGAATCTCAGGGCACTCACCAGGCCTTGGGGTAGCCTCCCGCACAGAGCAGGTGATGCAAGGTCTCAGGAGAGGCTGGCAGCGGTGCCTCCCCCCCTACTCAGGAGGCCCTCCTGGTCCTTCCATCCCCATGAGACGAGGTCTCTCCAGGACCCCTGTCCTTTTCTCCTGCCATGGACTGAATCAGGGTCCTGCCATGGATTCCTACTCAGGTAACCTGAGTGACAATGGGGGACTTCCAAGAGGATGTCCCTTTGCCAAATTTTTGCTTCCTCTGCAGGATCAACAGCAGTGGGCCCCCAGGTGATTGAGGCGCAAGTTATAAGCAACCTGGAGTCTGAGTCACCTCTTCCGGGAGAGTCGGGCTGCTTGAGTGGCGCCCACCTGCCAGATCAACCCTCTCTTGGGCTCCACCCCTGAGATTTCGGAGACCACCTGTTGACCAGGCAAGACCAGCCTGGCCAGCCCCGCACACCTGCCCACCACCTCAGACCCCGCGAAGGAGGGCAGGCCTCTGGTTACTGGGGAGCTAGTGGCGATAAGCCTGTGCATGCGAAAGTTCCTCCAGTTTTCAAAAGTGGTTCAGAGGCCTTGTTCAATTGCCTCCTGTCCCAACCCTCTTGTAGCAGGGTATACCTGCTGGTTGGCACTCTCAGGTCCTTCCAGGATCCCTCACCTTTTGGCACCAAGGGCTATGCCTCTCACAGGCCAGCTTCAGGCAAACGTCAGGTGCATTTAGATCTTAATGTTTACTGGCAGGTGTATAATTATACCCAGCCAAAAATGAGACTCAGATTAAAGGGCGCTGGCCATTCGTGGGCAGCAGGAGCTTCCCTGGGGAGGTGTACTCATTTCCTGTGGCCACCACAACAAATGACCACAAACCAGGTGGCTTAAAACAACAAAGTGTGCTTCCTCTGCGCTCTGGAGGCAGGAGGGCTGAAGTGGAGGTGCTGGCAGGACTGGTTCTTCCCAGGGCTCTCAGGGACAATTTCTTCCAGCCTCTCTCCAGCTTCTGCTGGCTGCTGGCAGTGCTGCTGTGCCTTGGGCCAGAGTCACAGCACCCCAGGCTTTGCCTCAGCTCTACCTGGCCTTCTCCCAGTGTGTCTTCAGCCTCATCTTAGACACTTATTGGCACATTTAGGGGCCACACCAAATCCAGAAGGAGCACATCTCAGGATCCCTAACTTCATTATATCTGCAATGATCCTTTCTCCAACTAAAGTCAGACTCGCAGTTTCTGGGTGAACATTTGCTTTCAGGGTCACCATTTAGCCTACGACAGGAAGCCACCAGAACAGGAGCAATCCAGACGGAATAATGGAAATGCCGTCTGACTCTGGAGCTTCTTGATCAGGGGAGTCTCCGTGCAGCTCAGGCCGACTCTATGCCTCTCCTGCTCTAAGTTACACGGAGGCAGCTTGGCCACTGTGCCCCCACGCCCTCGCAGGCTTCCCCACCTGGAGGGGTACTCTGCCTACGGAGCCACTCACTGCTGAGAGGCTAGTCTGCTTTTAGCTTCTGGTGGGCTGTCTGCTTGTGCTTGCAGGAAATTCGTTTAGAGCGCTGATGTCTGACAGAAAGGTGGGGACTCCTTCCCAAGTGGAGGGTGTCAAACATGTGGCCCACTTGTGATGTTTGTCAAGAAGCTGTCAAAGCACCTAACCCAGGAGGAGGAGGGGAGAGGGTCCCACCCCTGATGATGCCTTGGGATCCAGCTAAAGCCAGGTCTCAGTTCCACACTGAAATCAGAACAAGATGAACTTCATTGGATCACGGTGAGATTTTCAAACTGAATCCCTCGAGTTACATCGTGACATGGGGGTGTTATAAAGTGGACGCTGTGAGTGGGAACTGGCTTTCCAGCATTCGCTCTCGTTTCCACTTCCTGTCGGTGCACAGCTCCGCGTCTGGGCAGCCGCGGATTCCTGATCAGAGGAGCCTCTGTTAGGAGAGATAGGCCCTGCTCTGGTAGGGTGCCAGCAGTGGTCTCTCATCCAGTCCCCCAAATGGTGGACATCCCCACAGGCTGTCTTTTTAGGGCACTTTGATGGCCACAGGAGCACCTGCTGAGACCTCTGCCTATGGGCCAAAGCCATCCTGGGGACCCTGCGTGTCTGATGGAGGACAGCAAGAGCGCAACTCACAGGAAAGCAGTGGCCTGCAGGAATGTGACAGGGAGGTTTGGGGTGGGTGGGGCTGGCCAGGGGGCAGCGCGCCACAGAGGCGCAAGCCTGGGTGCCTGTCCTTTAGGCGGCAAACTGAACAGGATGGATACCAAGGGACTTCTGAAATCTGCTGGGACCGGAACTCCCCAAGGCTCAGGGTGCCGGGCACCTCCAGGCAGTCTGGCAGATGAGCACTTGCAGGCACTATTTATTGAGGTCATACTACATTCGGGAACTCACCAGGCACTTAGTGTTTTTATTCTGTTTGATCTTCACAGCACCCCCAGGAGGTAGCGCATGAGTCAGAGCTCACTAAGCTACAAGAGAGAAACTCGGTCACATTCAAAATGGGGCAACTGGAACTATGTGGGGGCTGCTCGGAGGAAGAGCCACAGAATCCAGGACATCCCCAGGGGCTTGGGGACTGGACACTGGAGTGGGTCGCCATCAGCACAGCCCCAGCTCTGCCTTCTTCTGTATTGAGCTTTTCTCTTTTTGCTGAATATGTGCAACAAGAAAGCGAGCAGCACGGGTTCCATCGCGAGCTCGCCAGTGCAAACTCGGGAAAAAGACTTCCTGCCCCCCTGTATGCAGGGCCCCATCTGGCCAACCCCTGAGACCAGGAGGGCACTCATCTGCGACATGTGCCCACCCTGTGAAAGCCAGGCCTATTCAAGCACAAAGTATGTGTGGGTTGGGAGGCAGGTGCTAGACCATAGCCGGTCCAGATAGGACTGATCTTTTCTGACAAATGAGGTACCAAGGCTTGGAGAGGTTACCTAGCTTCCCCAGGGTTGGGTCCAAGTGCACCCAAGCTGCCTCTGGGCTCTCCATTGTGCTGCTATGGCCAATGCCCACAATGGTCCTCCAGGCACAGGCTCAACACGCTCATGCTAGGTCCCATTTGAATGGATGAGAGCAGAGGTGAAGCTAGGTACAGTGGTGCATGCTGGCAATGTCAGCTACTCAGGAGGCTGAGGAGGGAGGATCACTAGTTTGGTTGAAGGCCTGTTTGAGCAATTTAGCAAGATCATATCTCAAAATAACAAACAAAAAACCAAAAATAAATAAATAGATAAATAAATAAATAAAAGGAAAGAAAAAGAGAGAGTATAGAGGTGAAACTGGACATGGACATGTATTAGTTTCCTATTGCTGCTATAACAAGTCACCACAAACATATTGGCTTGACACAGACAAACATTATCTAGCCATTCTGAAGATCATACGTCCCCAAATCACTGGACTAAGTTCAAGGTGTCAGTAGGTCTACATTGTTCTGGTAGCTCCAAGGCAGAACCTGTTTGATGCCATTTCCTGCCTCTTAGGGCCTCTGCATTCTTGGCTCCTGGCTCCTTCCTTGTACCACTTCCACATCTGCCTCTATTATCAGATCTTCTTTGACTGTGACCTTTCTGCCTCTCTTAGAAGGACCTTGGTGACTAAATTGATCACATACTCCAGAAACATCTCCAGGGTAGTGTGATACCATGCAAGATCCCGTATTTATTGGTCCTGGGGACTAGGATGTGGATATCTTTAGGGACCATTATTCTGCCCACCACAAGCAATGGTCACCTGTGCTGCTGGGTGGAACCCTGGAGGCTGTCTGTGTGGCTGTCTGTGCCTTGTCTTAGTTTGTTTTCCATCACTATCACAAAAGATCTTATGCTGGGTACTTCATAAAGAAAAGAAGTTCCTTTAGCTAACAGTTTTAGAGGACTGAGGACATGATGCTAGCATCTGCTCAGCTTCTGGTGAAGGCCTCATGGTGTGTGACTCACAGCAGGTGGCTCACAGCAGGAGCGCATGCAGGGGAAGCCAGAATGCCAGGTCACTGAGCCCATCCTGAGACCCAGCCCGTTCTCTGGAGACCCAAACCAATCTCTGCAGAGTTCTTGAGGGAGGAGACCCGGTCACCTAATTATCTATTGAAAGTCTCACTATCTTTCAACACTATCACATCAGGAATCTGATTTCGACTTGAGTTCTGGTGGGGACAAACTACATCTAACCCTCTGTATCCTAGTTGCCAGATCCTGGGGTGGTCTCAGAGTGAAGGGCAGGGGGTTGTGGGAGGGCTCAGGCAGTGTCCACTGGCTTTTTGGCAGGGGAGGGCTCTGTGTGGTGAGTGGCATCCCAGCTGAGGGGTTGCCAGGACATCTGTGGAGGGTAGGCAGGCAGGGGTGCTGCAGGAAGGCACAGAGGAACATGGTGGGAAGGAGGGCCTGCTTCACGCTGCTGCTCATGGCGTGGCCGGGTGGCAGGTGTGCCCTAGAGCTTGGGATGAGGACACAGGGGGTCATTTGTGGCTTTGGGGCATGCAAACGATATAATTGTGCAGGCTGTCATGCTGGGAGAATCTTGAAGTAGACTGAGTGGTGGCCCCTCAAAAAGATATGTCCCTGTTTTGACACCTATGAATGTGACCTTAAATAAGGTCTTTGCAGATGCAATAAAATTAAGGATCTTGAAGTAAGATCATCATGGCTTTAGAGTAGGTTCTAGGTGCAACCACTGGCATCTTTATAAGTCACCGGGGAGGGAGACCAGAGCCATGGAGCCACAGAGAGAATGGCCACACAGGGACAGAGCAGGGACTGGAGTGGCACGGCCATGAGCCACAGGCTGCCAAGGATTGCCAGTGGCCACAAGAAACTTAGGGTGGCATGGAATACTCCTCCACGGAGCCCACAGAAGGAACCCACGCTGCCCACACACCTTGGTTCTGAACTTCGGGGCTCCAGCACTTGGGGTGATACAGTTCTGCTGTTTCAGACCTGCCCATGGTGATTTGCGGCAGCCGTTCCAGAAGCTGGTCCAGGACCAGGTGTGACTCAGTGCTCTGCCGTTTAACTGAAGTTCTTTCTTAATAGCTTTCAAGCACCAGCCTAGTCCCTGGGCCCTGCCAATGCCGTAGCTGGTCCTGGCTTAGGCTGCCACAGGAACTGAAACACGCTCCTGCCTGATCTCTACCCTGGGCTGGCCCCCTTGCCTTCTTCCAAGAGGGTTTAGGACACTCCGAAGGAGGATTTGCTTGTATTTCTTTCAAACAGCCTAGGAACAAGTGCCTGGTGTTCATCTGGAGGTAACCAAGGCCGTGCTGAATACAACAACCCCGAATGTAAGCTAGGACCATCTGGGGATCTGGGCCTCTCTTTCCTATCCAATGCTCAAGACCCTGTGCCCAGGCTGGGGAAGGAGCCAGAGTCTCTTTGCCCACTCCCTTGTCCTGAGTTATCTAGGGTCTTGTGGACAGCTGGCCTCCCCCACCACAAGCCCACTAATCACTTTTGTAGTATTTGTTGCTGTTATTAATATTGTTATTTTATATAAAGGATGCAAATTCTCCCTCTTTGTTCTAAGAGCACAAGGACATCTTTGTGTACGAGCCACTTTTGGAAATGACTAATCTGTCCACTTGGCCTTGTTCCTGACTGGGGTGGCATTTCCTGAGTTTTGCCCTGGAATTTGCCATGACCATCAGCCCCCATGACTGCAGAATCAGCATCTCTGCCTTTTTCCAACTCAGTCACATGTGGTCACTGCAGGAAGGTTGCTGTGTCCTTCAGGAAGGCTCATGCCTTCAGAGGATGCCTCAAGCTCCTGGTGCCACTGTTGTGAAGAGAACAAAATGTCTTTCTTTGTGAGATGAATATTCAATGGAATGAACTGGACTAGTTTTGACGTGGGCTTTTTCAGAGTTTGCCTTCTGTTCCCCACTCAGAAGCAGAAGTCTCATCGTCATTGGGCATCAAAGAATGAAGAAGCCTGCCACCTCTCCGGTTCCTTGCTTCTGCACAATTGTAGAGACCCACTGAGCCTGATTCTCAAACACGACCTTTGGTTCTGACTGATGTGGCATCTGCTCACCCTTGAGTTCGATATAAAGTGAGTTGCATCCCCTAATCTATTCCAGCACCTTGTCTTCATTGGCAGAGCATGATTCTTCAGATCTGCAAACCATCAATTATGTGTCCTGATTCTAGACTAGAATTTAATCAATACTTGCTTATTAGGGCAAGTGTCTACGCGCAGCTTGCTGAGCCCAGCAAGTAAAATATTTATGACCCGACAAACCTGTTTTCCCTATTCTTCACCACTGTTCTGCTACAGCTACCGTCCAGGCTCAGATCTAAAGCTAACTCACTTTAAGCACAACTTTCAGAATCCATGTTTCGATACTTTTGAGGATTCTTACAACTAGGAATCAAAAATTCACATCAAAAGGAGTGCATTCTTTCCCAAATGTGCGTATTTATCTAACTCAGGTGAGTGTCAGATTGAATGAGTTTATTCAGCGTCTAGTGTGGGCATAGTAATTGGCACAAATACTGAGGCAGAGCCAGGGTAATGGAGGCCCAGTACCCTCTGAGAAAATGCGGACTCGGGGAGGGACCAAGGCCCATCCTCAATATAGCCCCCCAGGGTGCCCCAGCCCTACTCACACCCCCACCCCGGGCACTGATGATATGTCACAGATGCTCTCTGTGTCTCCCTCCTGTCTAGCTTGGAAGGGGTTCAAGGACAGTGTCTCTTTGGTCACTGTATTCTTAGTTCAAGAGTGACAGAGATGAGGCTTTTGTTGCATTTGGTGGCACTCAAAATGTAGAACCTTTGAACAGCACCAATGATGATGTCCTCCAGAGAAATTTGACATCAGCCCCTCTAGGTCTCCCTGATCCTCTGGGTCTCCCTGATTCCACCTTCCCCAATAGGATGGAGAGTCCCTGTGTGCTCGAGCCTGTCTCTTCCCACTGACGTGGAGTCCATCGTGCCTGGAAATAGCCCCATGCTCAGTGCCTCCCGTCTCCGGAGCTGCTGGAGCTTGGGCTGGCCCAGGGCACTCACTGACTTCAGTGTTGGCCATCACATGATGGTGTTCATGGTGGAAAAGCCATGAAGAAGAGGCACACGGCAGGGCAGGCTCTGCTCCCACCCAGCGGGCAGGGTGGAGGGGTCTTCAGGGGCCACAAGCACAGTGGGGTTCCCTATGCTCCTGGGCATGTAGACATCAGCCAACAATTTCCTCAGGGAGAAAAACCACTGGCCCCTCCAGCAAGGCCTGGGGAGAAGCCTGTGAAGGTCACAGCTGGGAGATCCAGCTGGGAAATTCAGGCCTTTGGCCTCTGCTTTGGATGAAAATAAAGGAGTCTGTGAAAGCCATGCAGATGCAAGCGTGGAAATGCAGTGCCACCTAGGACTATGGTGGGTCCCCATCGACACTGTGGAATGGAAAGGGCCTTCTGCAGGACTCTGACAAGACCTCGGGAGGCCCACTGTGCTGCCAGTGTGGAAAGGCACATGGCATGTCTCCCTCTCTGCCAACTTCAGTCCTGGCTCTTCTCAGAGAAGCATCTCTGGAGGGTAGGATTGGAGGCAGAGGGCCTTCTGAGCATATTCTCTTGAACGCTTGGACAGAAAGAAAGCCCTGGTGCCAGTGGGGGCTAGGGATGCTGACCCTCTCTGAGTCACACTTGCTCTGTGACCTGCAGCAGCATGGAGGTAAAGGAGGCTCCTGGATAGAACAAAGTTGCAAAGTTGAACCATTTCAGAATAGGCCTCTCTAGCATAGTGTCACCCCCTCTGCCATGGTTTAGATATGAGATATCCCCCAAAAGCTC
>CM053402.1:155946477-156002622 GCA_028644305.1 Xerus rutilus | reverse complement strand
TCAGGCTCAAAGTAACAGAGCCAGTCTGTTACTCTGAACCTCTGAAACTACGAGCCAAAATAAATCTTCCCTCCTTTAAATGTTTGTGTTGGGTGTTTTGGTCACAGCAACAAAAAGCTGGCCAACACAACATCTCATTATTCTGGTACATTCTATTTGTCAGAAGCAATCATAGGGCCCTGCTCCACTCAGAGAAAGGAAGTTGTACTCAGGCCTGTGACCACGGGGACACCTTAAAGACCGCCTACAGTGATATGCGAATGCAACGAGTTGCTAATCAATTTCTCTCCTTGCCATTACTTTTTACATCAGTTAATAATACTTCTGTGATGGTCTTGAAATGGAAGATCCTCTGCCTTGTTCATATTTTATTTTGTCTTTACTCTTTTTTTTTTTTAACTTTTTTAGTTGTAGATGGACACAATCTCTTTATTTATTTATTTTTATGTGGTGCTGAGGCTCGAACCCAGTGCCTCACGCATGCAAGGCAAGCGCTCTACCACTGAGCCACAATCCTAGCCCCTTGTCTTTACTCTTAAATGATAATTTAAATGTGTTTGGGTTCTTCCTCAGCCCTTTGGCTATTTCCATTGTTACTTGGTTTCAATCACTGTTAGTGAGAAATCTGCTGTTATCGCAGGGCTTTGGCCGTGAGGGCTTTGGCCGTGTGGTTGCTTTTAAGACTCTTCTCTGTATTACTGTTGTGCAGCAATTTCACGATGACTTCATCTTTATTCCATGCAAGACCCTCTGTCATTGCCTAATTTCAGTAGAATTGCCAGAGAAAATATAGGAAGCCCAGTTAAATTTCAATTTCAAGTAAATATGATATAAGCACTGCATGGGACGTACCTCCACAAAAAAAAAAAAGAGAGAGAGAAAGAAAAGAAAACAACTTTTGTTACTTATCTAAGATTTAAATTTAACTGGTAAATGTCCATTTTATTTTATACACAAAGCTTTAATCAAGAAAAGAAAAAGAGAAGAGAGCTTAACCTTGAGGTAAAGGGGACAACTCTGAGAGAAAAGTAAAAACTGAGAATCTTTATTTTTATTTTTATATATTTATATTAGAATATTGCACAATTTTCAAAGCTAGTAACAGAAACTTTTTGTATGTGTATTTAAAACATAACAAAATAAAAGTATTTCACGTAAGTCCATAGTACAGTACTATTGAAATATGCAATATAGCTGGGCACAGTGGTGCACACTTGTAATCCCAGCACTTAGGGAGGCTGAGACAGGAGAATTGCAAGTTCAAAGCCAGCCTTAGCAACAGCGAGGTGCTAAGCAACTCAGTGAGACCCTGTCTCTACATAAAACACAAAATAGGGCTGGGGAGGTGGCTCAGTGGTTGAGTACCCTTGAGTTCAATCCCCAGTACTAAAATAAAAAAGGAAAGAAAGAAAGAAAAAGAGAGAAATATGAGGCATAGACTAATTAGGTATTTATGGGTTGTAAACAATACATTCATTTTAAAAAATAAACATTTAATGGAACAACACTTTGGTTAAAATAAATACCATGATAAATGATACCATGTTAAATACCATGATAAATGATACCATCTTAAATACCATGATAAATGTTAAATACCATAATAAACCAAAGTATATTAATAAACCTGAAGTATATTAGTATAAGAGATGTTTTGTAATAGACACTACATAGAATGGTAAGGCATTCATGAAAAGGCTGTATATTTTACTAAATTTATGATCATTGCACACTATTGGACACTTTATATGGATACCCTTTATTCACTATTCTTAAACCTCAACATACAAAAGTTACTCCATGCTTAAAGCTGAAAATCTTATGCTTTTATTTTCTAAATTTGGCAGTCTGAAGTTTGAGGATTCTTGTCTTTCATCTAATATGGAAAATTTTGTCATAAATGCTTCAGATAGTGTCTTTACCTCAATTCTTTCTATTTTCTCCTGTTGGATTCTTATTGAATATTTGTTAGTATTGGTTTCTGAGGACTCAACAAGGTCACAAACTAAGTGGCTTAAATCAACAGAAATTTATTTTCTCACAATTATGAAGGCTAAAGATCTAAACTCAAGGTCTCTCTAGGAAGACTCTCTCTGTAGTCTCTAAGAAAAGCACCCTCACATCCAGGCCTTCCAGAAGTCCTTGGCTTTCCCCTGCTGAAAGCTACACTGCCCAGGACCTGTCTCTGTACTGAGCTCCCTGACTCCCTTCCAGGATCTCTGTGGGTCCTGGTCTCCAAGCCTTCACTTGGTCCTCCTGTCAGGACAGCAGTCAGCAGATTAGGGCCCACCCTGACCCAGTTTGACCTTCTCTTACTTTGATGACATCTGCAAAGGACCTATGCACAAAGGCCACACCTCCTCATGTTCCAGGTGGACATGCATTTTGGGGAGATGTTATTCAGTGCAGTACAATGTTCAACATTTGATTTTTTTGTTTTAATGAAACCAAAAAAAAGAAGGTGGTGGAGGTGTTTACTCATGAATTAAAGAAAACCTCACTGAATCGCTTTCTTTCCTTAATTCAAAGTGCCTGTCCTGTTTCAGTTTCTTTTCTCCATCTGCCTGCTGTTTTCATCATGGGTTGTCCTGCCTTACATTTCCTCTTCCTTCTTTAAAATCGCTTCTGTAACTTTGCACATACTTATTTGTTTTTTTTTTTTTTTTTTTTGTCTTTTTGCTGATTTGGTTATCTCAGGGTCTTGAATTGCTACAGAAGCATTATGAACCCAGGGCTCATTTTTAACTTACAAAAATAATTTAGAGAGTACTGTCTGCACAAATGACACAGACGCAGATGCACAGCCTCCCATTCCAGAGCCCTGGAGAGAGGCTCCAGGGCAGGGGTCTTTGGTTCCTTTTCAATGAGGGAGCAGGTTTTGAAGGCCACGGCTACATGAAGAGAGCTGGGTTCTAGTTCCACTCCAAGCCGTCTCACCTCCTCCAGCCTTCAGCGGAGGGTTGACTGGAGACACAGCCCTGCTACGGAGCCCTGGCTGCGTCCAGCGTCACCGTCTTGCTATAGTCTTGGCTTCTTTCTTTGTAGTACTCGAGGGTCCTTCTTTCTTGTTTGTCAATTCAATCACACACCTAAAGGAAACTTTGTGACAGTTTATCTAACATTTTTAGATATTTGTAGCTGGGGCACTTCAAGTTAGTTGACTCTTCTAAGTGGCTTTGTAGCAAGTCAAGTTCCTGGGATTTATTAAAACCCAGGTCATCAGCTTTCCCAGAGGTTAGCTCCCTGTCCAAGTTGGATTCAGGTCAACCATCCAGAACAGGTCCTGTTCCTCACTTGTGATATCTTTGGTTTCTGGACCATCTTAGGTCCTCCTCTCGGTTTAGTGGGCTCTTCAGAATGTGGTTCCAATATTGAAGTAATTGCAAACTATTCTGTTCTCAGTATTTTCTGCCCCCGAAGGTTTCTATGAAAGTGGACAGGAATGAATCCTGCCAACAATGGACAGATGTGCAGCTGTTCAGAATATGGTTGTTTTAATTCAGTTTAACAAATGTGAGAAGTGGAAGATGTTGGGCTGAGAAGTCAGAGTTGTACTATAGACCCAGCTCTGCCACTTACCAGGCACCTGCTCTGCCCTGCAGTTTCCCATTTGCAAAATTGGAGCCCTGGCCAGAATGCCTTCTATGTGGCCTGTAGGACACATGGAAACTCTGACCAGTTTGTCCTGTTCCTGATGGAGACCCAATGGCTTCTCTCCAGGGCTTGGTCCTTGCCTCTTCCCTTTGAGGCTCCCTGGGTGTTCCCTGCCCTCTTGATTCTTTTTTTCTTTCCCTCTCTACCTACAAAAACATATCTGTCTTCCTGTGTCCTCATCCATAGCTCCCACAAGGCTATTTCTGGGGGACTGTCCACCTCACTGGCAGAGATGGATCTACCCATATGAAACCCTCACACCCCTGCAGAAGCACCCTGCCCCGCGCCCTGCTCCAGGAGGCTGCCATGTCGCTGGGAGTGTGAGTGTCCCCACTCTTCATCCTCCAAGTCCTGACACTTTCCTCACCTGCAGGCTCCGTGCAGTCTTCTTTGAGTTGGTCCGCGTGGTGCTGGACTCAGGATGAAACAGTGAGGAGAGCAGCCTCTGCCTTCACGACAGGACAGCCGAGGGAGGAAGGGGCGGACTCACCAGGCGACCCTGGCTTAGGATAAGCAAGTGCTCCAAGGGAGGAGTGGGGGTGGGTGACACGCCTGGGGGTTGGCCAGTGACTCAGGGGACATCTCAGGAGGGTGGGGTCTGAGGGATGAGGAGGAGCCATTCCAGAGTTCCTCTGTGTGTGCAGATTGGAAGAAGGCAGGAGGCCTGGCGTGTCCAGGCAGCGCGGGGCAGGAGGACCTGGGCAAAGAGTGGCTAAGGGGTCCCAGCTAACAGACCCTTCTATCCCATGGCAGTCACCTCCGCTTGGTCCCAAGTAAGCCTCTGTTCTAGAATGGCCCAGCAAATGTCTCTGATGTTGATCTCCAGTCTAGTCCATCTTTCACAGCTCTGCCAATTTATCCTTCTTCTGTCACCAGATAGGAGTCTGAGGAGGTCCCCTAGAAGGGGGACGGGGCCTCAACACAGCTCTGGCAGGCTCTTGACTTAGGTCACAGAAAGGAATGTCTGGATGCGTCAGAAGAGGCACAGATTTGTCCAGCCAGGCAAGCCATAGAGTGGAGTGTGCACTCAGGGGCAGGCGTGGGGTCCTGGGCTCTTCTCTGTTAAAGGAGACTGTATGTCCTGGAGTAAGTGGGGTGACAGCAGCCTGGAGAGCTGGATTTCTTCATCATGGAGAACAGGGCGCTTCATTGTGGCTTGTCTAGGTAGACGTCATCCAGTCCCTAGATGATGCTTGGAACACACATCCACACATCATAGGTCCCTAGCCACACTCTCCCTCTGCTTTATGGAGTCTGAAGAAGCAGGCAGCGTGCACCAGAGGCACTCACTAACTAAACTCACAGTACCAAGGCTCTCGGGACTTTTCAGAATCTCTATCCAGAGAGAAACAGGCTTGGGGAGGAACAGCGAGTGCCCCCAGCTGCCTAGATTGAAGTCCCCCGTGCCTTCCATTCCCCGTCGTCTCCTTTCTCCCTGTCCTTATCTCTTCTACTTACTTAATGCTGCTTTCAAAAACAAATTGTGTCTTAACCAGTTAAACATGGCAGCAGAACACACTTTGTATCATATATAATGGAGAATGATTTCCCATTCTTCAGGTTATACATGATGTAGAATCCCACCCGCCGTATAGTTACATATGTGTGTAGGGTAATAATGTCTGAGTCGTTCTCCTACCCTTCCTTCCCCCACCTCCCCTCCCTCACTCCCCGCCACCTAATCTAAAGTAGCTCTACTCTTCCCTAGCCCCACCCCCACTGTGAATTAGCATCCCTATAGCAGGGAAAACATTCAGCCTTTGGTTTTTTGAGGCACCTCAGATACAGCATGCATCTCCAGGATATATAAAGAACTCAAAAAACTTAACACCAACCCAAACCCAATCAAAACCAACTCAATCAACAAATGGGCTAAGGAACTGAACAGACACTTCACAGAAGAAACACAATCGAACAATGCTGCTTTAAAATATGACTTTTCAAAGCAGTTTTTCATTTCTGATGGCTCCACGTGTCCTCTTTTGACCTCTCTGATTACATTTTAAGGCTCTTCAGAGGAAGCACATGTCTCCACTGTCTCTGGGTTCCTGACACTTCTGTTCTAGTGTGCTAAGTGGGACATGTATTTTCAAAATGTGACCTATCCATCCAGTGGGGTGCTGTTCAGCAATGAAAAGGGGACACGAGTGCCACAGCTTGGTGAACCTCGAAAACCTCATGCTCAGGCTGGGGTTGTGACTCAGTGGCAAAGCACTTGCGGAGCACATGTGAGGTCCTGAGTTCAATGCTCTGCACCGCATAAAGATAAATAAATAAAATAAAGGTATTGTGTCCATCTACAACTACAAAACTATATAAAAAGAAAACCTCATGCTCAGTTAAAAGAAGACACAAAACACCTACCCAATAGATGATTCCATTTGCATGTCTTATCTAAAAAAGACACATCTAAATGGATAGAAAGCAGACTAGTGTTTGCTTGCTGGTGGGGTGAAGATGGTATTGTTTCAAAGAGGAACCAGGAATCTTTCTGAGTGATGGGAATATTTTGCTTTTTGCTTTTTGCAGTGCTGGGGCTCAAATCCAAGTCTTCACACGTGCTAGGCAAGAGCCCTAACACTGTGACACCCCCGACCAAGGAAATGTCCCAAAACTAGATTCTGGTGTTGTTTGTACAATTCTAAGAATGTATAGAATGCCATTGAACTATGTGCTTGTGTATATGTAAAATATAAATATTTTATGGTATGTAAATTATGCACCAGTAAAATCTGTAGACAACACACATTTGTTGACCCACAACCTGAAATAACCAATAGTCAATATTGAGTGTAAAGGGAAAAAAATTATTAGTAAGACTTTGCAGCCAGCTTTGCTGAAGGGAGATAACATTCTGAGCACTCCAGTTGATAGATCTGGTTGATACATCTGGTTCTGTTAGACTAGAACAATTGAGCCACTAGAGGCAATCAAGTGGCCCGTAGGAACACTAGGCACGATTAGCCTTGATACCACCATCTCCCAAATGTCCATCTGCAGTTCAGCCTTTAAGTGAGCCCCAGCCGAGGGGTCTGTTGGCTCAGGCAAATCCTGTAACCATAAGAAGTCAGTTCAACCACATCTTGATGCAAACAATTTTTTGTGAAGTAGGATTTTAAGAGCCAGATTTCTTAGGACTGAAATGTACTTGTATTTTGGGTTTGGTTTTTAAACCCTTTAACTTTCCCACTGTGTCCCTTTGGAACAGACACCCAGGTCCCCAGAAAGCTGAGAAGCCCAGTCCAGAAGTAGATATCACTCAACAGAGCTTATTCTTCAGGCCCCAGCCCTTCTCTGCCCTGGCTCTGATTCCTTGGAGCTAGCATGCAGAGCCCAGGAGTGAGCAGCCAACGATCTTCCTTCTAGCTTCTGGTCCTGGAATTTGAGTCAGGGCCCAGCAATGATCTGGACACCGGGCCACACCAGGTAACAAACAGAATCTAGCACTAAAGAAGCCAGACATAGCATGAAGTCCAGCCAAGGATTTCAGCCCAGCTCCCTGCAAGTTCTTAGCAGTGTGACCCAATACAGGGGCCACCACAGCTCCCCTGTCTTGCTGTTGACTGTCACCTTGTAGAGCTAATTAGATTCAGCTTAGGCTGCAGTTGGCATTACCCGTGGGAAGTGAAGAGGACGTTGCAGCCAGTGTGCCCAATCCACCATGAGTGCTGTGACTTGACCTTGAACTTGGGTGGCTGAAATTAAAAATGAAAGTGTAGTCAAGAGGCTGTGGCATACTCTAGGAGACTGGAGGCTGCTGGGTCGCCCGTGAGGCTGCAACTTGGGGCAACTTTGAGGAAAGTTAGGTTGTAAGTTGAAAGGCCATGGGGTGCCCAGGTCTTAGATAGGAAGGCGAAATGGAGTTGGCAGATGCTGGCAACCCCTGTGGTAAATGAACCAGTCCCCTGGGGATTGTGGTGACGCTGCTGCGTCCTGCAACCCAGGGCCAGGATGAGCAAGGTCTTAAAGGGAGAAGAAGCGTGCTCGCTGTTTTACTCACACTCTAAACAACAGTAGGAGTTATTAAGAGAATCAGGCTGTGAGACGGGCCCCAGAGCCAATCAGCAGCATGGATCCAACATGAAAGAACAGAGCGCCCAATGGCCGTGTCTGTCACACGGAGTGATGTGCTGATTGGTCTGTTCGTTCTATTTGGAGGCAGGTGCAGCGTCCTCTAGAGAAGGTTAGGTACGCACCGCGAGGGTGCCTTAGCCGGTGTACGACAGGCGTGGGGTTCTCAGCCTATTTCAACAATCACGCTTGCCAAATACAAAACCAAGTTCTTTTGGTTTTTTAAATGTTGTCCTCAAAACCCAGGCTGACATCAGCCTGCAAGTTTTCCATTCCTTCACCCCAAACTGCACCTACCTCTCCCCAGATTCATCTCCCTTTAAAGCCAGGAGCTGCAAAAAGATGGGGTCCTGGAGTCTTCCCTGGGGGTATTAGAAATGCTCCCGCACCCTCCCTTCCAGAGGTTTATGGTCATTCACCCCAACCTGAGCCTGGGTGGACGCCTGGGTTTCAAACCTTTCTCCTCAGATCTCTCTCATCTGGCTCCCTCCCCTGCGTTTAGGACCGAAATGCCCCGTTCTCCAAAGCCCTGTCACTCCAGCGCACAGAGGCTTGGGCTAAGGACTCATTCTGAAACCCGTGATTGTCATCTCCACTTTCAGATCCCCTGTAACTTATTGTTGGGAAGGATGTCAAGCTCACACAATGATCTTTAACACAAAACTCAAATTTTCCTGTTCTGTGCTGATTTCATTGGTTTTAAGCTGCTTTGAAGAGAGCTTCTTAAGAGCACAAGGCCATTGCAGTCCCCAGATAGGAGTCCCCAATGCGCTCTTGCTATAACCCATCAGATTAAAAGGGTTTGGACCCTTGGACTTTGGGTCCAGGAGCTCCTCTTCTGGAGCCCTGCTGAGCTTGCTGGGGTGTTTCTTGTGATGTCAATCAGTATTAGGCCAAAGTGAAAGGAGGAGAGGTAGGAGTCCAGTGGGCGGGCATTTCAGGACTGCCCTATAACATCAACAGAGTTAGAGGCCTGTCTTCACAGGAGGACTTCAGGAGCTTTCATGCTGGGGTCTTTTCAAATCCTCAGGGGGACTCTGCTCCAGCTTCTCCCAGCTTGACCCCAGACTCATTTTCTTTCTTGAGGCCTCCCCTGCATTCCTTGTTGGATTTGGGGAGATGTGTTTTCAGGCCATCTGCGTCCACCCCAGTGGGATAAATCAAGTACTAACACAAATGAAAAAAGATAAAGGAGTGGTCAGGAGGCAGTCAACTAAAAATATTATTAATGAGATACTTCAATTAACTCATCTATTTGTACAAAATATATGAAGCCTGGAATCAATCTTCTTTGCAGAACCCCTGGGCTCACGCCAGCCCCATCTCATCAGGAGCTAGTGGGGAAGCGGCTGCCAGCACAGGGCTGGGTGACTCAGAGCAAAAGCCACTCAGGTTTAGACTCTTGGGAGGGAGAGAACACTGAGGGCTTTGTGACCATTTAGTGAAACACAAAGGGCACTCCGGAGATGACCCTCCCCCAGGACCTTCTCACTAATCCTCTTTAACAACAGGGATTTACTTGGTGAGCCCAGAGTGAAAATGTTTACCCCTACTTGAGGCAAAGGAATTTTGAAAAGATATTTTTGGGGGAGGGTGCGGGGAAAACTTGGGCTCAGCGTTCTTCCAAGCCTTATGAGGTCGCCACAATTACATGCAGAAGCAGTCCCTCTCGCTTGGCTTCTGTGCACAGCAATATGCGATCCATTTCAGCTGTCACAGCATTTGCTTTTGGAGGCTTTAGTCGGCAGCAGAACAAACACATGAAAATAAAGAATCATGTGCGTGCATACACCCTGCGTCAGGCTGGCCTCAGGATGCGACCTAGGAGAGATGGTTCCCCTTTACTGCCGGGGAAGTCAATCATCACCAGACTTGAAAACCGAGATGATAAACAAGGATGAGTTTCAAAGGCCCCAAAAGTAACTCATGTGGAGGTCAAAAAGAAAAACAAAAAGCTCTTTTTACTCATTTAAAGAAAAAAAGAAAACAAACAAAAAGAAGCAAAATAACAGCTCATTATCAGCTCTCCATAGTAGATCCACACACAGAACAGAGAAGCTTCTGGAAGACTGGCACGCACAGCAGGCTTTTGGAAGGAAGAATTTGAACACCCTGAATGTCCACCTTCTCTCATGCACATCAGGGAGAAGGAAAGCCGGTACAAGTGTCCTCTGCTTGCAGAGATGAGCTAGAAGGGGCCAGAGCTGGGGCAGCTGGAGATGGGAGGTGTCTGGCCGATAGCCTGTGGTTAGTTGTAACCCTGCCTTGTCCCCAACAGGGCTCTTTGCAGCCTCCTGAAAGCTTTATCTGAGCTATGACTGGGGACAGGAAGTAGGTGGGGCCGGGAAGCCCCCCTAACCAGTAAACCCCTTGCTGCTTCCCATGGAAATTCCTATCACTCTCCAAATCAGGTAGAGATGGGGACATTTGAATGATGGAAAAATCAAGCATTCAGTATGCCACTTACACGTTCTGCTGCAGAAAAGTTTTCAACCACGGAGGGGTTCAAGGGAGAGGATTTCCACCACCGTGACCCCTGCCACCAGAACACTCGCTGGTTCTTGTTTCAGCCTGGGGAGTGCTCAGGGCCACCACAGGGCCACCACTGTGAGTGAATGACGCTGACAGCATGTCTGTGCTCTGGGGCTTGGACAGAGGGTCCTCCTTGCTTGTGGGCTTTGTGCTGTGGCGTCTGATCACAGTGTGCATCAGCATCCTGCGTGGCCTTGGCAGATGGCCATGAATTGTCTCAAGACAACAGAAACTCTCTCATGGAGGCCGTGAGTCCCTAATCAAGAGTTGACAAGGCTGGCTTCCTCTCTTGGCCTCTGGCAGCTCCAAAGGCCCCTGGTATTCCTTGGCTTGTGGATGCTTCTTTCCAGTCCCTGTCCCTGCTGTCACAGGGTGATCTCCCTGAGCGTCCCCATGTCTCCACAGGCCCTGATAAGGACACCAGTCATTGGGTTTATGTCCCACCCTGCATTCAGGATGGTCTCATCCTAACTAATGACATATGTGAAGACTCTATTTCAAATAAGTTTCTATTTTAAGGTCCCAGATGGACAGGTATTTGGGGGGCACTACTCAGGCCAGTGCCTCACGGTTCCTCTGTGTCCAGCTGGAATTTTCCCGATTATCAGGGACTGTTTCAGCGTGGCGCATTTGCCACGGTTTGAAAAGAAAGGCTGTCTTGAACCCCTCACTGCATTTGGAAGGTGTTGCTGTGGCTCCAAGGTGGTCCCAGGACAGAATGGGAAGCAGGTGGCTGCGTGACTATCTATGGAACAGGAGAGCATGGACGGACACCCTGGCGTCCAGCAGGGAAGAGCTGATCTCTGGCCTCTCCGTGAGGGAAGAGGAGAGAGAAGGAGGCAGCTGGCGCAGTGGGGGGCCAGGAGTGGACCAGGTGGGCCTGGGCTCAGACCCTTGGAGTGTGAGGAGACGGAGATCTCCAAAGACCCCTCGAAGGTTCAATCTGTAGAGCAGGGTCCTGTCGCCAGGATGTGTGACTGACAGGTGTCATCTCACCTCCTAGGGAGGCTACACAGGGCTTTGGTTTTGCTGAGGGTGGGCTTGGGTCTGCTGGGGCAGCAGCAGAGCCTCCAGCCACTGTCCACTTCACTGTCCCCAGGCAGGGCCAGTCTGGTTTCTTCACTCCTAAGCCTCAGGCCCAAGACTGCCATATCCTTGGCTGCCCTGGTCTACTCACACCTTTTATTCTGGCTTCCCAACCACTCAGAGCACATTTGGAGCCTCAGCAAATGGTCCCTTACACAGAGGACCAAGGTGTGGAAGTTGGTCATGCTCCTTAGAAAGGAACACAGAGAAATCCCACCCACCGCTGGCAGACTGTCCATGACTGGGCTGGAGCCAGGCTCCTCTGAGCCATTGGCCTGGGCCCCCGTGGGCGCTGGGCCCCTGAGGGCGCTGGGCCCCTGTGGTTGTGGCCCGGCTACAGTAGGAATCAGTGCAGCAGGAATCCCAGGGGCATCCTGATGCCCCAGCCCTGTGCATCTTGTTACATCCAAGTCCAGGCTCCAGGCTTCCCTTCATTTCTGGGCATGTCCTTGGCTACATTCTGGCATGTTCTGTGTCCTGCCCCTGCCCTGGACTGCAGTCTTCTGTGGAAAACCCCTACTTGGAGGGAGCCACAAGAGAAGCAGAGAAGGAAGGAAGTGTGGCCAGCCCCATGCAGCACGTGGTCCACCGAGGTCTCATTTCCTGTCTATTTTCTTTCTAGCACTCCTTTCAAAATCACATCTCTGTCCTTTTGAACACAACTTCTTTTTTTAACCTGGAGGCTAACATGGAAAGAATGTGTTTAGCTTGCAGCGGTGCAGCGGCAGGAACCATTTGTGGGGTGATTCATACACCCTGAGCTGCTGACTTGCACAGGGCAGGGGCAGGGGACAAGAGCTGGGGAACTGGCTGTGTTTTCACTGTAGAGAGATGTAATAGAAAGCCTGTACATCAGAAGGTAAACTCCCAATGTCAACGCTTAGTATAGTAGCTTGCTTTTCTATAATGAGGTGTGTTCATGAGGGTTAACAGGAGAAGATGGGAACCCCAGGGTACATATATAAGCAGGGGACTAGATCATAGGTCAAGTTCAATCTACAGAAGAACTTCCTCACCTTCCTGAGCTGCAGAAAGGCAAAGGCCCGTGGTAAGGCACGAGGTGGACCAGGCAGGCTGCATTCAACCCTGAGGCCTCAGCTTCTCTTCTATGGTTTTAGGCATCTGAACACAGAGAATTGCTCTTTAAAAAATTCCATGAAGTCTTGGCTCAGTGTTTCCCGTGTCTCCAAGAGCAGTGCTAAACAGATAGTGCTTGTGCTTCTAAAAAGAGGCAAGTTGGTATAATGGAAAAAGGTCTGATGCAGAAAGGGTCAGAGGCCAGGGATTTTTCCAGTCATTAGCTGTGCTCACCTAGACGAGGGAGGCACTTAGGCATGCCAGGCTTCCGAGGTCAGGGGTGGAATGTGAAGGCCTTTGCATGGTGCCTTGCACACAGAGCATCTGCGGGAAGGAGCAGGCTGCTGGAGACGCCGCTCTAGTGCAGATTCCTCACAGCAGCGTCAGTGGCCCTTTCTCCCAGTTGCCTTCCTGGGCCCTTAGGAACATCCCTGATCCAGAGAGCTCTCCAGTGGACAGCCGGCCAACCTGGGCTGCAAAGGCCCCAGTGTGCTGTCTCCCAATCCCAAAGAATGGACTTGGAGGACTCAACCCAGAGGCTTTGGACACTTTATTATGCACGCGTTCCTCAGGAGTAGCAGGCCAAGATAAAGGACAGCTGCCCCAGCAGGGGACTACAGAGGGCAGGTTTCATGCCCACCACACAGGTGGAGTTCTTCAGGTGTCCCACGAGTATAGTTTTTTACTTTACAACTGAGGTCATTCTGCTTTGATCCTCATCTACGAATTGGAGAGAAGGGAGGTGGCCTCGTTCTCCTCTGCATCGGTGGTTGTGACATTCTCAGAGTCCTTATCTCCTCAGCAGAAACAACAAGCCTTCTTGGCCTGACACAGTGAGTTGCTTTCCTACTGACCCAGCCCAAGCAGACTTCCCTCTCTGGAGTACTAAGCTTGCTGAGATGGTCAGTCCCACTATTTCCTGTGGCTATTGTAACAAATTGCCTGAAACCTGGGGGCAACAAGTGATGGAAATGTATTCTCTCACATTTCTGGAAGCCCAAAGTCAGAAGTCAGTTTCACTGGGCCGAAATCAAGGTGTGGCCAGGGCTGCACTCCCTCCTGAAGCTGTCAGGGAGAGTCCATTCTGTGCTCCCTCAGTTTCAGCAGCATCCCACCTTCCTTGGCTTGTGACCACATCACCTCCTGTGTCTGTCAGATGTCCCTGTCTCTCTCTTATAAGGACCTTTGGGATTGCACTGAAGGACCACCATGATAACCCTCCAGCTCAAAAGCCTTGACTTAGCCAGGGCATGCCTGTAGTCAATCCTAGCAGCTCCAGAGGCTGAGGCAGGAGGAGTGAGAGTTCAAAGCCAGCCTCAGCAATTTAGGGAGGCTCTAAGCAACTTAATGAGAACCTTTCTCTAAATAAAATATTTTTAAAAAGGGTTAGGGACATGGTTCAGTTAAGTGCCCTTGGGTTCAATCCCTGGGAGCAAAAAACAAAAAAATCTTGACTTAATGGTAACTGCCAAGGCCCTTTTTCCATGTAAGGTGGTGTTCACAACTTGGGGATGTGATCCCAATATCTCTGTGGGTGGTTGCTCAGCCTGTTATCTTTGTCATTTGTGAGGTTTGCTTTTCAGTCTACTTTTTTTTTTAATAATGATGCTAAAAATGCTCCCTGTATCA
This sequence comes from Xerus rutilus, assembly GCA_028644305.1. NCBI lineage: Eukaryota > Metazoa > Chordata > Mammalia > Rodentia > Sciuridae > Xerus > Xerus rutilus. The sequence goes on along the minus strand of CM053402.1, from coordinate 155,988,573 downwards.
ATCTAATGGGACCTGCACATTTCAATGGCCATAACGTCTGGACACGAACAAATTGTAAGAGACTGTGGGAAACCCCGGCCACTGGCTTCTGCTTGATGTGAGCCATCTTTTGCTACTGGTGGCTCCTTTCCAGCCAGACCTGGAGGAACTGGAAGTCTATGGTAACATGTATTCCTTGGACGGGAAAAGCTTTTGACCTTCAAAAGGAAAAACGTCCCAGTCCCTGTATGGTTTTTCTCCATGGCCAATTTGAACCTAACATGTTAAGAAATATCACCCCAAACCTTTCCCATCCAAAGCATTTAAGTTATTCTCACGTGAACTGGATGACAGCAACCTTAAACCCATAATCCTGCATTACTTAGATGCACATTTCTGCTGAATTCCATCCTCTCTCTTCCTTGAAACACTGTGACGATGCTTGTTGTTTAAGAACACATGGCGTGTGTATGGACCGCGGGAGCACGGCTCAGCTGACTCTAAAATGCTATTATCAAAGTGTTGCTTCAGCGTTATTAAGCAGTTTTTATTTCCTTTGAATGTTACGCAGGTTTCTCATATTGCTTTCTATTCTTAACCTCTAAGCAATAGCAGCATTTGTTCCTATCTGCTAAAATACTTCCATTCCTGTATAGTATTTAACAAGTAAAAATGGAAACTTAGTAATTTGTAGCTCCATTACTTCTTGCCAACTTAGATAACTGCAAGAGAAAGGGAAATAATTTTTTTCAGTGAAATTTGTAATCTGTTTGTCAAAGAATGAAACAAAAATAGAAGTTCTTTATTGTTTTGTTTGATTCAAATAATCCCTTAAAGCTATGGGACTGCATTGCAAATTGGAAGAGTGAGGAGGAAAGACATCATTTAGATGCTAAACTCGTGCAGGAAGTTCAGTGGAAACCAAACCACTGTTGGTGTGGACATGATCACTGGACACCAAACTGAAGCTTTAGATCAGGCATTTTAGTTGTGAAGCGTTGCACGTGTGTTTGGTAGACCTAAGGGCACAGAGGCCTCCCGCTCCATCACAGCAGGGACTTTGCCCTGGGAAGCCTGCTGGACCCACTCATTCACTTAACCCACATTTAATAAGGTCCTCCCACATGGTGGGTCTGCAGGTAAAGTGGTGGGCAGACAGGCTCCCCGTCTTCACCGGGAGACCTCCTTGGGGGAGACAGACCTCCAGACCTTTCAGGTTCTTCGAGGAAGGCTCTGGAAGTGGTGACTGTAGTTGTTAAGTTTGTACCTGACGCATTCATGAGGTCAGAAGCCAGTACAAGTGGAGGTGGCCAGGCAGGGAAAAGGCGGTAGGAGGGCTGGGGAGGGGTGTGCGAGAGGTGAAGATGAAGCCCACAGAACCAGGTGCTGGACCCTCACTCTCCTGGGAGAGCCCTGGCTTCCCCCACTGGGTGTAATGACGCAGTAACGGTCCCTGGGCCATGACCTGGGTGTTCATGCCCACCCTTGCTCTGCAGGTGTCAGGGGAGACAAAGTCACAAGGGTGGGGCCCTCATAGATGGGATCAGTGCCCTATAAAGGGGACCAGAGGAAGACCCTTTGCCCCTCACCCCTTTGAGTCTGGGGTGGGACAGTCATCTATGAACCAGGAAGCAGGCCTCAGCAGACACCACGTTTGCTCCTTGATCCAGCCCCTTCTGGCCTCCAGAGCTTTGAGAAGCAAGCATTTGTTGTGGTTGAGCTATTTGTTCTATTTTGGGCATTTTGTTATGGCACCCCAACAGCTAGGACACCCTCCCTCTACTCCCCAAAACGTCTGGTTCCAGTAAACAACATGGCCCTCTACTTGCGGGGCAGGAGGGAGAACATGGGCTGAGAAGGACCTCTGGGACCTGGCTAGCACAGCTGGAAGGATGGCAGTGCCCTGGTCTGAGACAGAGAACATGGAGAAAGCAAGGATTTTACAGGTGGTCACAGCTCGGCCAGCTCAACTCGGCCAGCTCCACTGGGAAGTAAAGCCTGGCTCTGCAGGCATGGAGGCCTGAGCCTTTTTCTGGCCCATCAAGTAAGAAATAGGGCACCTGCCAGTGTCAGTTAAGACAGGTACCATTCCCTTTCTTGGGGTGTCTCCACTGTGTCACCTGGTCACCAAGGTTCCTTGTTGACTCTGGCCACAGTTCCCTGACCATCTTCTCCCAGAGGAAGAAGCATGCTGCTCTCATGGAGATGGACGCATCCAACCAGCAGAGAATGCTAAAGAGAATAATCCCAGAGGAAGAGAGAAAGCTCCAGGGGGACCTGGAGCTGTGGTCGCCAAGGCTCAGACAGGTCAAGAGAAGAGATAGTGACTACTGCAGCCAGAGAATAAGCTCCTTGGCCCTCCCAGAATACTCTGGAATATGCACTTGGTTTCCACGCAGCTGTGTTCTCCCCATAGATAACTGATCCCTAGTTTACCACTGTTCATCTTTCACGCTGCAAACCCAACGTGCAAAGAACTTAGCAAGACCCAGTTCTCATTCTCTGGCTACTTCCAAAGGTCTCCCTGTCCCCTTGCTGGGTTCCCCAGTGCAGCAGGTCAGGCCTCTCCCTGTGTTCTAACAAGGGTCTAAGCTTCCAGGAAGCCGGCACCTTCACGTGGGTGGGAGGCCTCTGACGAACATCACGGTGGGCGGCAGAGTGCGCCTGCCTGCCTGTGTCTTCCATGTGCGCGGGTCTCTCTCGTCCACTCGTCCTGTCTCTTTGCATACCATGTCAACGTTCTGCGTGATATATGTGCTGAGAAAATCCTTCCATTCTTTTTTTTTTGATTGTGTTGACTACAACATGTGCACACGTGACAAATGTAAACAGTCGCCATGTGTATGTGGACGCACATGCACAGTCATTTCCTGCTGAGGGGGATAAGCTCTCCCTGGATGTCTCCGACTTCCTCTAATTTTATTTAATTTTCTCAGGATTTAGATCTTGAATTATTCAAACATAGTACCATTTGTACAATTGTTCCTGTAAAAACAATTTACAAAAACTTAACAGAATTTGATATTTTCAACATAAATCATTTCAAACCCATATCCTCAGTGAAAATGTTGCGTTACAAGAAAGAAAATTCTGAGCAGAATTGAAAATTTCTGTTTTCCAAATATTTATTAGAACTGTGATGCTCACCCATGTATATTCTTTTATCTGTAAAACAAACAAGCTCACCCCTCCCACAAAGGTGTGGAGCTGGTCTTCTCCCAGAGCTCTGTCCCAGCGCATCCCTCACCAGTCAGACCACCCTCTGCCTCTGTCCACCTCACCTCTGAGCAGTGCCAGTCCCTTGGGACAGACTTTTGTCCCTGTTTCCTCTCCCACCAAAGAATCCCATCTTTCTTCTATCCCTACAACAACCCCAGGTGGAAAGTCTTGGTCAGAGCTAAATTTTGAGCTTCCTGTTCCTTAGGGAGTTGTTTTATGGTTGACTTCTTAATTTTAGAAACATCACCTACTCATAGTAAAAAATAAAAATGAAACAAAGTAAAAAAGTGTTATGAACAGTAGAAACATTCACTGAGTGGACACTGGAGAAGGTCTTGGTGGCCACAGCTGTGCCTACCCCAGGGCCACCTCTCCACTCCAGCAGGTGACCAGGCAACATCTACCCTTGCTGCTGGGGTAGGTGTCCCTCTTCCCTTTGATCCCTGAGGGTTACCAGAGGGGACTCTGCTGCTCTGGTAGAGACAGGGGTTTTTGGACTCTGTGCAGCCACTGGCCACCAGAAGAGGACCCTACAGAGGGCACCTCGCAGAACATGGCATCAGACCTGAGGTCGGGCCAGCTCCTGCCGCTGTGCAGAAAGCCGGCGGCAGGCCACACCATGCTCCTCTCTGTGGAGCTGGAGTTGGTGTTTTCACCAGGCCTGCCGGGCAGCTGGAGGGTGTGGGAGACGAGCTTGCTTCTCATCCAGTTCTCCTCTTCTTTGTCCAGAAATAGGCACACAATGAGGAAGTCGCCTGATTCCAAATGGCAATTGTCCCAGAAAAGCAGGTGCCCTGCATCAATGTGGCTGCACACGTGCAGTAACAGGGGACTTGCCATTTGGGGCACAGGAATCGCCCTTCAGAAGGGGGCTCACTCATCACGGCAGAGGGAGTGCAGGAGTGGGAGACGACAGTGGTGGTGGAAATCACCTCTGTTCTAAAGATGCCAAGGGGAAAGTGCTTCTGAACCCTGGGTTTTGAAAGGACGGAGCCTGAGGAGGGCCTGGTGAGCCTCGGCGGGAAGGTATGCTTTGAGTGGGAAAGGCCACTGGGTGAGAGCCACGTGTGAGGTCTGTTTGTTCCTCTATCTGTTGTGGCCTGCAAAGAGCCACCTCGTGTTCATGGAGCACCCACTCTGTGCCTGGAGCAAAGGCTCAAGATCAGAGCCCTCATCCCGAGAGAATGTCTTAAGGGATGGAGTGGAGAGTGCACCCAGACACGCCGAGCAGGGCTCCCCGTGCTCCAGTTGAGGGCCCCTCTCTGGTCTGAAGAGCACAAGGCATGAAGAGTGGCCGCAGCAGCCCATTTCAGGACCCTTCCCAGCTCCTCAGCATGGACAGACCAGGAGAATTTACGAGGACTGGATTTGGGGTCCATCCGTCTCCCCTCTTCTTTTCCTCCTGCAGGTGAACCCACAATAGAGTGCCATGTCTGCTCACGCTGGAAGGACCTAAGTTGCTTCTGCTTAATACGCTTTCTGCTAATTATGTGCCATCTGCTAGTTACATGCAACCTGCATCAGGGGCACCATCCAGGGGAGCAGAGAGCCAGGGCCGAGCTCAGAGACCAAGGGGGAGGCAGCTGCGGCCAGGCTGCCACAGCACAGATGGTCCTTGATGCCATGGAGGGACAGAGTGGTGGTCTTTCTGCTTCTCTCAGGTGGGTGGTATCACTCGAAGGGAAGCAATGAAACATTTCTTCCCTTCCTCCCTCCCTCCCTGCCTGCCTGCCACTCACACATATTTATTGAACATGTACTACATGTCAAGGTGACACTAGCAGCTGCGGACATGAACAGAAGCAAATCCTCTTCCTCCTGGTGCCTACGTGCTGATAGAGGGCCAGGGTAGGTCTGTTAGAATATCAGGCAGTGAAGGGCCTTGAAAAAGACAGACAGGAGGAAGAGCAGGAGTGGAGCCTGCTGTAGGGTGGTCTCTGCAGAGATGGGAGCACAAGACCACTCCCCTCAGTACCCACCTCTGGGTCTTCAGCTGGGCCCGCTCATGCCTCCTACCCCCAGGACAGTCAGAGCAATTCCAGGGCTCCCCCACACACCGGGTGGAACCTGAGGGGTCTTCATGGGCAGCCCAAAGTGAGTGGCAAGATTTGGCCCTTCACCCAGAACTCTGCTGGGCTGAGGGAGGAGAAGGAGACATTGGAGCGCAGGGGGGTTCCGGGAGGTTTTCTGGGAGCACCCTGCTCTCTGGAGGCCTCCTAGCCTGCCAGGAGCCTGACTACAGCCACCACTCTCTCGAGCTTCTCCAAGCGTAAGTGCCCCCAGCACTCAGCAACAACCGGCTGCCCTCCCAGCAGCCCACTCTCCAGCCTCCTGGGAAAAAGCCCCACAGCAAGCTCCCCGGGGAGATGCTGGCTCCACTGGCACTGGCCAGCTGACCTCCTGCCTGAGAGCGCAGAGGTCCTTCAGCATTGGCATTAAGCAGGTTAAGGCAGGAGACAGGCAGGTCACAAACTAGTGGAATGCTGAGTTTTTTAAAAATAGCCCTTCTGCATGCCCCAGTTTCAGCCAGACAATCCCATAGGATCAGGTCACATATTTACATCCTGGAAGCACTCAGTATAGTTTTCACAATGCACATTAAAACCATCAGTACAAGCTGGGCACAGTGGTGCATGGCTGTAATCCCAGCACTGTGGGAGGCTGAGACAGGAGGATCGTGAGTTCAAAGCCAGCCTCAGCAATGGCGAGGTGCTAAGCACCTCAGTGAGACCCTGTCTCTACATAAAACACAAAATAGGGCTGGGGATGTGGCTCAGTGGTCGAGTGCCCCTGAGTTCAATCCCTGGTACCAAACAAACAAACAAAAAAACCATCAGTACAATATGTAGTTGAAAACAGGTACAATGGTAGTGAACCCACAAGGACTTTCAAGAGTAAAGAGTGAAAACTGTGTTACCTGGAAATCAATAGTTGGCCAAGGAAATGGAATTTTGGGTGTGAATCTGAGGGAGGAGAGAGAAGAGGGACCCAGGACAGGACGTGGAAATGGGCCTGCTGGGTTAGAGATAATGGAGCTCAGAAATCTGGAACAAGAATCCTCCAACTGTCTCTGCCATTGGTAGGCAGAGACCATGCACAGACCAACACAGCCCTTTCCACAAAAGCACCCAACAGACCGTAAAGTTAACTGTAAAGTAACTTAGGAAGCCCTGGGCTTCAGCCTTCGGGCTTCTGGCCAGCAGCAGCTGCTGTACCTCCACTACCCCCAGCCATTTCTCCTAGTCTTGGCAAATAATCCTCTGGCTTGAATTCAATAGGGAAAAAGAAACAGCAAGGACGGAAAGGGGAGAGGGAACCAGGACATTTTAATTTAGCAAATCATTACTGAGCAATGACTCAGGAGGCTGAGACAGGAGGATCAGAATTGTGAGACCAGCTTCAGCAACTTAGCAAGACTCTGTCTCAAAATAAAAAATAGAAAGGGCTCGGAGTGTAGCTCAGTGGTAAAGTGCCCCTGGTTCATCTCCAGCAGTACTACTAATACTATTACTACTATTAATAATTATAGTACTTATAATAATAACTGAGTCCTCCTTCTCAATTCCAGTCGTGGTGCGGACTCTGCAGCAGGGAATAAAAGGGAGATTCTCTCCTTTCTTGGGGTTTCACTCTGGGGCCAGGACAGATAGAAACAGAGCAGTAAGTCTATAACAGGTCATGGGAATGAGCATTAAAGGGGAAGAAAGGTCAGGGTGAGGATTAGGAAGGAGGAAATACCCCGGGGAGGAGGGCCTTGGAAATGGGACAGGATGGCCTCTGAAAACAGCTGGCAATTACAGCTGTGAGACTCCACCTGCTCACATGGATGTTTGTTTCATTTCCCTGGACAAGTTGGGATCCCCCAATAAGTTCCCAGGCCTGATGATGAACAGAGACTGCCCCACCTCCACTGATCATCAAACCACGGGAGCTTCCACAGGGGGATGAAGAATGGTACCTAAGAGCCGGGCACCGTGGCGCACGCCTGTACTCCCAGCACTTAGGGAGGCTGAGACAGGAGGATAGTGAGTTCAAAGCCAGCCTCAGCAACGGCGAGGCGCTAAGCAACTCAGTGAGACCCTGTCTCTACTTAAAACACAAAATAGGGCTGGGGATGTGGCTCAGTGGTCGAGTGTCCCTGAGTTCAATCCCTAGTACCAAAAAAAAAGAAAGAAAGAAAGAAAGAAAAGAATGGTACCTAAGGTCTCCTGTGTTGTTTAGATCATTGATGTGTCATTTGCAGCATGTGGCTGACACATTCATTGGGGTTCCAGGCTATTTCTTTTTCCTTCTTTGGGGTGGGCAGTTACCGGGGATTGAACTCAAGCCACATCCTCAGCCCTATTTTGTATTTTATTTAGAGACAGGGTCTCACTGAGTTGCTTAGCGCCTCGCCGTTGCTGAGGCTGGCTTTGAACTCACTATCCTCCTGTCTCAGCCCCCCATAGCTCTGGGATTACAGGCATGTTTTTTCCTTTTTTAATCCCAATGTGTGTTTGGTTATTGGAGTCAAAGGCAATGGATTGAGCTGAACGCTCAGTTCCGGCTCCCCTCATTTAAGCAGGATGATGCCTTCATCTCAGCCCAGCCCACCTTTATTTAATATCTCCTTTGCACTGCTGGCTCAGTGCCAGGGAAAGATGCAGACAGGGACGAGGCTCAGAGACATCATCCTAGCCCACTAGAACCTGGGTCTCCAGTACCTCTTGGAGGAGTGTGTCCTATAGGGCGGTGGAGTGCGGACCCCAGGGATGTCCATCAACAGCCCTTTTGTGCTCCACATACCCTGGGTGCCCTGTGGGGCTCCCTGGAAATCACACCAGCTTGTTCATGGTCACTAGCACGCATCAGGGTCTTCATTTCACCCGATACCACAGCACTCCTGGGCCACCTTCTACGAGTCCCCATGAGTTCTGTCCCCACCTTGAATTTATTCTGTTGACTATCCTCAACTCCAGCTTCACACCCCTTCTGCAACCTCAGCTCCACTTTTGCAGATAACACAGAGTACTTTTTTTTTTGTACTAGGGATTGAACCCAAGGGCACTTTTACCAGTGGGTTACATCTTCAGCCCTTTTTATTTATTTACTTTTTTGTTTTGAGATGGAATCTTGCTAAACTGCTGAGGGTCTCTCTTACTGGCCCAGTCTGGGCTTGAACTTGTGATCCTCCTGCCTCAACCACCCAAGAGACTGAGACAAGAGGATCACAAGTCCAAGGCCAATCACAGCAACTTAGCAAGATCCTGTCTCAAAATAAAAAAAGTAAATAAAAAGAGGTTGGGGTGCATGTCGGGAGTGCAGCACCCCTGGGCTCCATCCCTAGGACTACAAAAAAAAAATGTCTCCACCATTGTGCAGGCCCAGTGCACACACGCACGGGCCATGCTGTGCATCAGCACGTTCCCTCTCTCCTGTGAATCCATTCACACCTGAAATCCCGTCAGTATGGCTTTGTAGCCTGTATTAGTTAAAAGAGTAGCATAAGTATTTACACATTTTAGCAAGAATTCACACAAAAACTTAAAAAATTTTTTTTTTTTTTGGTACCGGGGACTGAACTCAGGGTACTCGACCACTGAGCCACATCCGCAGCCTTATTTTGTGTTTTATGTAGAGACAGGGTCTCACTGAGTTGCTTAGCGCCTCGCCGTTGCTGAGGCTGGCTTTGAACTCGCAATTCTCTTGTCTCAGCCTCCCAAAGTGCTGGGATTACAGGTGCGGGCCACCGTGCCTGGCTTGGCTTGAATCTCTTGAGGGAGAGAATTACTTTTTAATCTTTTTCATTTCTTTGATGGTTACCTGTCTATTTCAATTTTCTACTTTTTCTTGATCAATTTTAGTATCTTAGATTTTTATAGAATTGTCACACTCTTACTGGGAAAAGTATCAGCATTGTCTTCAGGTAAGTTCTCACCTCTTGGTGTTTGTTATCTTATTGTCATTTCCCTTTTCTTTTTCTTTTATTGATTAGACTTGTCACAGATTGACCCATTAATTGCAGGATTTTTTTTTAATCATCTTAAGAAACATGTGATCCCGGGACAGCCTCCCGTCCTCTTGGGAGAGAGTGGCTTTGCACAGGGAGCTCAGAGTCGGGCGCCTGCCTGCGACTGGCAGCTTGACACGCATCCCCACAGTGTGCTTTTCCTTCACGTATGTGTTCATTCTTTTCAAAATTAAACTTGAAAATTGAGTTCCAAAGCAGCGTATGTGTGACAGCAGAGAGGAGTGCTGCAGAGCGAATCCAACACTCTTCCTCTGGAGAAACACCGTTCCTCGGCTCGGGAGAGCGAGGGCTCTGCCATCAGGCAGGAACCTGCTTTCTGGATGCATGATTCCTTTGACTCCTGATGAAAGACAGACCAGTGTTCTCAACATCACGCGTGCAGAGCAAGTTACTCCGCAGCGTAGTGATGCGAGTGGCAGTGTGGGCCTTCTGCAGTCACCAGCCAGGACAGGATGGAGCAACGACTGTCACCATCCACGACCTCTGGGGTCTCCGCTGGAAGCCTGGAAGCTGAGGGCTGGAGCTGTCTCATGCTGGCTGTTGGCTGAGGGCCTTGCTCCTTGCTGTGTGGCCCCTCCCCGCTGGCCAGTGTGGGACTCAGCCTGGTGCTGGGTTCCAAGCACCCCAGGTAGCAGCTGCACCTCTCCTGACCTGGTCTCAGAGTCACACAGTGTCATTTCCAGCCTACTGTGCTCCCTAATGCACGTATAAGCACCCTAGATACCAGGGGGAAGGAAATGGGTTCTTTTTTTTTCTTGTGTGCTAGAGATGGGACCCACGGCCTGGAGCCTGCTCTACCATGGAGCTACAGCCCCCACTCGAATCTACCTCTTAATGAACAGGACAAAGTTTGGGAAGAGTTGTAGGACCCAAAACATCGCTAGAACCACTATTGTAAAATATGATCTGCCACGATCAGGAAAGGTCTGGAACAACGGGTAAAGCGGAGGCTCTTCCTCTTCCCGGGATGAGTGCACACAGGTGAAGCACAGCAAAGCGGCCAACAGCGCCTGACGACCCAGCCACGGCAGGAAATCGTGGGATGAAACTGGTAGCTCTCTCCAAAGCCATCACCACAGTTGAACCCGCTCCTTCATGACCTGACGCATTCCTTTTTAGAGTCTTCATCCCGTGCTGGTCACTGAAGAGGGCCCAGATGCGCAAAATACAGTGAGATTCAAAAATCTGTTGCGAAACCTGGGGGTGTGACAAATGGTGCCAGAGACCCGAGTGCAGGGGAAGCTGGGCCTGACCACAGCCCCAGGGCCTCCGCGGGAGTTTCAGGTTCTGTAGTCCTGTTGCCGGAGCTCTGTGCTGTGGTTTAGGGAAATGTAGTGACTAGACGTGGCTGCGCAGGGAGAATGATGAAGGTCACTGGAGAGGCGGGAGAGGGTGCAGGGCCCGGCCATGTGCTGCCCTGTTACACAAGGAAGGCTTGTGCTGAGGGCAGCGGGGGCTTTTTGGTGTGAAGGAAGAAGAATCCCACCTGAGAGGAGGCAGAGGGTGGGTTGATGGAGCAGGTAGTGGCTGTTCCTGTGACATCCCCAGGGAGCACTCAGAAGACCAAAGGGAGCAGTGGGACCAAAGGGAACAGTGGGTACCATAGACCCAGGCACCAACCAAGGTGTCATCCCCTGCAGGGGGTGGGGAGATGCAGCCTAGCTCCCTTTTCTGCTGTGGCTGGTGAGATCAACTAGGGAAGACCAAGGGGAAACAGGAGAGGGCTCCAGGCAGGCAGGCCCAGAGCCCACTGAGGAATCATAAGGTTCACACTGCTACTGCTGATGGAGTACGTCTACACTGCACCGAGTCCTGCACAGACTTCATTGTGCTAACTCCCCAGGAGGCAGGCATCTTCATCTTTAGTGGAGGAAGGAGGCTCAAGGAGGCCAAATCATGTCCCCAAGTTCACCAAATGGTCCTTAGTGGCAGGACCACACTTAAACACAGGCAGCTGGGATCCAGAGCCTGGGCTCTGTAATAGGCTCCCAGAGGAAGAGATTGAGGTCCCATCTCTCCTCTGAGGGCATGCTTGCAGTGACCTACAGACCTCTCACTAGGCCCCTTAAAGTTTCTGCCATCTCCCAGTGGCTCCACAGAGGGGACTAAGCCTCCCACCTGGTCCTCTGGGGGACATTTTGGTTTCAAATCATAGCCTATTGTAATAACATCTGTAAAACTGTTGATGTCTTGTCTGACTTTTAAAAATTCAGTTGTTTTCTAGTTCTTTTTTGAAAAAGTATCTATTATTATATAATGAGTATTTCCCCCATAACCTAAAAATACATCAAATATGAGCTACAGTTGATCTGCAGTGTGTAAGATACACATGCCAAGGAAAAGTAATGCGTGTGACCCTGGGTGGCTGTTATGGTTTGGATGTGAGGTGTCCCCCCGAGGCTCTCATTAATGCAGGACTGTTAAGAGGTGAAATTATTAGATTATGAGTGCTGTGACCTCCTCAGTCCCTCTAGCTGAGTGGACAGACTATAGACAGGTGGGGCATGGCCAGGGGAGGTGGGTCACTGGGGTGTGCCCTGGAAGGGTAGGTCTTCCTGTGGCTCCTTCTCCAGTCCGTCTGTCTGCTTCCTGACCCTGCTGTGAGCTGAGCCGCTCTCTGGGCTCTGCCACCATGCTCTGACCACTTTGGACTGAGACTTCCAAAACTCTGGGTCCCAGACGAACTTTCCCTGGTCTGCGTTGTTCTCATTGGTGTCCTGGTCAGAGCAACACCACGGCTGTCTGAAACTGAGGCTGGAGGGCGAGACTCCAGGGGACTGGCGTTCTCGGGTACTTCACTGCGTGGGGCCTCCTGGTTCCATGGTGAAAGCTGTGGGTTCCTGGTGGGGCTGAGGTGGGTGAGGTTTGCAGCTGCCGGGAGCAGCCTCATGTAGCTGTAGGTTGGGGGATTCTCTGCATGTCTTGGATTCTTCGGAGGGCATATTTCTTTCTCCCTCTCTAAAAGTGTTAAATAAATTACTTTGAGCTGGGTTTACTTAGCAACAATTAGTTGTCTTAACTAAAGCTTGTGAAAAAAACAAAAAAATAAAAAGAGGTCATGTGAAAAAGAGGTCTGCTAGCTGAGAAAGCAGAGTGGGGCCTGGGGTTGAGAGATGACGGCCTGGGGGTGGGAGGGAAGGCTGGCCGGGCAACCTCTCCCCCACAGGAGGGCAGCATCTGGAGGGAGGGGAATGGAGATGCGGAACCTTGAGGGTGGCTCAGAGATTCCCACAGCAAGCTTGTGCCCTCAGACCTTGGCCACCCGTGTGGTCCCGCCACCAGCACCCCAGGTGTGCTAGGTACAGCGCAGGGCCATGAGGTTCTCCCTGGCAGCTGGTTCAAGAAGCCTCTCTGGGAGTGGTGCGTCCAGGTGCCTGGATGCCTGCAGAGGCTGCGAGAGATGGCTGCTCACAGCAGTCTAGAGGGCAGTGAGTTTGCCTGGCACCCAGGAGAAGCAGCGGCTCGCAGCAGGAGCCAGAGAGCAGTGTGGACAGTGGGCCGATGGTTGGCAGCTGCCCCGAGGTGAACCAGCTCAGCCGCATCCTAAGCAATGCAATCCTAAATCACTGCAAGGTACTTCATAATGATTTTGGCTCTCACGGCATCTGTTGACAGTCGGTGCTCGGTGTAATCAAAGTCGCTTCCTCTGCCTCAGATGGGGAAGGCGTTCTCTTCTGGATGGATTTCAGCTGCAGGGCAGGGATGTGTGCCGGCCCTGCTTCCACCCTGGGTGGGAGGGCTGCCCGGGGAACTGGATCTCTGCCCCCTGCAGCCCCCGCCACTGCTTCCTGGAAAAGCAGAAAAGGAAACCCTGCCAGTTTTCAGGTAGGAGAGGCTGACCCCTCCCCATCTCTCGCCATTTTTGGAAAGCTCTGGGGCCAGGATGGAGAAGACTTTGTGCTGGGAGAGGAGCTTCTTCCCCCAGGGGCAGAAGCACCCATTCCTCTCGCCCCAGGGCATGGATGACAGGTGACTTCCTGGCCCAGAGCCCTTTCCTGGGTTCTGTGTCCCCATCCCTTGGAAGAGAAGTTTCCATCCCCAATGTTACCCCGCAGTGAGGCCTGTCAGAGTGTTCCACAGTCCCCATCGTCAGGTGGGGTCACCCCTCTCAATTTCTTAAAATTTTTTTTAAAATAGGCAAAGGCTGACCTCATAGGGTAAGAAAATTTGCTATCGGTACTTTATCAGTTTATCCTTGTCACTATTATCATTTTGAACCCCCGAGCCCCAGCAGTCTCAGGATCACCCAGGACAGCAGGTTCCCCACTGACAGGGAGAAAGCTGGGGTCCGCTGCTGTCTCCCTGGCCTTTGCTCAGCTCTAATTCCTTCTCAGCCCCGCCTGCCCCCACCCTCCCCTCAGGGCACAAGGCTGCAGCTGGGCCCCTGTGGAAGTGGGTTCTGGGGGTGGGTGGAGCTCTCTGTCCAGAAGGTGAGGATGGCAGGTGCACAGTGGGCAGGGCGCTGGGCAGGAGGGCACTGCATTCTTCTGCACCTTAATAGCTCCTTGCGTTTGAGGGTCTGCCTCTTCACCTCTGTGTAACCCAGCACAGCAGAAGGTCTCCAGAGGGAGCCGTCCTGCCCCGCTGAACAGGCCCCAGCCGAGTGCGGCTCAGGAGGGTGTGCTCCGTCGCTGACACCAGCAGGTCAACAGTTGTCCTTTCTCTGGGTGAAAATGCCAGATGACAGGAAAGCCTGCAGGTAGCAGAGTCAGGAAACCCAACCCCAGGGAGTCCTGGCTGGCCTGGACCTCCACCTAAAGGGACCTTCGGCAGGTGGACCTCCCATGAGCCACACCTGAGCTGTGTCCTCGGGCACAGAGCCAGGCAGCAGATGTCCCTGAACTGCCTCCCAGCTTTCCCATCTCCTGGCCAGGCCTCTGGCCACTTGCAGGCTGGCCTCACTCCTGCCGTGCTCAGCTGCCCAGGGGACCCTCCTTAGGTAACCCTTCACGCCCTTGCTCTGGCCATATTCCCTGGGGCCGCTAGAATCTCCCACAGTTTTCCCAGCCACCAGTCAACCATCACCAGCAAGACCTGGGCTAGGCTTTGCCGGAGCCTCCTCCCACCCACCCTAGTAGCCATCTTTCCAGCGAGAGGAAGTCCTTCTTCCCAGGGCAGCCGGCCAGTGGCCTCCATATCTGGGGCAGGTGTGTGCTGACTTGCGGAGCAGGGCTCAGCTCCAAGCAGTTCATGTCGATACTAAGAGCAGTTCCATTTCCTAATTTTGAAAGTCCTCCTTTATGCAGGGTGGGTTACATATTTCTCCCAGAATAGTACTTGATTAGTTGAAATGTTTCTATTTTCTTTTTTAAGTTCCTTTTGTATGAATGGAGAATTGGGTTTGATTCAGGCTTAAACAGATGCTGTAGTAAATTTTGAGCAGTTATTAATATGTGTGGGAACATGATTTGAAAATAAGTTGGCGATCCCAATCTGTGCTGCTGCTGCTGTTGTTGAGCTGAGCACAGAAGTCTAGATCTGCGAGAAAAAGCACAGCAAAGTGTCCAAAGTTTCGTTCTTTAAAAGATGCATGGCTCACTCATTTTCCTTCTCCTCATACCCTCTTCCCAGCCTCGATTCTCCTTCTTGTCATGTGACATCCATGATACTGGAAACACCCATTCTGTAACAGGTAAGCACCATGCCTCAAGCATGGCCTGGAGTTGAAGGTTGGAAGTGTGCTTCCATCCCCAGGAGTTTGCAGTGCAGGGAAAGGCCATCCTGGATACTAGCCACCCAGAGTAACAATGGCCAAATTCCGTCCCTCAGGGCCCCAGGCCTGGCACTCCAGTTAACTGCTTCCCAATTGTGGAGGAGAGCACAGATTCCCAGCCAGGAAAGACCTTCAAGGCCACGGAGAATGATGAGGTTTTGGTTTTCCATCATTTCCTAAGAGGAGTCTTTTCCTGGATTAAAGGTTTTAGGAAAAGGAAGTCCTAAGACTACTCTCTAGGATGCCCTTTATTTATTACTTAAAACTGATGAGTGGTTCTACCTGCAAAGTGTACCAGCTCCACAACGAGTCATATACAGCCGTGTCCTGCACAACCGCACTTGGACCAATGTGTGGTCATACGGGGCTTTATGGGCCAGTGACATTGTAGCCACCCTAGTTTATGTGTGTAGGCTCTGAGGTGTTCACTGAGGAAATCCCCAGTGGTGCATCGCTCAGAATATATGCCTGTCACCAAGTGACATGGGACTGTATTAGTTTCCTACTGCTGCTGTAACAAATTACCACAAACGTGGCTTAAAACAACACATGTGTACTCTTGTGAAGTTCTGTGGGTCAGAGGTCTGGCATGGTCACTGGCTACAGTCAAGGAGAGGGTGGGGCTGGACTCCCTTGTGGAGGCTCCAGGGGAAAGTCGTCCCGTGCCGTCTGCATCTGAACCAGCAACGGCAGGACCATTCCTTCCCACGGGTCACCACTCCGGCACTGCCCTTCTCTCTCTTCCTCTTTTGCATTTGAGGGCCCTCGTTTTTGTGCTGGGTCACTGGACAGTCCAGGATTACTTCTCCCTGTTAAGGCCAACTGCTTTCACCGCAGCATTAACTGCCCTGTGCTCTGTAAAATGTCACACACTCCAGGTTCCTGGGACGAGGACGTGGATGTTGGGGGACGTTATCCTACTGACCACAGAAACACAGCTGTGCTTCCTGGGTGTGCGGGCCTCCTGTCCCAGCCCGTGCTCTGCTGTTCCCCGCTGGAGCTCTGAGCCTCTGGGAACAGGGCCGGCGGTCGCCTCTCTCCCGTTCTTGCAGCGGGTTGCTCCCACTGGGGGCCTTTGCCAGTTTCACCCATGTCAAACTTCATTTTTATCTCATCATCTCTTTGCTTTCCTCCTAGTGATCTGCCAGCTTGTTTCTATGTGGTTTCTATGGTTTCCAGATTCTTGCCACTGTTCAGTCATTTTTACACGTCTTGGAACTTGTCAATTTTGAATAAGAAAACAAATTCTCAAATATGCATCACACTCTTTAAATGCAGGCTGGAGGTGTAGGTCAGGGGGAAAGCATGTGCTTAGCATGTGTGAGGGCCTGGGTTCAATCCCCAGCAACCGAAAACGCAAATACAAAAACAACAGAAAACAGCAACAACAACAGCAACAACAACCCTCTTCAAATGGACAGAAACAATTACAAGTCTTAGAAATATTTGTATGAAAAGGTTAAATTCAAAATGGGTGACATATTTGAAGTTACATCTTGTAGAATTCTTCAGCTCAAATTAAAAAAGGTGTAGTCAGCTCTCAGACAGACAGTTCACAGCCACGCCCCCGCCAGTGTCAGTGTGACACCCATGAGTAGGCGGGCGGCCTGGGCAGGAGGGTGGAGGGCGGTGGGGGGCATGCTCGGCTGAAGCTGGGAAGCACTCCTTAGAATCAGGGTGGGGGCCGCCCTCTTTCCTTCCTGAAGTCACGGGCCTGTGCACTTACTGAGCAGCGACGGCGTGAAGAGCACGCCACCAGGCTCAGGACGTGAGCTGCACCCCCACTCCCCCTGCCACCCCGTCCACAAGCACCAGGGCGAGCCGATGGCATGTTCGCACAGTAGCATCCGGGCTGTATGCTCATGTGTAGCCTGGGCTCTCCCTGGTTTCCAGGAACAGAGGCCTTGAGACAGGGGTCATAGGTGGCCACAGTGGATGGTGTTCAGTGTGTGCATCTTAAAAGGAAACAGTGTAAAAGTCCCCTGCCCCATAGCAATCAGTCAGACCTTGGGTATGCTGAGTGACAGGTGGCTTAAAGCTGGCTCTTGTACCCTGTGCTGGTACACTGCAGGAGTCAGTTTGACTGGATTAGGAATACTTAGAAACAGCCGAAAGCATTGTTTTAGGTGTGTCTCTGAGGGTGTTTCCAGAGGAGATGAGCATGACGGTCTCAGTGGACCTCCTTTCTGGCCCAAGACCCCACTCTCTTTCTTTCTGTTTTGAGGCCCTGGTTCTGCAGCCCTGCCCCCTAGAGATACTTGATGATAATTTCTTCTTCTTCTTCTTCTTTTTTTTTTTTTGGCACCCAGGATTGAACCCAGGGATGCTTAACCTACTGAGCCACATCCTCAGCCCTTTTTATATTATACTTAGAGACAGACACCTCACTCAGGTGCTAAGGCTGGCTTTGAACTTGAAATCCTCCTACCTCAGCCTTGCAAACTGGGATTACAGGGGTGCACTACCGTGCCTGGCTCAGTTGATGATTTCTTTTTGTTTTTTTTTTCTTTTTGGTACCAGGGATTGAACTCAGGGGCACTCGACCACTGAGACACATCCGCAGCCCTATTTTGTGTTTTATGTAGAGACAGGGTCTCACTGAGTTGCTTAGCGCCTTGCCATTGCTGAGGCTGGCTTTGAACTAGCGATCCTCCTGCCTCGGCCTCCCAAAATGCTGGGATTACAGGCGTGCACCACTGCGCCCAGCTCAGTTGATGATTTCTATCTGTGCTGGTTTCTTATGTGTTAAAGCCTCTAGATGTTGCTATGAAGGATCTTTTTAAATATGATTTACGTCAGATGACTTTCCATGACCTGGTGGGCCTTATCCAATCAGTTCAAGACTACATGAGAAAAAGACCAAGATCCCCCAGGAGAGCAAATGTGCCTCGAGATAGCGTTCAGACAGGAGTTGTTGCCTTTCCTCTTTCCAGGCCTCCAGCCTGCCATCCTACCCTGAAGAATCTTGACACGCCAGTGTCCCCAGTTGTGACTCCATTCCTAGAAATGAAGGGCAGTGGACTGATCTATTGGAAGACAGATGCATGCACAGATGAATAAAGACAGAGATAGAAAGATGTCCTACTGCTCATGTGTCTCTGGAGAACTCTGACACACTACTTAAAGTCATTTCCTCCTTAGAATTATATTTCAGCCCAGTCTGACCATGAGAAAAGCAACAGACAGAAGACAAGAAAGAGGCATTCTGTAAAACTCCTGGCCAATACTCCTCAAAACTGTCCAGGCCATGGAAAACCAGAGCAGCTGTCACAGCCGAGGGCAGCCTAAGGATATGTGACGGCTGTGTGTCACGCAGGACCCTGGACAGGATTCTGGGACAAAAAAGAACGTCAGATAAAAAGTAAGGAAATCTGAATAAAATAATGATCTTTTGTTAACAATAATGTATTGATATTGGTTCATCAGATGTGATAAATCATAGTAAAGTAAACTGTTAATAGAGAGAATTGAGAGTGAGATATGAGAGCTCTCTGTATTATCTTTGCAACTTCTCTGTAAATCTGAAATACTCTAAAATAAAAGGCTGATTTTAGGGCTGGAGTTGTGGCTCAGTGGTAGAGCACTTGCCCAGCATGTGTGACCCTGAGTTTAATCCCCAGTACCACACACAAAGAAAGCTTATTTTAAAACACATTTATTTCTGTACTTTTCATACAAGCAATTTGTGCCGCAAATGTGTGTCGGAAACTTACTATCAACCAGCTATGGAGTCATGTGTGAGAATGGTGGAGATAAAAATGACCAAGGGCCAGCTCTCCGGGAGCTTACAGTCAGCAAGAAACTAAGCAAGGCCACACCATGGAGGGGGTTGGGCACGCGAGGGGGCGGGGCTGCAGCAGCAGTGCAGGTGTGCTTGTGGCTTGGGTGGTGCAGGTAGGATGCGCTCAGGAACTGAGGGTTTCGAGGGATCCAGGAAGACAAAGCTGTGGGGAGCAGGGGCGGGAGGTACTCACGTCACTGGTCCAGGCAGAGGAGTGGCATGTGTGGGCCTCTTTGATACCCAGCATGCCTCAGTGGAGAGACTGGAAGGCAGCCGGAGGGTTCAGTGGGAAGCGAGCGGTACGGAGGAGAGAGACGCGGGCAGGTGGGGCTTGAACACCTTTCCAGCTGGGGATGCTCCCTGCCCCGTCTGCCCGGCACAGGACGCCATCCTAGGGTGGCTGTATCTGATTTACTTTATGAAATACACATTCATTATTGAAATCTGAGAAAACTCAGAAAAGAAGAAAGGAAAAACAGCATTCATGATCTCTGTCTTTTAAATAAATAACTAAAATAAAATCTTCTCAATGTTTAAATAGATACTACATTTTCTGTTTTTCACTTGTTTTTATTTTTAAATATACATGACAGTAGGGTGTATTTTGACATCTTATACACACATGGGATGCAACCCATTACAATTTTGGTTCCATTCTTGTGGTTAAACATGATGTGGAGTTACGCTGGTTGTGTATATAATGTCACAGCAATAATTAATACAGTGGAAGGTCTCTGAGCTTTGAAATAATGTTTGTAAAACTGTCTGACTTCTTAAAATTTGGTTGTTTTCTTACTTTTTTTTAAAAAATGCATATATTAGACATACTTCATGTTTGTATAAATATGTGAAAATACTCTCACGTAAAACTACAAAGAAAAAATTAAATTAAAAAAGGAAAAAAGTATATATTATTATATAATGAGTATTTTCCCTATAACCTAAAAGAGTCTACAAAATCTATGTGCATAATATCCCAATACATGGTTTTGACATGATTCATGTGTTCATTTCTTTGTTTTGATTCTTTCCTTTTGTTTTCTCTGTCTCGTCATTACAAATGACATCACGAGGGCTGGGGATATAGCTCAGTTGGTAGAGCGCTTGCCTAGCATGCACAAAGCCCTGGGTTCAATCCCCAGCACCACCAAAAAAGAAAAAAAAAAAACTGTACAAATGACATCACGATGGCCCTTCTTTTTTTAAAAAATATTTTTCTTTGTAGATGGACATGATACCTTTATTTTATTTATTTATATGTGGTGCTGAGGATAAAATCCAGTGCCTCACGCATGCCAGGCAAGCGCTCTACCACTGAGCCACAACCTCCACCATGATGGGCCTTCCTGTATGGAAAACATATTTATTTGTATTAACTTTAATATGGTCAATGTTGTTGCTATTTGGTAAAATTCTGAAAAATGTGTTGCTATGCCTGATGAGATTCGCAGTTACACAGCTCTCGACGTCTGGCCTGCTTCATGTTTAGGCCCCAACTCTCATTTCCTAAGCCACGTACACAAGTCCACAGCAAAGTCATTATGAGCAGTTTCTGCACGACTAGGAGCTTAATGACTTCGTGAAATGCTATACCATGGAGAATATACTTGCAAAAGATGTTGTCCACAGAAGAAGAATGCCCTCAGTTTGCTTACAGCTGTCTTCACCCTCACGACACATTTCTCTCGAAGGGAGAAATCCTTCTAATATTTTGTGTCTGAGTAAACAGACTTGTTGTCTTATTACATCCCACATACATAAATGAACTCAACCCTGAAGGGCCGGGTTCCTTTTCCTGGCAGTGGGAGATCGAAGGTAGTGGGAAACTAGAAGGGGCAGGTGGAGACGAGGCAAAGGGCTTGTACCCCCACTGGGGCTTGGGTATTGCACACACTGAGGTCGGCTTCCCTGTTGTGAGTCATGGTGTGTTGTGTGGAAACCAGAGAAATGGCCCCCTGGGCCTACCTGTTGTCGAAATCCAAAGCAGATCATGTTGGCAAGGAAAATACTCAGAGCAAAATCATGAGCTCCAAAGAGAGGTGGACCCTGCTTAGACCTGGCTCAGGCTACAGCAGAGTGCCCCACTGGGGTACACAGTTCTGAGGTCACTCCCGCAGGCAACTCCAGAGCCACACTGAAGAATGATGTCCACGTGTGTCACATGGGGACCTGGCCTTAGGCACCTGCACAGATGTTTTAAAATACTTTTTCCAAATGTACATGTAGGTGAGGGACATTATGTAGACTTGTATCAAGATAGGAAGTACTTAAAACATCTATTTAAAGATCTTGTGTACGTGCATGTGTGTGCAATCCTGTGTGAGCATGTGTGTTAATTATGGGGAGAAACATGGCTTTTCCAACCATTCAAAGTGAACATTCCAAAGTGTTTCATTTTCTCTGTTTTTTGTTTTTCCCTATTTGGAGCACTTTTCCTGTTAGTTTGTTTTGTTTTTATAAATCCCCTCTTTAGAGATAAAATTATTAAGGGGACAAGTGCAGATCAACCTCATGCTGTGGTTAAATGACAAAGAACAGACTTCCCAGGTGTTTTCTTCCTCAAGGGAGCGGTGATGCTGTGGCTTTTACCTGGCTCATGACCAGGCCCTGAGCAGCCCAGGACAGGGCGCCTCTGCTCCTGCAAGTGCTTGCTGTCTCGGCCTCTGTTCGCTGGACTCCTGTTTCAATCTGCTCACTGACTGCTTCTTTCCTTCCTGGGCCGCCCCGCACGCTTGCCTCTCCTATCTACATCTTTCTCCTAGGTGGCCTTCCCAGTGCCAGGACCTTGAAAACCATCCATCAGCAAATGATGGCCACATTTTCCCTTATCTTCAGCTCTGACTCCTCCCACCAGCCAGACCCACGTGACTGTGTGGTTGACATTTCCCCGGGGATCCCCTGGCATCTGAAGCTCCGCGTGGCGTTACCGAACAGCTCCTGGCTCCCCCATGAGCCCGCCCCTCTCCTCCCTTTGATCTCCTGGTTTTTCTCCTCAGCAGGTCCTACTTTCTTTGCCTCCAAAACATCCCCAGCTCCTCCATCTCCATCTCCACGGCCCACCCATGTCTGGGGCACAACCTCTTCCCACCAGGCCTCTGTATCTCTGTTCCCCCTCCCCTGCCACCTAGAGGGGGCTCTCACATTCTAGCATGTATGGGACATCAGAGTGAGGTCATGACAGCCCTCTGTGTAAAGAGTTTGCAGAACACAAACCAAATCCAAAGGCCCACCCTGGTGCACCAGGCCAAGCCTGGCCCAGCGGAGGCTTCCCTCTGGGGGCTTGTTCTATTCTCCTCGATGGCCTCGCTCTGTGTCCTCCAGGCCTCCCATGATTCTTCCACCTGAGGAATTTGTGTTAGCCCCTCTACCTCCTGAAATGCTCCTGCATTTTTATCTGGCAAGCACTTGTTCTGGAGAATTCTGCCACCTGCGGGGGTGTCTGCCCACCACCCAGCTGGGCAGCAGCCTCTGGGGCACTTCACACCAGGCACCCTGCAGCCCTCCTCCCTAACTGGCATTTTTATTGTTCAGTGGGATGCACGGCTGTCTTACAGCAAAGCTTTTCTGGAACCTGAAGTCCATGCTCAGACAGCAGCAGGGCCATGAGGGGTGACTTGGCAAGTGTGTGTGGTTTTCCTGCTGACGGACGTGTTCACACCATATGCTGCCTGTGGCTTCTCCCCCCGAGCCACACCCATGGACGAGACTAGAGAACAGCAGTATCTCAGCTTCTTGTGAGTGCTAACAAAGATAAGGCAGGCCAGGGGGTGGGCAGCTCAGTACCACATGCTGGAAGTAGCTCCAAAGGCCAAGTGGAGATCTTATCATGGGGTGAGCATAGATCTACCCTGGCTCAGAACTCATCTTGTGTGTGTGTGTGTGTGTGTGTGTGTGTGTGTGTACGTGTGTGTTACAGGATAGAACCCAGGGCCTCCCATGCTAACCAAGTTCCCTACCACTGAGCTATAGCCCAAGCCCTTTTTATTTATTTTGGCAGAGTCTCATAAATTATCCAAGCTGGCCTTCAACTTGTGATCCTCCTACCTCGGCCTCCTGAGTAGCCGAGATTATAGGAAAGAGCCACCACACCCAGCTTACAACATACCTTAACTTTCACACTTCTAATTTATAAGGTGTCAGGGCTTGTGTTGTTGCGTGTTGGACATATATTGGCATAGGTCTGTGGATCCGCTCCTCTGTGTTTTAAGATTCCCGTCTCTGCTGTGGCTATACACGCTGTGTTCATTCCATGCTATGGTTACATAGAAATTGACACACCTGTTAAATTCTGTCAGTAGGAAACAAAATCTTCCAAAGTTGTTCTGACAAGGAAAGTGACACCTTCGCTCCATTAATGTGACCTGAGATTCTAGCCTGTTCTTTAAAATTGCCTTTTTCTTGTTTCCAGTTTTTTTAAATAATATAAACAATCTATGACAAAGACTTTCTCTAGTCTGTTATGTTTCTTAATCAAAGTGCAATTATACATGTTCGTCTGGTGTGAGCACACATTTTCTTTCTCTAAGTACATCTTTGCCAGTCTCTTGTCCTTATTTTTGAGTCACCTTTATTGGTGTATTATCCATAGGCACATTATTGGAGATCTTGCACACCTGAGATCGTCTCACCAGCAGAGCACAGCTTGGATACTTGTGTGATTTCCCCATGGCGAAGTCAAATCCTGTCATGACTTGGAGTTTACCATTCTGGTGAAATCTAGAGCTCTGTGGCACTTTACTGTGTTTCTTTCTAAGATTTTATTCTGATCCTACATTAAACCCTTCCAGGGGTGAGTGGAGAGGCACAGAACACACTGGCCGCCCGTCTCCTCATGGGCATGCTTGGCACGCCTTCCAAATCATTTATCGCATTAGCAGCACAATATTGCTGAGGCATTTCCGCAGCCTGCTATTTGACTGGCGTCCAAGGTACAGTGCTAATTAATCTATGGAGGACACTGACCACTTCCCATCTGTCTTTTCTGCTGGCACTAGCGTCCTCCCTCATCTGCTCTTGTTCATGTCTCTTTTGGCCTATGGGTCTGCCTGGGCCCCCGGCAGCCCATACACTGATCAGAGTAGCCCTCCATGGTTCAATATTATCTGCTGTGACCTCATCCTGTGTTTCTCTCTCCCAACTGTTCATATCTGTGCATGATGCCAAACAGATGGGCAGGGGGTCCTCCTTGGACTTGGCATGGGATCTAACTATATGCAGGAAGCCAGTAATCCAGGCAATGTTCACACCCAGCGACTGCCCTGGCCAGTATCTAGGAGTGTGGATTGCGCCTGCCCTCGGGGACAGGACCATCTTCCATCAGATCGTGAGGAGGTGGTCCACTTCTGCAGTTCCCTGGAAGGTGCCCCACCTCCACTGCCCCCACTACATATCCTCTCTGTTCAATACAGATTTCTCCTTGACTGTGTTGATTCCCAAACGTCCACTCAGAATCACAGTGGGTTCAAGATTTCATGGTGCAGCAGTCCACGGCAGAATGACCAATGACCCAGACCCCACCCCCCAAACACCCTGGAGCCATAGCACCTGGGGACCTCACCCTGACACCCAGAGCCCAAGGGACCTGGATAGTGGGACACATGTCCTTTCTGAAAGCTCTGGGCATTGGATCATCAGCCACACGGGGAAACTCAGAATGTAGCATCTGATGTCAGAGCTTAGATCTTAGCTGGTTCAAGGCTTTGACGACAAACGGAAGCCAGGACCCCACGGCTGGGCAATGGCTGTGCTGTTAGGTCTGGAGTGTGCACTCAAGAGACATAGGGACGAGGTTGTCACAAGAAAATTCGCATCACCATGGCCCACATTCTCTAATAACTGCATTTGGTGGGTGGGGTATTTGACCACTAGCCACATCCCCAGCCCTATTTTGTGTTTTATTTAGAGACAGGGTCTCACTGAGTTGCTTAGCACCTCATCATTGCTGAGGCTGGCTTTGAACTCGCGATCCTCCTGTCTCAGCCTCCCGTGCTGGGATTACTGGCATGTACCACCATGCTGGGCTCTAATGACTGCATTTTGAGGGGCAAATCCTTCTGCTCTGTGAAGCTGAAACTCACAGGAATGAACTCCTTGGGACTCCTAGGAACCCAGGCTTCCTTGAAAGTCAGGCATGATATTTAAATCAGTACCTCATCATCCCAATAAATTACAACTTAATTGTTTGCATGTCCATTTTCATCTCAGAACTTCTATTTGAAGTCTGATTTAGGGCCAAGCGGTGGGCAGTGGAGGTTATTTAAAATACAATACAAAGTCTTAGGGGAAAAATAACTTGTTAAACTAATAATACTAGAGAGAGCCTCAGCATACATTAGACACTTGCTGAATGCTTCCAGGCTGGCTGGAAAGTTATTTAAATAGGAGAAACAGTGTGACTTCTGGGTTTATTATACTGGGGGGTTGAACGAACAGTGTAAAAGTTGTTGATACTTTATCGTTTTCCAAATGCATTTTGATTTTTCGACAAAATGATTTTTCAGCACAATTTATGAGCGGGTTTCTTACATTGCTTACATTCTGAACTTGGAAAGGAGTCAGCTTGAGCACGCGCGGAGCGTGCAGATAGGAGCACGTGAGAAAAGTTGTCAGAAATAAGCGTGAGGGAGGTTGGCAGTCTTAGAGGGAAAGTAAAAAGTAATAACGCTCAGAGCACGTTGGAGAGGTCTTCGTGCTTAGGTTTCTTTTCTTTCTTTTTTCGTTATATTTATTCCTCAGTCATAGCAAAGTGATTTGGAGTCAGACTTTTAAAGAGCCGACTGTCCTGGGCCTCCCACAGGATGATGATTTATGCTGCCTCCCAGAGCAGGCTCTTAGAGGAAGAATGTGAACTATGCCAAGAAGCAGGTGAGGAATGTGCTCACCCCTGTCCCTGACCTGTGGGTCAGGAAGAGACATCCCTGGAATCCAGTCCTGAAAGCAGCCGGTCAACGTGATGCAGACCAGGGAAGTTAAGAGGGAGCAAGGGCAGGCGGGGGCCGTGAGCACCCCGAAACCTAGGAGGCCTCAGCGGCCCATGGACTCCCAGGTAGGGTTGTCCCCGGCTAGGCATTTCCTCCGTCCTCTGCCCCCAGGGTTCACACGTCTTCACTCAGGTTTTCACACCCCTGAGAAGTGGCAGGTAGGAGGGGAGGAAGAGATGCCCTGTGGGTGGCTGAGCAGGGGCCACCCTGGCCGCTGGCTTTCTCGCTTCCCAAGTGAGCCTGGAGGGCTCTCCACCTTTTCCTGCTGAGGTCTTCAGGCAACTGAGGGGCCCTCAGAGGAGCCACTGCCCAGTGTCTCCCAGGGGAGTCATTCCAGGGCCCAGGCTTCCCTGGTCAGCTGGGGTGGGCATGTGGTGGGGGGCCAGGTGGGGGGATGGCAGCCCTCCCCAGAGCGTTGGTAAAGGGCCAACCCCAGGCAGCCTCACTGCCCCTCAGTTGCTTCTGCAGGCTGAGGGCAGAGGGCCCCATGGACTCACGTCACGCACCACCTCACACTGTCCCCTGCTGCTTCCCCTAAATGCCCTGCATCGCAGAGAAGTGGACTTGGTGACCACCCCACACAGACCACTCCTGCCTGTGACACTTGAAGCCCCTGCCCAGGGCCCATGCCTCCAACCCCCCTCTCAGGAGGAATTTGGCCCCACTAGCCAGCCCCCTCCCCCAGAGGCCTGCCCTCCCTTCACCCTGGCAGGGCGGCCCTCCTGTTCCCAGGGCATGCCGCCCCACTGCTGCCTGCAGGGGCACCGTCCGATGATCACAGGGCAGTCACTGTGGGCTGGGAGGATCTGTCGGCTTTGTCCTGTGGAGTTGAACAGGACCTGCAGCCATAAAGAGTGAGAGCAAAGTGACCGGAGTCATTACGGTGATGGAAAGAGAGCAGAACCCCCCGGAGGGGTCCCAAGGAGGGCTGCCGCCAGGTGGCTCTTGTCTGGGTTTCTGTGCTGAGGGTGGAGGGGAGCAGGGTGGCCCTGAGGACCCCAGGCCGGAGGTTTTAGGGAAGCCGGTCATGTCATGCCTCCGAGCTGCTATTCATGCAACCCTTGTACAGTCCGGATGTCGGTCACACACCACTGCGCTGCAGGGACTGGCTCAGAGTTCCAGACAGACCCTCAGGCTCCGATGGAGTCACTGGTCACGAGGAGGGGGACCCTTAACCCTGTCTGCCTAACACATTTCCGTCGCCTGCTCTAAACTACAGCTTTTATGGGGACCACTTAGCTTTAGGGCACACACCGACGGAGGGTGTTTAATGAGTCCTGGTCCACTGCAGAGCCGATTGTCTTACAGCACACGGGTGGCGGCATCCCAGGCAGGTGGAGCCTTCTCAGGCAACCGAGGCTGGACTCCAGTCTTCAGTAACCGAGGCTGGACTCCAGTCTTCAGTAACCGCCTGTGTCTTGGCATGACAATGCCCCCAGCTCATGGAGCTGTCCCATGCCTGGGGCAGCCACTTCTCCAAGCGTCTTTTACTTCCCTTGACTGACTACCAGACTTTTACCTTCTCCAGCCTAGGAAGGGTAAAGTGGCCTGTCACTGTGACTGGGATCTGTACTTCTCCAGCTCTTCATAGTGTGCAGATCATGCATTTATTTACCAACCATGCTTTTGCCTTCTGTGGTGACCATTCATTTTATCCAATTTGCACATATCTGTATAAGTACATATACACGTATGCACATATGTGTACGTATGCAGACACATGTATCCATATATCTACCTATGTCCATGCATGTAGGTATGTATTTATGTGTATGTGTGTGGATATGTATATATGTGTGTGTGTGTGTTTCACTGATGGATTTATAGGCATTTATTTGTTCTGCACATCTATCAGTTGTGCTTTACAAGTGTCTTCCCCTGCCTTATGGTACCTCCTATGGAATAAAGCCTTAAATTTTATGCTTATAGATTTAAAACATTATTTTTAAATGAAACACTTTTAGAGGGAAATATACAAAACAAGAATGTAAAAATATGTATTGCTCAGTGGGTTATCGCCAAGTGAATACAGATCAGCCACCACTGTTAGGAAAAGGACCCTGGCTCCCCGTCACTGCCTTGTCCCTCTCCCCAAAGGTGACAGAGGTGAGGCTGCAGGGGTCTTAAAGCAGGATACCTCTCCTCTCCCTACAGGGGCTTCTCTGAGCTTGCATACCTGGCCACCACAGTTTATTTCTTGTTTGGAGGGTCTTTATGTAAACGAGGACACTCTGACTGATATGTTCATATTGGTTCACTTAGCTCTTTTGGAAATTGACAAGAAAATGCTAAAATTTCTATGGAAATTGAAGAGCCAAGAATGACTAAGACCATCTTGGAGAAAAACAAAGCTGGAGCCCCTGGCCTCTTCCTGGAGCCTCGGCCCTGGAGCCCGTGCTGGCTGCTTTCACCCTGTGAACCTACTGCAATGTGTCCCTCCGTCGTGTGGTCCATGGGAGGCTGCGCTGCTGCCAGGGGTCTGTCAGGAACACAGTGGGCACTGACCGCTGAGGGGCCTGCATCCATCTCTTGCAAGTCATGAGCAAGTGTCTCCTGGGGTAGGTGCCAGGGGGTGGAATTGCCCTGGGGGCCCAGGTAGAGTGGCCTCAGGTTCTCCTGAGTCCTGAGTCCTGGCTTCATACATTGCCCGACTGGAACGTCCGACTGTCCTGGGTGATTTGTGGTGAAGATGATCCTTTCCCAGGTACTCTGGAAAGCCACCTCTGCCATCAGATATGTCCTCTTCCTGTTCCTCCTATTGTCTCCATCTATGAACAAAGAGGTCCCCTGGCCCCCATCTCCATGTCTCCAGGTAGGTGGCACATCCCCATCACTCATTCACAGGAGGTGGCTCAGGTTGGGTGGACCATGGGCAAAGTCCTTAAGTTGTCCCCCATTTTCCCTGGTCCCTCTGCAAACCACAGCATGGGACAGGAGGACCACCACCCTATGCTGATGCCCACCAAGCATGCTGCACTCCTAGGTGACGCATGGGCTCCATGTGGAGTGGACACTTCCCGTATCCCATCCTGAGATGAAAGAAACTGGAGTGTGAGGGGAAGCCCTTAGTCCAGGTGATAGCTAAGAGGTGGTGAAGTCGGAACTAAATGGTGTCAGTCTCCGTCCAAGATTGCTGAGACATTCTACTCATGCCTGTATCATTGAAGCCGCCGCCTAAGCTCTAGGCTCACCCCTGCCCAGCACCTGCCCTCTTGCATGTCTCTGGGAGCACACACGTGGCTTGGACTGACCAAGCTTTCAGGCCATTCCCTACCCGACCTCCCCAGAGGGGAGGCAGGCGCCCTCCATACCCTCTGCTGGCTGGAGGCTCCTGGGCTCTCTCTACTGTGGTGGTAAATCCACAGCAGTTTCTTTTCTCGGCTATCAATGCAGCATAGGCCCCGTTTCCTCTCCACGAAACTCCATTTCATTTCTTATTGTGTTCAAGCTTCCTGCTTTTGTGTAGGGATTCCCCTGTTTCCAGTCAAGTGCTTAATTTTTCTTTGCGTCTGTGGCTGTTGAAATGTTCAGCATAAAAATCACAAGAATTTCCCTGCCCATCAGGACAGAGCCTCACAGAAATCCCCCTGGGGGACAGCAGTGCCACCATCCTGTCCTGCCCTTGGCAATCTACCTTGGCATTCAGGGAGAGGGTCGCTGGTCCTTTCCCATGAGAAATCACCTGGAGCCAGACAAGTGGTTAAAAAAAAAATGGACAAGGGCTCAGGGAAAGAAATTGATTAGAATTCCTTTCATGGGAAATTTTCAGAAGGTGCATTTTAAAAATTGATATATCTAGAAGCCAGAAGGCGTCTTCTCCGTAGAAACTTAGGTTCACAGAAGTGTTTGTAATGTCAAATAATAGACCATTTTTATAAAAAACGTAGTAAGCAGTTTGATGTCATCACTAGTAACAACGCAATTTAAAAATATGTCCCAACGGAATGATACACAAACGCACGGCAGAGACTGAGGGTGACGGAAGGCAAGCAGACGTTCATGGAGAGATTCAGTGGGACCCCTCAGTGTTTTAGGGTGTATGGGAATCTACTATTATGCCTAATTTCCCTTTGGAAGTGGGGCTTTATTTGTTCTTGAGCCACTGAGCTGACAGCACAGCTTTACCCACCCAACCAGTGGCTGGACATGCCAGACTCAATGTTTTTGAACTTGGGAAGTAGTACAAGCCCGCGGTAGGTATTCAAGACAGCTGTCATTCATTCTGTTCCCTTGGCCACCTGACATTCCCTGCATGGAGCTGTGGAAACCCAGCTTCAGACAGGACTAAGCTACCTACTAAGACCTGGAGAGACCAGGTTCGAGGATGCTATTTCTAATCCACAACCCACATCACTGCACAAAGACAAAGAAGGGAACAGAGAAGAAAGAATTGTAGCCGGGCGCGGTGGCCACGCTTTTAATCCCAGCACTCTGGGAGGCTGACACAGGAGAATCGCGAGTTCAAAGCCAGCCTCAGCAATGGCGAGGCACTAAGCAACTCAGTGAGACCCTGTCTCTACATAAAACACAAAATAGGGCTGGGGATGTGGCTCAGTGGTCGAGTGCCCCTGAGTTCAATCTCCAGTACCCCCTAAAAAAGAATTGTGTGCGCCCCACATGAGGGGACAGGGGCCAATGCTCTCGGGGACTCCCCAGACAGGGGGCAGCAGTGGCTGTCCCTTCAATATTTATCTCCTGACTGCTGCCTATCCTGTCTCATTCCATTAGTCCTCACAATGACCCCAAATTAGGAGCTCCTAGGATCGCTTCTGCTTTGTACTTGAGGAAACAGACACAGAGGTTGAGCTGCTTGTCTAAAGCCATGTGGTGAGCAAGCCAGACAGCTCCGAGGACGGCTCCCAAGCCAGCTGGCCACCCGCCCCTTATGCACACTGGCTTCATGAAAATGGCTTCAGACCCTGCGAAGTGTTGAGTGACAGGTGATAAGACAAGCAGACAAGGTCACGGGATGGTCATTAGGCAGCAGGAGTCCTTGTGCTGGAAAGGTCACTCCAGGGAGATGGCATGCAATGAAAACAAGGAACAGGCTTCTTGAGGAGGGACAGCCAGGAGGGACAACTGGTGTCACATGCCAGGGAGCTTCTGTGGGGACTGAGTCACTGGGCTGGCAAGTGAGCTGAGCCAACCTCTGTCCCCACCTGGCTGTGTTGTCTCTGCTTGGCCTGTCACGCTCTAGACCCCACGCAGAGGATATGACCGCACTTGCACATTTGAGGACTTGCCAAGATCTTGGGTGACATCCTGGGCTAAGGTCCACTGTGATGGAAAATTCAGAGGCAGCCTTGTCCTGAAGAGATGCAAAGGCCCTGAGGCTCAAAGATGCTGGGCAAGTCTGAGGATCTGAAACCCCACAGAAAGAGTAGGCATAAAGGAGACGGGAAGTGACAGAGACGGAGAGACGGGGTGGTCAGGGGCCAGTCACGCAATTCTCTCTCATTTTTGTGGACATGGGGAAGTAACAGGCTTGTGCTCTGAGTAACATATTGAAGATACCTGGGGAGGGAAATGAGTTCTCTGGCAGCACCTGCGGCCCCTGTACTTCCTGGCCCAGCAGCCCCCGTCATCTGCCCCGGCCCTCATCACACGCGGATGTCGCACTCAAGGAGAAGGTGAGCGGGTGGGAGAGAGCACCACGGTCCCTGACCACCAGGAAGTCTGGGATTGCTTCACCACTCTTACCTGTGGTCACTGTCCCGAGGGGCGTCCTCCATCCGGCCCTGTTGAGGAGGTGGAGAAACCTCGTTCACGTCCTACTTGCCCAATAAATACTTGCACGTTCACCTGAGGTCTTGTTTCCCCAGGTGGAAGCTAAATTGTGAGTTCCACGTGCATTTCCCGTCGGAGAAGGAAACAGTGAATGTTAGCGACAAAATGAGAAAACAATTAACTATGGCAGGAAAACCGGCTCAGGTTCTGGTCTCCACGTGTGGTTTTCATTTTAAAATTACAGACGTGCAATTCTGTCATTATGGAACCATTCACCAAGGTGGCTTTTGGAACAATGAAATGGCCCCCACAAGTCTGCCTTTAGGACTGAATTGTTCCACGTGTGAAACATGCCATTGTATTGGCACACTTTCCTGAGGGACATCTGTCAATGTCCCCAGGAGGCAGGAGATGTCAGGTCCAAGGTCTGAGCTTCCCCTCAGCTTCCCCCGATGCTCCATCTCAGGCCTCCCCGAGCCGTCACCTCACTGAAGCACTGGGGTTTCTCACTCCGTGGTTGGATCGCCTGGTGCCGTGGTTCCAGGACTGCTGGAGACCTGTGTGCGGGACGGTGCTGCTGACATTTCTAGCTTCTGCTGAAAGACATTTTTTATGAGCTCATTCTAAGAAATTTTACCCTACAGTTGCTTTTTCCCAGTTTCCCCAAACTCTGCCCCCAGACAAAAGGTCAAGATTCAGGAGTGTGTGCCCATACGCTGACACTGGGCACACGTAATCTCATTTAAAGCTCCCCCAAATCAAATCATGGAATTTTTATTACCACCCTTCCCTCAGCCTAAGTCCACACTGCCATGGAGCCTTGAAGTGGACCTGGGGTTAGAGCCGGGCTGCTCTGACTTCAGAGCCGGGGCCTTGACCTCTACTTGGCTCCTTGTCCCTAACTCCTGTCCACCAAGAGGTTAGGTCCCCAAAAGAGAGATCCTGAGGCAGCCCAGCAGCCAGCGCTGCCCTGACCACTCTCCTGGGCACAGATACCTGCCGGGGAGCCTGAGCCTCTGACTGACTGAGTGGCAGCAGACAGCCAGCCTATCTAGTGGTCCGCAATTCCCTGCGGCCTTGTAAACTTGGGTGGAGACTAGAACTCACCCTGGTGTTTATCCAGACCCAGGACAGAGCTCGCGAGAGCACGCGTGCCTTTTTGTTTGGTTTTTGTTTGGAGTCAATCAGAAACGAAGGACAGTAACTGTAATACCGGAGAGCACAAGGACTCCCCCATCAAGCCCCAGAGAGGGGAAAGGGAAGCCCCTCAAAGTCCTGTGCCCAGAGAGACCACTGGGAAGGCAGGGAGACAGCCTGGGAGGGGCTCCAGGGTCAGGCCACCATCCGTCCTGCTGCATGTCTAGCCAGCTCCGGGTCCTAAGGACCTATTGGCTCTTTTAAACCTTGTTCCTTCCTCCGGACGTGGGTCTGGCACTCGGACCTCCATTGTGGGGCAAGTGGGGGGATGAAGGAGACAACTGCCCCCAGGGCTTGGCTCACAGAGGGGCTCAAGCTAAGCCAGGGAGTTGCTTCTGTTCAAGTGGCTACACAAGAAGGAAATTGCCTCAAACACACTCAGTCATCCCGGGTCCCTGTAACATTTGTGGTCAGATTCCGAGGGTGACTGGCCAATGCAGCTTTTTAACCAAGACTCAGCTATTTTGTGACCAAAACTCTCTGGACACCAAGATGGCACTCTGCTTTTGGAGGACACTGGACTCGTCCCGGCTTGCCGTGGCACACAGTGTGGGAAGGGAAGTGGCACTAGAAATGACGCAGTCAAGCTGAGCTGTCAGGCTCGCGTCGGAGCCCCTGGTGGAGGCCACATGTCTGAGCCTCACGCCACATGGTGTGCAGCTGTGCAGCAGAGAATCACCTCCTGTGTGAATCACAGAGAGGCCAGCAGAGCAGGACCTCCAGTGTTTTCCTCTGGGAACCTACTAATTATACTGGAGGCTGAGACTTTGAAAGCCACAGGGTGGGCCATTCTAGGCCTCCTCAGGGTGAGGCCTACTGTGGTCATGGGGCTGGCCTCCTGGCCTCTGAGTCTGTGGGCAGGCAAGGAGGCCCACATGCCTCCAGCTGCTGACCCAGAGAATCTACTGAGCAGCCTCCTTAGGGCTGTAGCTGCCCTGCACCCCACGGAAGGGACAGAAGCACCCGGTGTGAAAGGACTGGGTGCCACAGGAAACACTGGGCGAACAGCACAGGGAGGTGGGCTGAAGTGGCTTAAGCCACAGAGTCAGGAAAGCCAGGAACAGAAAGATGGTGGAAAACCCAGGACTGAGTGGAGAACAAACCTGCCTCCCATTCCTTGGGAATGGCTTGGTTTCATATGGTGCCTCTCTTCCCTCAAACCAGTCAGTTCTCAGATACGGAGATGTTCTCCACAAACCCCTTTTGGCAGAACCACAGTTAACTTTAAGAAATGTAACCAAGCAACTTTAAGAAATGTAACCAAGCTGGGCGCAATGGCGCATGCCTGTAATCCCAGCAATTTGGGAGGCTGAAACAGGAGGATCACGAGTTCAAAGCCAGCCTCAGCAATGGCAAGGTGCTTAGCAACTCAGTGAGACACTGTCTCTAAATAAAATACAAAAAAATGGGCTGGGGATGTGGCTCAGTGGTTGAGTGCCCCCTGGTACCGAAAGAAAGAAAGAAAGAAAGAAAGAAAGAAAGAAAGAAAGAAAGAAAGAAAGAAAGAAAGAAAGAAAGAAAGAAAGAAAGAAAGAAAGAGAGAGAGAGAGAGAGAGAAAGAAAGAAAGAAAGAAAGAGAGAGAGAGAGAGAGAGAAAGGAAGGAAGGAAGGAGCACCAAAACCTTTGTCATTTATGTAGGAAAAACAAAGTTCTTTCTGACTTAATTGGAAAACACCCAGGTCCTGTAAGTGGATTCCCTGAGAACATTGAAAATGCTCTTAAGGTTTTTCAGATGCCAACAGCGGGCGTGTGCTTAAACAACAAGGTCCAGAGGCACACACTGTTCCCAGCGGCCCTTCCCTCACTCACTAACCCATCTGACGTGCCCTGGAACCTACCTTGAGCATGAGTGCATCTCACATCCCAGCATAAGGAATCTGGGGTCCCTACTGGGCAGAGCTTCCGGTACACCCATGTCCACTAACAGTAAGAGAACATAAGCCCTTGGCTAAGCACCCCTCCCTGCTCCTGCTTACAACCTGGTTCTGATGGGGGGACACCTGGGCTTCTTGCCCTAGGCTTACTGCTCCCACTGTGGAGACTGGGCACTTCCCAGCAGATGCCAGCACAGGCTTTCCTTGGGCAAAGAGTCAGCCAATGAGGACTCTTTGTGGGGGGGCATCCAGGAAAGCCCTGAACCTCAAGCTCTGAACATGCAGGAGTGTTCAGAGGAGAAATGATTGGACCATGAGAGCCGTAGCCTGTGTGACCTAGTCAACCAGTCCTAGTTTGAATGGACCCACTGGGTGGTAACTGTAGGCAGGTGGGCAGTGGCTGGAGGAGGTGGTCACTCTCCCTCTCTGCTTCCCAGCCACCATGAGCCACTACACCCTTCCGCTGTGACTTTCTGCTTCACCTAAGGCCCAGAGCTAAGGAGTGGGCCCACCATGGACTGAAGCTCTGAAATTATAAGCCAAAATCAATTTTCCTCCTCTAAGTCATTCTTGTTGGGTATTTTGGTTACAGGGACAGAAAGTCGACCAATACACCCAGTGAATTATAATGGACAACATTTAGTACTGCAACTCCAACCCAATGCACTGGCCAACCTGGCCACAGAGAAAGGCTGATTCCCTCTTGCTGGGGTAACTTAGTGAGTTGAGGTTCATGGTGGGCGGGGGTCTTCTTGTCAGGTGAGCTGGTGCTCACAGGACAAGCACACAAGCAGCCCACGGTGTTGG
This sequence comes from Xerus rutilus, assembly GCA_028644305.1. Classification (NCBI taxonomy): domain Eukaryota; kingdom Metazoa; phylum Chordata; class Mammalia; order Rodentia; family Sciuridae; genus Xerus; species Xerus rutilus. The sequence continues at coordinate 155,953,285 of CM053402.1, read as the reverse complement.
CTGCTGGCGGCACTCAGAGGAGGGGCAAAGCCTGTGTTTTCAAGGTGCAGTGATGGGTAGGGGTGTGTGTGTGTGTGTGCTTGTGTGTTCAAAGGTAGAGGTGTCAAAGATAAAGGGTGCTTTAGCAACTGGTGCTGTTGAGAGCAGGAGACAGAAGTGTGGTAGGTAGGCAGAAAGGGTTAAAGGCCCCTCACAGGAGTTTACACATGGGGTAGACAGCTGGTGACCACGCTGGGGCCTGAGGGGTGAGCAGAAACCCTGAGCCAGGCCCTGAGGTCGAATGGGCATGATCAACATGCTGAACCTACTTCCTTGGAACTCTAGCCTGCTTCTGCTGCAGGTTCAGCTAGGTTCTCGGCCCAGGATTGCCTCAGTCCTTTGGAAAGCCCGGTGGTGCTGTGAGTCCCCACACACAGGCAGCTCGTGCAGCCCCGCCCGCTCTCAGAGTGGAGCTGCTCCCATCACCCTGGCTGGAGCCAACTGGAGTCCTCAGTACCACCACCTGTCAGGCACCAAGTGCAGATCCACTTCTGAGCCCCCATAGCAGCCTGATTAGCTTCTGTTGACGGTTGTGCGGGGGCCCTGGGTGACCTCTTTCCCCAGAATCGTCATAAACATCTTCCTTTCTCCTGGGACAAGGTTGTTGTCTCCACACCCCAGAAAACAGGGTGGTCTCTCTCCAGACCCTAAACTCACTGTGTCCAATGCAGGAAGTGCCCTCGATTCCCAGGGCTGTTAGTCTATTTCAGGACGGCTCTGTCTAGGGAAGGTCAGCATCAAACAAAAAAAAAACCAAAGGATGGATGCCAGCCCAGGGGGAAAGCCTATGGGGCCCAACCCTGGACAATCAGCCATGGCTGTCGACTGTCCCTGTGGACACAGGCACGGTGGCTCCCTGTGTTCGTTCTTCAAGAGTCTTTCAGGAGAGTTTTTTGGGGGAGAGGGAGCTGAAAGGGAAAGATGTGAGTACCAAGACTGCTGGCCCCACTCCAGAAGTGCAAGGGATGCCACGTGGCTCTCATCGTCACTGGGGACCTGACTAATGCTGCCCCCTGGCACCCCCACTCCTCTCGTGCCCTGGCTGGATGGAGTGGACTATGACACAGGCATCACTACTTCCTGCTGCTGCTAATGAGCACCGGCAGGTTTGTTCCATGGAACAAAACTGTGCCCCACTGGCAAGACATTAACATGTGACACAAAACTGTAGCCCCGCCACTCCTCCTGTGGGACGCTCTGCCCTGTCACTTGTACCCATTCTTGCCTGCTATGGTGTTGACAGGGTTTCAGTGTGTCCCCCAGGGCTCACATGGCTGAAGCTCTGTCCCTAGTGGCAATCAGGAGGTGATGGAACCTTCGGGAGGTGAGGCCCAGGGGGAGGTTACTGGGTCGTTGGGGGTGCAGTCCTCAGTAGGGGTCAGTGCTGGCCAGGAGGAGAACTTGCATGAGGAGAGCAAGGCTGCTCTCTGGCCTCCTGTCTCTCCCCATGGTCTTTCCATCTCCCGTCATGGCACCATCCACCATGATGTGATGTAGCCACAAGGGCTCTCACCAGAGCTGATCAGATGTCAATGGCATACTCTTGGACCTCCAGAACTGTGAGCTAAATAAACCTCTTTTCTTTACAAAGTACCTGGCCTTGAGTATTTTGTTAAAGCAATGGGAAAAGGACAAATAAATACATCCCCCTTAGTCTTTAAGATCACAAAATATGACATAAATGTATTCACATGTGGATGTGAAGGCACCTAAGCACACAGCTGCAGGGACCCTGGGTTTCAACATGGTGTAACCACAGAGACACGACCTCCAGACTGTCTTGTGAACTGTGTAGCATTAAGATGGAACTTAAGAGCCGGTTCACACTGAGCAGCGGCAGAAACAAATCCCCTCTCATCTTCCATCTTGCCTCTCCCAGGTGCCTCCAAAATGACAGAAAAGCAGAAAAAGAAAACTCCTGTGATATCAAGTGTGATGGTTAAACACCCATAATTACAGAAACGCAGTGAGATAATAATTTGACTTTTAAGTGCACATAACATACTGTTGATTTCATTAGATAAGATAATGGAAGCAGAAGAACATTTCTGCCTCTCTGCAAGGCTCGTGTGAAGGGATTAGGTGTGAAGTATCACAATGCCTGACTTCAAAACACTTTGGCAAAGCAGAGAGATTTTTTTAAATGGTTATAAATGGGTGGCAGTTATGCCATTCTCTCTGCTTTTCTGCATATCTGGAAACTTCAGAAGGAAAAGCAAGACAAAGGCAGCTGCTATTTGTTTTAAGCACAGATTTTAGCGGGAGCAGATGTTTTTTTCTTCTCCTGCTTATAAAATGATAGTTTATTGTAGGAATTCCAGGCTATACTGAAAAGCCACAGCAAGGAGGGGAAAGGGCCCCTGTGACGCCAACGGTCAGGAACAACCCGGGTGCCTGCTGCTGGTATCCAGAGGCATCCCTGTCTTGTCCACACCCTCCAGACCACTGGGAGTCACAGGCTGTAGGGACAAACCACCTGAACTTGGCAACATCTACCATCCTAACCAAAAAACAGAAACACGATCCAACTCACCAGGTCGCAGCGAGTCCCGAGCCGTGCAGCCTAGCGTGAACAGAGTTCTAATGAGGGCGTAATGTTTGTGATTGAATATACTTCAGTTTTACTATTTTGGACTGTTATTATATTACTTCTAAATTTCTGCTACTATCCATAATGATGTGATCTGCATTTTGGTGTATAAATGTGTATTTGAATTTCAGATTATTTCTCTAGGCAGGTTCCCAGGCAGGAAAGTTTGGGAGCGATTCTGGGGCTCTCCATCTCTACTCCCAAATCGCTCTTTAAAGGCTCTGCTGTCAGTCCCTGCAGGCTGTGGCTTCGGATGCTCTCACACCAGCGCTGGGGTCCCTCTGTGAATGTGTTCACCTGTGACTTGGGGGAAATGCTTGTGTCAAGTTGTGTTACTTACTCCTCTTTGGTTTGAGGGACATGTATCAGTACCTCTTTCCCTCTTGACCATCTCCTTTGTGTGTTATTTGCCCATGTACGTCTGGGAGTGGTCACACATTTTCACATCTTTTGATTAAGCTTTCTCTCTGATTATAGCAATAGTACATTGTCATTGTAGAAACTGTAAAAAGTGACAGGCACTTTGTCCCTCTTATTTCTCATCATCCTAAGAAAATTGCTATATTTATTCTGGCATATTGCCTTCATAATGTTGTTTTGCTTTGCTGATGTACACACGCACACACACACACACACACTAGGTGTGCATGTACAGGCATGCCCAGACACATGCGTGTGTTTTTGCACATGGGCACCATGGGCATGCAAGCAGACCAGTACACAGACACACGTCAAATGCAAGCATGCACCACATGCACACGTGATCTACATATGAAGTCCCCTCCCTTTCTGTTTATTATTGCATTTTGATCATTTTAACACAGCATTCAAGGTTCCTATTAAGTAGGCCTTTGAAATTCAGCATTTTCTACAGAAAAATTATTAACATTTCCTTCTCATTGGACATTTGGGTTGTTTCTGTGATCAATCCTGAATCTCTAGATTGAGGACTATGCTGGACCAGACTGAGAACGTTCTCGAGAACGTTCTCAGTTTTAACCAAGGGTATAATGTAGATGTTTCTCTTTCTTTTTTCTTTTTTGGTACTGGAGATTGAACTCAGGGGTACTCGACCACTGAGCCACATCCCCAGCCCTATTTTGTGTTTTATGTGGAGACAGGGTCTCACTGAGTTGCTGAGCGCCTCGCCGTTGCTGAGGCTGGCTTTGAACTCGCGATCCTCCTGTCTCAGCCTCACTAAGTGCTGGGATTACAGGCTTGCGCCACCGCGCCCGGCTAAGGTACATGCTTTTCTTATAAGTCTTTGATAAAGAATAGTCATCGATTTCTCTCATTTGATCTGTGGTAAGCGTAGCATTCTTCTGAGGGTTTTTGCTTTATTTTGTTTTTCTTCTTGACATTTCGTATCTATTTTTAAATCAATCCAAAAGAATCTTATGACATGTATATGTGTGTGTGTGTGAGTCTGTGTGTGCCTCTGTGTATATATGTGCCTGTGTGTGCATTGCTCCTGGTTCTCAGGAAGACCCTGACTAACACAGAATCCAGTTCCCAGGGCTGAAGGTCACCTAATTTAGAATTAGGGCATTTGCAGATGAGGTCTTCAGGGTGGGCCCTAGGTCCAAAGTGACTGGTGTCCTAATAAAAAGGGGAAACATGGACACAGAAACAGAACGTCCAGAGGAAAGAGAGTGTGCAGTTAGGTGGTGCATCATCTACAAGCCAAGATGCCAAGAGCAATAGAGAGGCCTGGGCGGCTCTTCCCTCACGGCCTTCAGAAGGAACCAGCGCCACAGTCTTCTTGATGTAGGACCTCTAGCCTCCAGAACTAGAGTCCACACATTCCTGTTATTTAAACCACCCGGTACAGCCCTTGGTGACGCAGCCCTCATGAACTAGCGTAGACATCTAATTCAGTCTCGGCCTTTGCTCTTTAGGAAGACTGACCTCAGGGAGTGGAATCTCCTAGGAGAAGCAGAAACACTGTGTTAGGGGCTGTGCCAAGCAGCACGTCACTTGGCCCTGTGGCTGTCCTGCTTCCAGAAAGTTCTTTAGATATCAGCCCTCTGGTCCCAAGGTAACCTAGGGAGACCTCCGTTCTGGCCAGTGACAGCTGGTTCCTGATGTCTGTCTAGTCCAGTGCTGGGAACTGCTTCTGGCACCTGGCTACGCTCCATGACACTTGATGAATGCGGGTCAGGAGCTGAGGCAGGCAAGTGGGTGACCGTGGAGACAGAGGGACAGAAGGCTTTCCCAGGAGCAGGATACTCCCAGAAAGTCGTGAGCAGAGAGACCTTGAAGCTCTAGATTGAGGACTATGCTGGACCAGACTGAGAACATTCTCAAGAAGTCTTAGAACAGCAAAGGAGGCCGAGCAAGGTAGCTCTGTGGTACAGCGCTCGCCTAGCATGCACGAGGCCCTGGGTTCAGCCCTCAGCGCCTCAATAAATAAGCAAATAAAATAGCATGAGCCATCCCAGCCCCAGTGCTGCCATAAAGGACTCTGCCCGACCCCCCAACTTGGTTTGTGCCGTCAGAGTGCCAGTGACCTAGTGTCCCCTCAGGGAAGTCTATTGTCATCTGCCTCTTGCAGATTAAGTGTGAACATCAGAGAGTCAATTCTTTTACATCTTTGTTAAGACAACAAGGAGCCGGGCGTGGTGGCGCAAGCCTGTAATCCCAGCACTTAGGGAGGCTGAGACAGGAGAATCTCGAGTTCAAAGCCAGCCTCAGCAGCAACGAGGCACTAAGCAACTCAGTGAGACCCTGTCTCTACATAAAACACAACATAGGGCTGGGGATGTGGCTCAGTGGTCGAGTGCCCCTGAGTTCAATCCTTGGTACCAAAAAAAAAAAAAAAGAAGAAGAAGACAGCAAGGCCTAGCCATTAATCTAAGTTGGCAGGTAAAATGCTTCGAACCCCAGGGACACCTGGCAGATGAAGACCGTCGAGGGAAGCACCCTCTGCCAGTCTTTGCTGCGGTTGACACAGCATGGATATAAACACGTGCACACTGTAGAGAGTAGGAAATCCCACATAACCACATGGAGATAATTACCACTGACATTTTGCTGTGAACCTATCAATTACACAATTACAATTATCAATTACATTTTTAGAATAAATTTGTGAATAGACATCTTAGAAATATAATGGCACTAATTTTTCCCTCCACATTGTTTTCTTGGTCATTATAGTTATACATAAGGGTGACATTTGTCGTTACGTATCCATACGTGCACACAATGTACATAAGGGTGACATTTGTCGTTACGTATCCATACGTGCACACAATATAATTTGGCCAATATCCCTTCCCAGCACTTTCCCCTCTCCTTCCCTCCTCCCACCCCCTTGGCCCTTTCCTCTACTCTAAGGATCCCCTTTGATGTTTAGGAGACCCCCCATCTTTCTTTTCCTTTTTCCTCTCTAGCTTCTGCATTTGAGAGAAAACATATGACATCCTGAGTTGCACTGACTTTGCTTAGTATAATGGTCTCCAGTTCCATCCATTTTCCTGCAAATGTCATCATTTCATTTTTCTTTATGGCTGAATAAAGTTACATTGGGTATCTATACCACATTTTCTTTATCCATTCATCCATTGATGGACACCTAGGCTGGTTCCATAGTCTGGCTGCCATCAACATGGGTATGCATATATCACAGTAGTAAGATGATTTTAATTCTTCAGGATAAATACTGAGGTGTAGTACAGCTGGGTCATATGGTAGCTCCAAGCCTAGTCGTTAAGGAATCTCTATACTGATTTCCACAGTGGTTGTACTAATTTACAGTCCCACCAACAGTGTAAAAGTATTCCTTTTTCTCCACATACTCTCCTGCATTTATTATTATTTGTATCTTTTTTACATTTTTTATTTGTTCTTTTCGGTTATATTTGACAGTAGGAGGCATTTTGACATATCATATACACATGGAGTATAACTTCCCATTCTTGTGGTTGTGCATGATGTGGAAAGACACTGGTTGTGTATTCATATAAGAATATAGGAAAGTTAGCCGGGCGTGGTGGCTCACGCTTGTAATCCCAGCACTTAGGGAGGCTGAGACAGGAGAATCGCGAGTTCAAAGCCAGCCTCAGCAACGGCGAGGCGCTAAGCAACTCAGTGAGACCCTGTCTCTACATAAAACACAAAATGGGGCTGGAGATGTGGCTCAGTGGTTGAGTGCCCCTGAGTTCAATCCCTGGTACC